>NSJW01000445.1:0-516488 GCA_019955255.1 Castanospermum australe | reverse complement strand
TCAATTGATCATCCGAAGACGAGGACATGTTTATTGGGCAAGTGGGGTGCTCAGAAACAACAAGTTCGAACACATTTCTAAGCAAGCACAGAGCATCTATGAGTACTACACCATAGTCTCAACTGACGAAGAAGCCTTCTTCAGTTTCAAAACCCACGACCAAAACTACGCAGAATGGGCACTTTATGAGAATGGGCAGTTGGTTGATAAGAGAGGACATGATCTTGCAAGGGCTGATAAATGTTATGGGTACAATAGTGATGGAGGGTGCCAAACGTGGAAGCTACCAACTTGTAGGCATGTGGGTGAAGTGTTTGATACTCTCACTGGCTACCTTGATCAGTCTGGCAACTCTAATTTAAACACTAATACAAATACAAGCCTTATCGTAAGTGATTGTGAGGCTGCTTGCTGGAGTAACTGTGACTGTGTTGCATTCGGGAGTTACTTCGATAATGGTACCGGATGCGTTTTCTATAATGGAAATTCATGGCAGACTATTAACTTCGCGAGTGGAGGTAATAGCTATTACGTGCTAGTAAGGAAAGTCTTCGCATCATACAGGTGAGCACTCTGCTCATTTACCATTATTCAATGCAAGAGGGGAAAGGAAAACTAAAAAGATAAAGTGAATTGCCATACTTTGTATTTTCTTTATTTTCTTTTAAATTACACTTGACAAAGTTAATAAAACTCAATCAATGTTGTCCTAAGCGGGAAAATGTTAGAATTTTATGTATTTGGGCTGTCTTTAATTGTGTATTTTATTGTTTTGTTAAAACTTATTAGATGGTAACCTGATGATTCCTGAAGCCCATATCCATGTCTTATAATGTGATCCTATGAGTTGGAAAATCACTGATTTATTGAGTTTTTGGGCCCATTGTGTAAGTGTAATGGTTAGGTGGGTTATTTGTAGGATTTGGTAACTTAGGGCTCATGATGGGTGGAAACTAGAGTTATTAATTATTTTATAAAGGTCAAGGATCTCATCTCCATTCCTAAGCTCATTCTATGATTCTCTACCCCATCCGGACGACACAGCTACAAGAATAGGGAAAAAAAGGGAAAGATCCTGATCTGCAATACATACTTATGTATGATGTTTGATCGTGTATTTCAGGACTCTTGGAAATCTGTGAGGTTCGCACTCTTTAATATCTGATTTGGTATTCTAACTTTTAGTATAGATACATACTGTATATGTATGTGGCTTAAATTCAACATTTGCGTCAATTGATGATAAATTCCTCCGCATGTGTGCATTTATATCTTTTTAACCATTAAGTTAACCCCTACATCAACAAAAGGACTTATTTTATTTTTTTTACAAAAGAAATCTATGAGGAGAAGGGTAAGTTAAAATGGAGGCAAAGCAGCGTCCGTGGAATATAAGCTCAAGATTAAGCAATTCCTAATTTAAAGGGACTTAGTGCAACTTGTGCTAAGACTCTTGTACCTAGAAAGACTAATTAGTTTCTACCACTTATGAACCATGACAACCGTAAAAAGGATTTAAATACAGAAATTCCTTATTAGGCACTTAGGATTTGAATTCATATCTTTCTCCTTGTCATGTTTTGAAGTCAATATTGTAATGTAAATGTGAAATATTTATGCAATGGTTTTTCTGTGCAAGGATCCACCATAACCGCATCCCCCAATTGTCATGTATTTAAGAAAAAAATAAAAGATCTAAATCCACTTAGTTGTTTTCTGTCACACCTTATTTTAGATTTTAGTTCACCTATGACCTTCTCTGCCTCTTTACTTCTTAATTAAAAGATAACCATTTTTCAAATATTGTAGAAACTAATTTCATACATGTATTCGTAATCAATTATTGTTATTTGCAAGTCATATATACCTGTTAGAACAGAAAAAAAAAAAAAAAAAACTTACATGTTAAGGCGACCTGGGAAGATGTTTCAATTTACTTTCTTTCGTTTTTGTTGAATTAGTTTGAGGCTACTTTGATCATTCAGCCACTCCTCTGATTCATATTTGACTACCGATTTGAATATTTCTAAGCTTCTTGCCGGAGAAACTGTAATTATAGTGCATGTAGCTTATTTGATAATGAGACATAATTCAAACAGTTTATGAACAAGAAATGGGGATCCCACTTGATATTTCTCTCCATTAAGATAGCATTTTTGTTTTTTTTTTACAAGCCCCCCTTTCGTCTTAAAGAAGAAACATAGTATAAAAGATATTTATTAGTAGTAATAAAAAACATAGTCTATATAAGTGTTCCATAGTGTTAATGTGTTCTCTTGATTTACAACACTGTCAAATTTTATTTGTTAAATATTTACTCCTAGAGAAGCCATGTTGTATTTCAAGTGTGCGACCAGATGAAATTGTTGCTCTATGAAAGTTAATAGAAAGAAGAGTCTTCTTGTCTGTCTCTCCATATTTTCGTGTCATCTTGTGAGTGGAAAACAAGTCCTCACCCTGCTGATTTATTAAGCCACCAACACAGACGTATTATTTTATGCAGGTAGAAAAAAGTGGATATGGATTAGTGTTGTAATAGCAACTGCTCTACTCATAATCTGCCCATTCATTCTATGGCTAGCTTCAATGACGAGAAAAATTGTCCTTGAAGGTAGATACTTCGCAAAAATTTTAGTACATACTTTACATATATATATATATCACGATTTAATCCTTAATATTCATTTTCTCATGTCACGATATCATCTAAACAGAGAAGAAAAGAAAAAGAATGGAGAAGGAAATAGTTTGATTTAGTTGCTTCAAATGATTCATCAACTGTCAAAGATATTCAAGATGACATAAAAAGGGCACAAGAATTGCGAGTATTTAGCTATGCAGATGTCATGACAGCAACAAATGGATTTTCATCGGAAAACAAGTTAGGACAAGGAGGCTTCGGACCTGTTTATAAGGTGACTTGAAAACCACGTACGTACTAAAGTTCTGCATTCACTAGTTTCTCATAGAGGACTGATGATTTTTTCACTGTCACTTCAGGGAATCCTGCAAACAGGGAAAGAAGTTGCTGTAAAAAGACTTTCAAAAACTTCTGGACAAGGAGTTGTCGAATTTAAAAATGAATTAACACTCATATGCGAACTCCAGCACATGAATCTTGTACAACTACTTGGTTGCTGTATTCATGGAACAAGAGAGGATGCTAATTTATGAGTTTATGCCGAACAAAAGCTTGGATTTCTTTCTATTCGGTGAGGAACATCTTGGAGTTTATTTAGGTGATGTTTTGGAGGACAAAAACATAAAAAATTATTCTTTTCAAAACTTAAACCAATTGCTAATTATTGAAGCTTCCACTGAAACCATGGCATATGCATGGGAAACTGTGTTTCCAGTACTGAATTTTCAATAATTATTGATGATGATTAACTACAGTGACTTATGCATGTTAGCCTCAATGAACGAGAAGCAAATGTTAACTAAGTAAATATCATTTCAGTCATATTAGGGAAGAAAAATCATTGTCATGTTATTTGGTAGTATAGACTTACCCATATTATTATGTTTTTGTTGGGAAGATTCTACTAGAAGCAAGTTGCTAGATTGGAAGAAGCGTTTCAACATAATAGAAGGAATTTCTCAGGGATTACTCTACTTTCATAAGTACTCAAGACTCAAAGTCATTCACAGAGACCTGAAGGCTAGTAACATACTTCTTGATGAGAATATGAACCAAAAATTTCTGATTTTGGTATGGCAAGAATATTTACACAACAAGAATCCGAAGCAAATACTAATAGGATTGTTGGGACATAGTGAGTCTACTAAGTTCATTAGTTCTTCCAAATGTTGTTGATGAATCTGTAAACTAAATTTATTTTCTCAGGTCATGATTGATTCTTTCTTGCAGTGGTTATATGTCTCCCGAATATGCCATGGAAGGACTTTTCTCTACAAAGTCTGATGTTTATAGCTTCGGGGTGTTACTACTTGAAATTGTTAGTGGCAGAAGAAACAATAGCTTCTACAATGATGACCGCCCGCTCAATCTAGTAGGACATGTATGTCAAATGAGTTTCTAAGTTTTTTCCGTGTATTATTCCTTGTGTCTAATTTGACTTTATAATAACTACTAATTTATAGGCATGGGAGTTATGGAAAGAAGGTGTGTGCCTACAGTTAATGGATCCATCACTAAATGAGTCATTTGTTGCTGATGAAGTGATAAGATGCATTCATGTTGGTCTCTTGTGCGTAGAAGAATGTGCTGATGATCGACCCACAATGTCTGACATTATATCAATGTTAACAAACAAAAGTGCTGCAATTTCCTTGCCTAGAAGACCCGCATTCTATACTGGAAGAAGGATCTTTGAGGGAAAAACATCTTCAAAAGAGTCCTATACTGATTCTATATATGAAATTTCTGTTTCTGAAGTAGAATCAAGATAAAGGCTAATAAGAAGTTTACTTAATACTTGGTCATGAGTGTAATCATCAAGGTATTCGTATGATGGTTTTCCCATATGATAGCTTGTAAGTAATACTTCATATTAAACAAATTATCTTCTTGAAGTTCCAAATAATGTATGAGATAGATACTATGCTTTGATGTTAATTGATTCAAAGTTGACTTACAAAGGCTTCTCCCACTGAGAAAACCTAGATCCATAGAATGATTTCCATAGAATTGTTCTAGGGTTAGTACTTAGTAGAGTTCATTAATGCCTTAATTAGGAAGTCGTTTTAGGTGTTAGTTGAAATATTTGCTTCACAAGAAATATGTGATCATATTAGGCAAAGAAAATTGTTGTTCCTGACAATTTGTTTTCACAATTAATCAAGTTCAGTAACAGTCAAAAAATTTAACCGTAGGCACTACCATCGTCCATGACTATCTATACGTATTATATCGAGTAAACTGATATTTTTATCTTGATATTTTTAACAAAGATGCTTCAAATGAACAATTTGGTCTTCTACTGTTGAACTTCATCAAATTTAATTATTTAGAAATGAGAAAAAAATATTTAATGGAATATTTAAATTGACACGTTAAATTAATGTCTTTCCTTCACCATCCATTTGATTTTTATTCTTAGCCTCTTGTGTCTAATTACTAGCAGGGCTTCCCCACAACATTAAGATTAAAGGTCACAAATCACATAATCGACTGTAATAAACAAAATTTAGACTTTATAAGTGTGTGTTGTCTTTTTTCAGATAAGACTATACATTATCCAATTAGAGTTTAAATCCCTCTTTCGAACTAGTAGTCCTACTTAATAGTTATCACTTTCTATGGAGATCTTCTAATGTCCATAAACTAGTTGAGTAGCTCTTTTCCGTAGTCTTGTACATTTCACACACACACACACACACACACACACACACATAACATGGTTGGCATTGAATCAACTAAGTTGAAACAACGACTTACTGTACGATCACTTGAAGCTATCAGCAAGAAACTGTAAAGAAAGGAATATGGAGCATAGTTCCATTCAGTACAATCACTGTGTACCTTCATGTTTTGACCTCGCATCTTGGCTAACATATTTTAACACGATGACTGTCCTTTCAAAAATCATGTCTTATATAGATACTGTTGATGGTTGAGACAAATTTCATTAATATTTTTTTATTTTTAGCAATATTTATATATCTTCTTTTCAAATCAAATAATATCTTAATCGCTTTGCATTTTAATGATAGTAAGTAATCTCTTGTTTGTTTTAACTCTCATCACATTATAAAAGTCTAATATAGCCATGGATATATAAATATTTTTTCGAACCATGTAACTTTTTTATGTGTTTTTTTTGCTCTTTTCTCTCACTATTTTTTCATTAATTTTACAGTAAATAGAAAAATTTTGTTCTAAGCACACAATAATCATCCTTTATTAATTTTTATTAATACTTCAATTAATCAGTTTTGAACATAAAGTTATGTTAAAAGATTTAAAGAAAATGAAAAAAGTGAAGAATTGGAAGTCAACTTATAAGTTCTTTATTTTTTTTTCTTTATTTAAATGTTTTAAATTTTTTAAAAACCTCCAAATTAAGACAACTATAAGGCTATACTCGGGAGTTAAGGAAAATGAAAAATTAGAGGTTTAAAAGAAAATGAATGTGAAATAAATGGAAGAGAATAAGAGGTTAATTAATAAATTTTCTTCTTTAAATATTTTAAATCTTTCAAAATGGAAGAATTTTAAAATATTCATAAAAATTAGAGTAAATTACATTTTATTCTTTAAAGTTTTCTTACATGATACTAAACTATATTTTTTCTTAAAATTTACACTTCACTCCATTTGATTAAATTGACTAACTTTCATCTAACTTTGTTAAAGGAATATTTCTTCTAACCTTAAACTAACCATAATTAATATTATAAAAGATAAATTACACTCTACCCTTTTGAGGTTTTCTTACATAAACTCATTTTTTTGTAACTGCACAGAACAGCGATAAAGAACCAACCAGTTTCGTATCCAAAGTAACTCAGCTTGAAAAATACCCGGGAACTTTGGTCACGAAACACTGATGGCTGTGATCCTTTTGGAGATCGAATGACAACAGTTCCTGATCCATTCCCAGACAATTCATCCTGCAAATTGATGAGTTCAGTATATCAAAGTATGTCCATGTTGAAGCTTTGTTAAGTTCATTAAAATTCCATCTTCATGATTGGCACAATTCTTTCACATAATATTTGACTAGGTGAACTCCAAATGATTATACTGCTGCAGACATTTTAATAGTTGTTTATATGTCTGCTAAATGGGTAGCAAGATAGGATGGAGACAGAAAAATTTATCAGCTTCAGCTCAAAGTATCTAAAAACTCAGCTGGTTGTAATTCAGAGTTAAGCATTAGACATAGATCCAATGTTTTAGAAGCTAAAAAAAATGCCCCGACATTCCCTGTATTGAGATATGCCTGCTCATTATATCATTCAATTGATTAAGTTAACTCCTTTGATAAAGACAGAGACACACATAGAAAGAGTCAATTACATCTTCAATTACATCTTCAATTACATCTGGATGCTCATCATGGTAGGCAACTCTAAGATCTTTTCCAAAGGAAGTTTCTAGTGACTCATTAAGTGCACTTCTGTTGGCAGGTCCCACTTGATAGCCACTCTCTGGAGTTTTTTTCTTTGGTTAAGCTGATTATGTGAAACTTCAGTTTTCTTATCTCTAAACTGAGGTGGTCGTGAAACACTACGAAAGGTTCCAGTACCCTGTGATCCACCAATGCTGAAGTCCCATCCAGAACTTTTCAGGGTTTTACCCTGACCACTGCAAATTAAAAAATGTCCATCAGAAAATTCAATATGTGAAATAAAAAAAACAGCAATCAACACTTATAACCTACCTGGGTTGATTAGTTTCTTCACCTCTTAAATCTCTTGCCACCTTCATAGTATCAGATGCCTCCCCTATCCCTCTCGGGCCATTTTTAGTAGTCGATTGATCTTCCTTTATTTGGTAGTTTGGACGCTCCCTATCATAAAACCACAAGGCATGGTGTCAACTGCAAGCTGGGGAATAATATTTTAATTTTTTATTTTCTGGTCATGGAAAACAAGCCAAAAATGCATAGGCAAAAGGGTTTCAATAGTCACTTGAAACATCTCCGCATGTCTTTTAAGTTTGAATATATTAACTTAAAAAGAAATCAAAAAGAAAAAAGAAGAATGGAGGGAAAAAATCTTAACAGCCAATAGGAAAAATAGGTAGACTTAAGTGCATAAAACATAGCAAGATTATTAGCAATGATTCGCACCTTATTCTCTCCAAAAGCTTTGGACTTTTCCTTGCAGTCCGAATAAAACGGTGTTTGAGAAGTTCCTTAGCACTTGGCCTCTGGAATTAAAGCCATTAAATGGGAAAAAGTTAGGGGAGAGACTGACAGAAAGAGCCAACTTAACCAGTTCCAATTCAAGTTTAGTCTAAAAAGCTACTAATTAGGGAAAACTAAACAATAGGTGGCACCAAGTTGACATACAAACAAATTTCAACAGGACAAATCCAAACAAATAAATCTATTATCCCAGTTCTTATTAATTTAGGATGCAAACTTAACATATCCGAAGTCCAATATTTTAACTAATGTTTCTTATTATTACCTTTGTGCCTAAAAAAAGATGTCCTAAACAAGCATATTAAGTATGATAAAACAAAAAGACTGTTTTCTCGCTTGTTCTGATACAATCCATAAAGTGAACATTTCACTTGAACAGAACTAAAGCCTAAAACAGAACCCACTCATTAACAATATAATGAGAAAGAAAGAAAATGAAACAATAGTGAGTGTGTGGAGAACATAGACACTTGCCTCAGCAGGAACCTTCTTCAAACACAATGAAACAAATTCTTTCATGGAACGAGAAAAATGCTCATCTAGCTGCACAAAAGAACATTAAATGTCAACTGACTCAACTCTTTTTAACTGGGAAAATTAAAATCTCCATCTGGAAAACTTTATCAACTCAAAATACTTTGAAACTTGAAAGATAAATTAATTTGATATTAAAAAACACAGAACCTATGGCGGATTCTCTCGGGGTATGATGAAAAGCACTCTCATAGGGTGAAGATCAGCAAGTGGAGGCTCCCCTTTTGCCATCTCAATTGCAGTGATCCCGAGAGACCAGATATCTGCCTGCATAAACAGAATACCCAGTGATGATTTTTAGGCTCTAAAGACAAAAACAATAAGGGAACACAGCATGACAAGAAATATGGAAGGATAGACCAAAGAAAACATAATAAAAGACTTGTAGAGTAACTATCAGATAACCTTCTCATTATATCCCTCTGAATTCTGAATAACCTCAGGTGCCATCCAGAATGGTGTTCCTACAAATGTCTGTTGTTATCAAACAATTAGCATATCCAGTCAAAAATGAAGTGTACTAATTAAGTACTCCAGGTGATTTTGTTAATAACGCAAACCATTAGATAAAATCATTATAGTAATGACAGAATCACAGAAAAAGTAGAAAGCTATAAATGAAAAAGCAGCAATTTCAAGTTCAGTTTTCCCCAATCAGATTACATCAAGCTCAAAAAATATTGCCTTTCTTACATTTCTATGCTTTCTTACATTTCTTTCACCTTGGTAGTTTACAAACTGATTTGATAATCTAATTGAAAGAAGAAAAAGATTTATATCTTGGAGGTCCAAGGTTCAGATCCCATTGGGTGTGGGTGGGGTGGGTTTTACGGGAGGGGGATAGACTACCCCTCTTGTGAAGACTCCAGTGGACAATAGAAATAATATGTAGAATTGGAGTATAATGACGCATATTTCAGTGAAGAGTTTGATGTTTGTTTAAGCTATAATTTCTTTACGTATGGTACCATATTCCATATATGGTTTTAATATAACCTTGTCATGTTGATGCCAAGACAATTGTAGATTGATGTTGGTTGGTTTAGTTTCTCTGGCTTCGTTTTTGTCTTATATACTTATAACTGTTTTTTTTTTTTTGACCTTTTGTCTCATTTGTTATGTTTGTTTGTTGCTTGATCTTCATGGATTTCTTATCCTCCTTCTTTGTACTTCTCTCATTAAATTTTCTTTCATTAAACCTTCCGAAATAAAATCTTAGGCTTGCATGTTCATGTTTTGAATGGTAAATTTTTGTTTTCCACTTTATTTATCATTTGTATATCTGTTAATGGAAATTTCTAATATGACCAATGATGTATATTTTTCTGTGGAGTTAATGCTGGTTTTGCTTTTGTAGCTCCAATCAGGTCCTTCCACTTGATGAAATGTCAATTGCTTGCATCCTACGTGACTTGCTGCATGCGATTGATTACCTACATAATGAAGGAAAAATTCATAGAGACATCAAAGGTATCAACACAATGCCCTCCCCCTTGGTTTTGCTGTGCTTTGAAGCTGCTTTTCCCTTCTCCATCATAAGAAATTTTATAGTCATGAACTTCTCTCTCCCTCTCTCTCTCTCTCTCTCTCTCTTTTTTCATTTATTATTTTAATTTTTTTTATATTAGCTTTATAACTGACAGAATTTACATACCAATTTTGCAGCGGCAAACATTTTATTGACTGAGAATGGTGATGTAAAGGTATAAGTCTTATTCTGAAAGAGGTGTTATATATTTATACACACACACACCCCCCCCCCTCTTAATATTACACACATAGTAATTTGAATCTGGAGTTACATGCATTTGCATGCATATTTTTGTGTGAATTTATGACTGTGTGACTTTGTCACAGGTTGCAGATTTTGGTGTTTCTGCACAGTTAACAAGGACTATATCAAGGAGAAAGGTAAATGAATTTCATTAAGGGTAAACCCTTGATCAATTTAACATGGATGGGTTGTTGACATAATATTATTTTTTCTTTACATTTATATTATAACTGGTGTAGTAGTTTCCGTTTTTTTCCTCCTCTTGTACCAAAAAAATATTATAACTGGTGTCTATTCTTTTATAACTTGTTACCTCACTCTTAACCTCCTCTCTATATCATTGGAAGTGGCACAAAATCAAGCAATCGATACAACCTACTAAAGCATTTTTTTTTACAATTAGAGTTGAGGATGCGATGCATTATTACAAAATGACATCACAAAAATTTTACAAATACACAAAACAGCTACCGATTCGCTTGTCTAATGAAACCAACTTCGATTTTTTTCATTTTTTTTATTTTTAATCTCTTTTAATATTTTACTTTTTCGTACTTTCTTTATTCCTTCTCTCTCTCTAAGCCTAGCCTTCACACTAACACTCCTATTTTCTCTTCTTTTTTTTTTGAACTCTTTGATATTTTGTCTCTCTTACTAGCACTCAGCTACCACCCACATCTCTATCCCTAATTTTTCTCCTTTGAACCAGGTCGTAACCTTTCCCCTTTCTTTTTTTTTATATTTCTTTTCTCTTTTTTTTTTGAGTTACTTCTTATTTTCTCTCCTATAACTACATAATCACTCTTCCTAATTTCTCTCTTCTTTTCTTTTTTTTTTTAAGCAGGCAACAAAGTTTTCTTCTCTACCTCTGACGCTGGCATTACCCTTTTCTCTACTCCTTCTTCCATTCTCTCGGCTCTTTTTCCCTTTCTTTCTTAAATCTTACCGAAACATATGCCATAATGGACAATCACAAATGATAGGAAAAAAAAATATAGACGAACAATGTTAAAAGAAAGTGAGCCTGAGATGGGAGAAAACCTGTTCAAGACTAAAGTGGAAATGGCTGGTAGCTTTCCAGAAGAACATACGGTGGCGAGTGTGAAGAGAATGCCACCACATACACGGTTCATCTCATGCGCAGCAACCTTGATGCTTGACTCCAATGACTTGCTTGATTTTGATGCTTGACTCCAAGTTGGCGTGGCTGCTGGCTTCGTGTGGCTATGATTCCGGACTAAAAGGGGGTGCAGCAACTGGGTTTCAAGAAGGTATGGTGGATGGCTAGGTGCTGAGTTGTGGGAGCTGGAGCAGGATTGAAGAAAACATCAAGGGAATGCTCTATCTTACTCTCTTTTCTAAAATACAGAAACCTCACCTCCCTCATTTTCTTTTTTCATTTATTTTTGCATTCTCCGAATCCCCCCTCCAAAAGCTCTTTTCTTTCTCACCAAATGAAAGATCTTTTTCTCCCTCCGGTGCTCTCTCATTCTCACAAAATAAAAGATCATTTCACTCTCCTTGGTTGGTCTTCCCCCAGAGCCCTTGAAGCTACGCCCCTTTTTATTGTTGAGTTCCACCAATCCCGCCAGGATGAAGTGTGGGGTGTGGACAAAATTTTTTATTTATACCTATCAGCGATGCAGTGCAAAAAGGAGAGGGATAGCAGTGTTAACCACAGAGTGAAGCTAGCATAAGTGCCTTTTTTCTGCCATGGGCTGTGCGTTGTAGCCAGAAGCAAAGTAATTTTTGTGTTAAGCACCGTTGCTCTTTTCTTTTCTGCAGGTTGCACGGCCAATTTAGTATAAGTAGAATGCAGGGCCAAAAGACATGCATCAGTGCATCACGCTGCCCCCCTTTTGACCAGATCACCTACACTTTTGTTTTTTTTGTTTTTTGTTTTTTGTGTTTTTTTTTTGCTTTTGCTTTTCGTTTTTGTTTTTTTTTTGTTTTTGCTTCTTGCTGAGTTCCTAATGTACCAGTCAAAACATATTTTCCTTGTTGAGTCACTTTTATTTTTTTTTTTTTTATGTCATGAAAAGATTTGGAGTTGTTTCATTTTTTCTTTTGCAAATTTTATTTTATTATTATTTTTTTTATTTTCTTTCTTTTTTTTTTAGATTTTACTGACCTGAACAAAATAGAGTATTCATAATATTAATAAAAAAAATTATTAATTAATTTTTTATTATCATTCTTTTCTTTTTCTTTTATTCTTTTTGAATTCTTTTTCTTCTTATTTCGCCTGAACTCATAAAGATAGCCTATGTGATTGGCAATAATGAATGGTTTAAAGTATATATATATATATATGTTTTGGGTTGGCGGGGGTTTTTTGCATTTGTTAATTAATGAGGTTGTGTTTTTCTGTCATTTTGTTCTTGTAAGTTTCGTATGGCCACAAAAAACGTTGATATTAACTACGTCCATCATAGAAATTAGCGAGTCCAAGTGCTTCAGCAGCAAAAGTTGTCTACTTGTCTTGAATCTTAAAATTGGTATACATAAGTATCATCTAAACCCTCTCTATGCATCATCGTGTCCATTATGTTTCTGAGTAAGATTTTCGTTTTCTTCTTTCTTGCATTGGCATACTTGGGATTGTGCACAACTGCTGTGAGTACAAATGGGAATCACACTTTGAAGCCGGGTGATCTGCTCAAGTACCCAGACAACCTACGCTCTGCAAACGGCAGATATCGTCTTGGTTTCAACGAATTTCCTCATGGTTTCAGCAATATCTACTTGGTAATAGTTGACACGAAACTTCGTCTGGATGTCTGGATTGCCAACCGAAATGAATCCTTCAGAGGAGATCCTCGTTTTGTAGAATTAACTTCGAACAACTCTGGTGCGTTGAAAATAATAGGGGAAAGAGAGAAAACAACAACCCTGTACTCTCCAGCTCAACCTGTCGAAAACACTTTGGCCATCTTTTTAGATACGGGCAACTTCGTGTTGCACGAGCTTCACCCTAATGGATCGATGAAGAGCCTGTTATGGCAAAGTTTCGATTCTCCCACTGACAAGCTTATGCCGTGGGATGAAGTTAGGTGTTAATCACAAAACAGGCTATAATTGGACACCAGTCTCGTACTTAACTGATACAAGCCCAGCTTCTGGTGCCTTCACGCTGGGATGGGAACCCCAAATAGGGCAGTTGGTCATCCGAAGACGAGGACAGGTTTACTGGACCAGTGGGGTGCTGAGAGACAATAGAATCAAATACATTTCCGAGGAAAATCAGCGCTTTTATAAATACACCATTATCTCAAATGAGAATGAAAACTCCTTCCCATACCCAACCCAAAATGAAGAGTATGCAATATTGGCACTAATTTATAGTGGGCAGGTAATTGATGGCAGAGAAAATTGTATTGCAAGGATTGATAAGTGTTATGGGTATAACAATGATGATGGGTGCCAAAGATGGGAGATACCCAGTTGCGGGCATGCAGATGAAATATTTGACTTCATCTCCACTAACATAACATTTTCAAACACTAATCTCAGCTCTATAGCCAACCAGAGTTTTACGATAAGTGATTGCAGGGCTACTTGCTGGAATGACTGTAACTGTCTTGGATTCACCAGTTTCAGGGACGTTGGCACAGGATGTTTATTTTATAAAGGAACGACATGGGAGCATATTCGTGATGCTAATGGTCATCATAGCTTTTGCATGCCGGTGAAAATGACTTCTGAACACAGTAACGGTGAGTCCACTCTGATTTTGTGAGATCGACCCTTCTTGTTAGAGATGTTGATTATGATTTTGTTTACATGGAAATTATTTTACTTGATGAATTTTTCAATAAAAAAATCTCTGCTTTGACAAGGAAAAAAAAAGTAAGAAATCTTCTTGCATAGGAGAAAAAACAAAAGATAAACATATAAATATATCATTTTTTAATGCTTTTTGGACAAATTTGCCAATACAGTCTTTAGTTTACAGTATAGTTTGGTTTTGTGTCTTACCTATATATGAGCAGAAAGAGCCATTACATGTGACCAATAAAATCTTCCAGTTATCAATTTCAAATAATTAATTAATAAATTTTTATTTTACCTGTATTTTACTAAAATTACATAAATTTCCCGTTTCTATTAAAACAAAACTAAAAAACTATTCAATAAGTGTCATATTTTGGGAAGGCGTGTGAAAATTCAGAAAAATAAAGCAGAGTTTTATGTAATTTTTTTTTCTTTTCTTGAGATGTACCTATTTCAGTTCTTGATCAATTTAAAGAAAATCTGTGTAATTTAAAAGTACAAAAAGACTAATGAGACTAATTTATCCCTTTAGTTTTCATATATACACCCATTTGTTACTCAATTTTAGCATAAGTATTTTATTATTATTTTTTTCTGTTATAGACACAGCTTTCTTAAAAGATGTGTAGCTGAATATATCTTCTCCAAATATATTCAAATTTTCTGTGACTACTAATAAGCTATATGATTGTTATTAATATAATTATTTGATACTCATTAGGTAATAAGAAAGATGACTCAGATTTAATGTATCGGGGTTGATTATGGATACGAATCTGTTTTGTCATGGTTACTGCTCTATTATATGACTCAGATTTAATGTATTGGGGTTGATTAGTGTTGCAATATTGAATGCAGATAAAAATAAATGGAGACGAATCAGTGCTGCCATAGTTACTGCTCTATTTACATGCTGTGGGTTCATTCTATGGTTAATACGAATAAGAAGAAAACGCATATTCAAAGGTAGATGGGTCACCATTTTATTAAATAGCATATATATATATATATATATAATGTAACTAGTTAATTAGTGTTACATGCCTTTCTCAACTGATAAGAAAAGAACAACCAGGGAGAACGCAGAGCATGTTTCAGTAACTAGTAATGCATCTGCAGACATGAAGGAATTGCAAAACAATAAAATGAATGGACACATGAATTCAGAATCTTTAGCTATGTATCTGTTATGGCAGCTACAAGTGACTTCTCATCAGAAAACAAGTTAGGAGAGGGTGGTTTTGGACCAGTTTATAAGGTAACTCTGTAATTCCAAGCAAAGCAATTTATACTGATAAAATGCAAGAAAGTAATATTTAAAGTTTCCGTTGTTACCTTAGGGACAACTGCACATACGAAAAGAAGTGGCTGTAAAGAGACTTTCCAGAAGTTCAAGACAAGGAATTACTGAATTTAAAAATGAGTTGAGACTCGTATCTGAACTCCAACACACGAACCTTGTACAATTGCTGGGTTGCTGCATTCATGAAGAAAAGAGGATCTTAATTTATGAGTATATGCCCAACAGAAGCTTGGACTTCTTCCTATTCAGTTAGGATACTATCCAGAGTCATTTCCATATAGCCTCTGAATTTATTATACTTTCAATTTTCTTTTTCTATCCATCAACATATATATCTGTTTTGTTTGCATGATTCCACTCAATGCAAGCTACTAGATTGGAACAAACGTTTCAACATAATTGAAGGAATAACTAAAGGATTACTTTACCTTCATAAATACTCAAGACTAAAAATGGTTCATAGCAAAGTTATGAAAACCAGACCAGACCGGCCAATTCAACTGGTTGGATCGGGAATTGGTCCTCTCACCGGCTCGGGCGACCTCCCAAAATCGCTAGAGTCCAAAATCAATCAAAAATCAGTGAACCGGTTCCAAACCGGCAGAACCGGTTAACCCGGCACCAGTCCATGCTGTTGACGATTCTGATCCTTTTTTTTTTTTGAAATGCTGCTCCATAAAATGACATCATTTTGTTCGTGTATTTACAAAAAAAAAAATACTACGGCGTCGTTTTGGGACTGGAGGTTTGAAAACCCTAGCCAATCGCAGCTTCCGTCCTGACTTTCCGCCTTCATCATCGAGCAACCTCTGGAGTGATCTCAGAGTAGTACAGCCACCGCCGTGCCGTCCATGCGAGCTTCTACTACTAGCCACCTTTCGCGACGAGCTTCCACAACCGGCAGCCCTTTCGGGCCTTCCGTTCCGCCTTCGTCATCAAGTGAGGAACGGAGTAAGAGCTGTGCCGCCGCTGCCACGCCGTTTGTGCGAGCTTCCACTGCTAGCCACATTCTGGGACAACTTCCACAGCTGGCAGCACCTTCAGGCTTTCCGTTCCGCTTTCATCATCAAGCGAGGAATGGAGTGAGAGGATAGCAATGCCGCCGTTGCGCCATCTGTGTGAACTTCCACCGCAAGCCGCTTCGAGCCTTCCTTTCCACGATTAGCTTCCACCTTCGGGCCTTCCGTTCTGCCTTCGGGTCCATGCTAGCTTCTACTACCGCCATGGCAGTCACCACCTGCCACCGTCGATGCCGCACCAATGCTGTTGACCAGCAATCCTCCTCAGGTTTTAGTCGTGGGAAAAGTGATCCAGCATGGAAACATATTAGTTTAGTTTATGAAAATGGAAAGCCAGTGTGCACATGCATATTTTGTTTGACACGATATAAAGGAGGAGGGATTAATAGGATGAAGCAACATCTTGCAGGGAAACAAGGACAAATAGCTTAGTGCAAAAAGGTTCCTCATTATGTTAAATGTCAAATATTAGCACATTTGGAATAAATAAAAAAAAATAAGGATGATAAAGTGAGCTTTGATGATGATTATGGTGAAGCAGAAGAACAAGAGATTACTCCTCCACCTCCACCAACTAAGATGCAGCATATTGGAGACAAAGGCAAGAGAAAAGCAAGTGCTTCCCAACCAATTGGTAATTATGTTGTAGCAAGGACAACTCTAGGAGCCCAAGCAAGTTTAAAAAAGTGTTTTTGCTAGCAAAGAGGTTATACATAAGGTTAACTTAGGAATAGCTAGATGAATTGTTGATGCAGACATTCCATTCAATGCAATTCAATTACCTTATTTTTAAGCTGCATTGGATGGTGTTGCTGCTATTGGACCTGGTTTAAAAGGTCCATCTTATGATGAAATGAGGGTTCACTTGTTAGGAGATCTTAAGAAGGAGTGTCAGCTACTTGTTGATAGTTATCGGAGCTCATGGAAAGAAACTGGTAGTACACTTATGGTTGATGGTTAGACTGATCAAAGGCAACGAACTCTAATCAATTTTTTGGTGTATTGTACTGCTGATATGTCATTTCTGAAATCTGTTGATGCTTTAGATATGGTGAAAAATGCCACAACATTATTTAACTTGTTTGTTGATGCTATTGAATGGGTTGGGCCCAGTAATGTTGTGCATGTGATGACTGACAATGTAGCTAATTATGTGGTAGCTGGGAGGCTTATTCATAATGAGTATTAACATATTTTTTTGGTCTCCTTGTGTTGCCCATTGCATGAATCTCATTTTAAAAGATATTGGCAGTATGCCCTATGTAGCTAACCTTACATCCCGTGCTTCAAAGATAACTATATTTGTTTACAACCATATAGTATTTTTGTCTTGGCTTAGAAAAAGGTCAGGTTGAAAGAAAGTTGTTCGTCCAAGAGCTACCTGTTTTGCTACTATTTTTATTACTTTAAAAAGTATTTATAAACACAAGAAAGACTTACAAGCTTTGATTGTAGACAAACACTTCACTGGACACAAACTAGAAAGAAGTGTTAGTGGGAAAGCTGTTAGCGCTATTATCTTGGATAATAAATTTTGGCATGATTGCTTTACTGTGGTGAAGATTGTAGGCCATTTAATTAGATTGTTGAGAATTACAGATGCTGATAAAAAGCCTTCATTGGGATATGTATATGAAGGTATGCAAAGGGCTAAAAAATGCTATCAAGCATATATTTAAGAATAGGAAAAACTCATATAAGCCTTATACAGAAATCATTAAGGCTCGATGGGATAAGCACTTGCGTCAAAATCTCCATGTAGTATCTTACTTTTTAAATCCTGCTTTCTTTTATGATGAGAAATTCATTGAGAAGCATAGGGTCATGCAAGGTTTAATTAACTTGCTTGATATAAAAAGCCTCTGCAGTGATCCAATTAAAGCAATGAAGGAGATACAGGTGTATCGGAAACGCAAGGAAAGTTTTGATAGGCCAAATATTTTGAAAGCATCCAAGAAGCTTCAACCAAGTAAGCAATTTTATATGCTGATTTGTTTTAATATTTTGAAACTTATAATATATAATTGATTCTTGATGTTGAGAATTATATTCATATTTATGTAGATCAATGGTAGACATTATTTGGCACTAGTGCTCCATATTTGAAAAAGATAGCGTATCGTGTCCTTAGTCAAATAGCTTCTTCCTGGGGATGTGAGCAAAATTGGAGTCTTTTTGAACAAATTCATACTAAAAAGGGAAATAGCTAGAATATCAAAAACTCAGTGATCTTGTGTATGTGACTTATAACTTGCATTTTAAATTCAGGTATATTAATAATTTAAGTATTTAACACTCTATATTAATGGTGTTGTTTATTATGTTTAAAACTTTAAGTTAATAAGATGAAAAATTATTATAATACTTTGTTTATTTGTTCTAGGTTGCATCGAAAGAAAAGGACCTATGATTCAATTGATTATAAAAGTATTTGATATAGTTGACTTTTGGGTGACAGAAGATGATCCCGAGCTAGAGTTTGCTAATGAAGAGATTAAAAGTTTAATCTATCAAGACAATGTCATTCCTTCTTATCATATTGGTGAGTCTTATTTTTATAGTTCTATATAAAAGCATTGACATTATGTATTAACTAAGTCTTTTATTTTGTTAGAAGGCGGAGATATTAATACTAAATTTAATATGCCTGAAGTAATAAATTTGGGTTCATTTAATGATGATAATGATGGTGGAGATGAACAAGAAGAAGATCTTTTTGTAAGAGATATTCAAAAAAATTAATGCTGATTATGATGATCCTGTTTAATTTGTGAATATTTTTATGACTACTTTTGATGGAACATTGTTGAACTTGTGTTGTTTACTTGTTTAAGATTGTTATTATTAGTATGATTGATTATGATGGTAGATTAATATTACGTTGGTGTAAGACTGCAAGTTGTGAACTATGTGAATTATATTTATTTTAGTTAATTTGTATGCTATGTGGATTAATGTTGTGTTGCTTATATGAATATAATATTTTTTACTTTATGACACTATTTTTTTTTGTTTCAAATAATTTTATATTGATTTGTATTGTACTTTATAATTTTTATTTATTTTATTAATAATTATATATATATATATATATTTATATATAAATATACTTATATTTATATATAAATATAAATATATATTTAATTATATTTCGATTCAATCACGGTTGAGCCATTAAACCTTAAATCAGTATCTCGACCGATTCAGTGACCGGTTTGATTTTCAGAACCTTAGTTTATAAACTTAAAAGCTAGTAACATACTCTCCGATGAAAACTTTAACCCAAGATTTCTGATTTTGGCATGGCAAGAATTTTCACTCACGAGTCAGAAGATAACTCAACTAGAATTTTTGGTACATAGTAAGTGAACTTTGACTACCACCTTTCTGCTTTGTGTTCCATATACTTGTTTACATGCTGACATGCTACATATGTTACTAAAAAGTGTTTACATATCTCGAGTACGCCATGGAGGGAATTTTCTCCAATAAATCAGATGTCTATATTATGGATAATGCATGCAAGCTCATTAATGATGCTGGGAAATCTATTAAGGCTTTGGGCCCAAGGGTGAGTGGGGAACAAAGGAAGGGCATTGCCACTTCTCCACACGTGGAAATAGACAAAAGTGCTAAGGAACCACCTGCAAGGAAAAGTTCACGGGCCAAGATGCCAAGTAGGAAGCTCACAGACTACGTGAGCTAGTCTCCGAATGGGTGTATGTGGGTGAAGGGATTTCAGTAGAAGGTAGGTATGGAATTGTGATGTAACCCTCTCTCTGTGGACCTCTTCTCTCACTGTTCCCTTTTCTGGAATTCTGTTTCATCTATTCCTGGATTCTCATGTTTTCCCTTACTCTTGTATCTTCTTCATTTGATACATTGTCTCTGTAAATCAACTATACTGAATCTTGGATTCAATTAGTAATACTGCAGTGCAAGAGTAATTTCACTCCACTGACCTCTTTCTTGTCCGGTAACAGTAGCTACACCACAGTCTATAGTTTTGGAGTTTTTATGGTTGAAATTGTGAGTGGCAGAAGAAACAATAGCTTCTATAATGCCAAACGCCCACTTAACTTACTGGGACATGTATGACAAACTATTCTCACTGTTACTTCTTCATGTCTCTTGTGATTGTGTGTTTTATGTCTATGACATATAATTATGTTTGAAAGTGATGACTACCTCAGGCTTGGGAGCTTTGAAAAGAAGGAGTGGGACTAGAATTGATGGATCCAGCAGTAAATGATTCATTCAATCAAGATCAAGTGTTGAGATGCATTCACATTGGTTTGTTATGTGTAGAAGAATGTGCAGTTGATGGCCTACCATGTCAGCAGTATTGTTAATGTTGACAAATGAAACTGCAACACTTCCTACCCATAAAGACCAGCATTTTGCTTTGGAAGAAGGGTCAATAATGCCCAAAAATCTCAAATAGATTCTAAAATGGGATCAATAAATGGCTTATCCATATCTGATTTTTCAGCTAGATAGTGATATATGAAGTCATGGAACAAATTGTGTGGATGAATATATGTGGAACATTATTTTTATTGCATTAAATATGTTTTTAGTCCCTATAAAATTGAATATATATTTAAATATTATTATATATTAATATTAAAATTGAATATATGTTTAAATATGTTTTTATTGCATTAAAGTGCTTAGTGCTGAGTGCTTTGAAATATAAATATTAAATATATATTTAATTTTAAATTAATTGGCTGATGCACTTCTTTTCTTTTCCTCCAAAATATTTTTAATATGTGAGGTCTCTTTCCATATATAAGAACCTAAGAGAATGTGTTCTCTCTTATGTAGGACATCATCCCTCACATATTTGCTTTACAAACTATCCAAACATTTTTTAGTAAAGAAATAACAACAGAATGATACCACCAAAATTACATAGGAGCAAGTTAAATTTAATGGGATTTGGAACAAGATCCGGCCTATTATTCCTTTTAAAATTTAATATTTATGGACAAATAACAATTGTTTATCACTTGAGTAATGCCCCGTTTTATGGGGATCTAAATTTGTTTTGGTTGTTGAGTGTGCAATTTAAAAGCAATGCTATATTTACCGGCTTCTGAAGATAATGAGCATGATCCTTAAATTCTTAAGGAAAGGTCATTGCATAATCCGTAATAAATAAGATATGGTTTGATATACATATGGTGATCAAAACTCAAAAAATTACAGAAAATTTGATTGAATATCTTGTCAAGTAATCTTCCATCATATATATATTCACTCTAAAAGACTTATCTCAAGTCTCAACTTAATTTGGCATTGGCTAGTGCGTCATATATTTCCATAAAAATAAAGTACACTGTAATGTGTACAGTAAATACATTTATAAAAAATGAGAAAATTTTGAATAATTAATATGGGGACTTGATCTCTACTACTTATATGTTATACTTATTACTTCTTTTTTATAATATATTATCCTCAAAATAGTAGAATTTTCTATTTGAGATGTAGTGTTTGACATATCCCCTTGTCGTACATTAACAAGAGGTGGACAATAGAGTGAGACAACAGAGCTAACCCACCACATTGATTTTGACATTTTATGTCTGTTCATAGGTATCATTGGACGCATTATATTACACTCTGGCCACATTGTTGGATTCAAGCAACTTTCTCCTCCAAAACCTTCACCTTGATGGTTCATCCACGACCATGTTGTGGCAGGCTTTGATTACCCCATCAGCACACTATTCCTCTAAGATACGATTATTTTAAAGTGAGGGGTTTATTTTAAAAAATAAAATGAAAAGTATTAAATATTAATAAAAAAATTAGAGAATTGAATTTTAACAAGTTCATAATTCATTATACCTATACATGTATTTTATCATGATCTCAGCTGTTGATTTTCTTATCAACAGTTAATACTCTTCACTTTATTCTTTAAAGCAAATTCATTACTTTAAAGGAGTTAAATCCAATCCAAGAGATGAAGTTGGGTGTTAAAACTAGCAATTAATTATTTGGTTTCAGGCTCCAGTTCCTCAAACCCTGCTACAACTGATGCCTTCACTCTTGTATGGGAACCCATAAGAGGGGATCTAATCATCCACAGATGAGGGCAGATCTATTGGACAAGTGCTGCATTTCGAAACAAAATATTTGAGTATATTTATGAGGAAGCGAGCATATGTATGACCACAGCATTGTTCCAAATAAGGATGAAGACTACTTCACATACACAACTCGTTTTGAAGGGTACCCAAAATGGGCTATTGATAACTTGAGTAGGCAAAGAGAGTTGAAAGGACGGTGAATTATAGTGAACGGTTGAGCTGAGAGTTGGAAAGACACGCAATGAGGTTGCGGGTCTTGAAAAATTGCTTGGTTGCTGAAGCTGTGACGGAGGGACAGTAAGTTAGTACTACAGAAAGAGCTCGCAATGTGAGTTTTTTTTTTTTTTTCTAACACCGAAAAATAAAAAGAGAGCTCACATTGTGAGTGAGAATTGTGAGAAACTGTGAAATGGCTGAAAAATGATATGATAAGTTGACATGTAAGTCATCTAAATTTGACGCTTTATAATTTATATATTATAAATAAATAAAAAAATAAATATTTGTCCTATTATTTATTGCCATGTCTGAAACCAAGAATAAAGTATTTAATAATACAATACTTGTGAAACCCAACAAAAAAAAAATTAATAACAATAAATTTAAATAAAACTAGATTTTAAGTTGAATAAATTTATAAAGAATGATTTTTGTGTTAGTTATAATGGGATTATTTTTTTTATATCTATATGATGCTAATAAATTTTAAGCTAACTTATCTTATCCTTTAAATTTTAGATGAGGATAAAAAAATATAACAAAAAATTAAAATAGGTTTTAGTAGTGAGACGTGATTATTTAGACATGAACATTGTTGTTAAATTGTGAATCGTATCGAAAATTATTTGTTTAATTTTTATATCGTAAATCGTGAATCGTAATGTATTATACGATTCAGAACACATCAATAAAAAAAATTAAATATACATGATTCCACATCTAAAACATGAACAAAATACTTAAAAGTCTCAAATAAATACTTAAATGTCACATCACTAAGGAAATAATAAACTCTGATAATAGTATAATACCATAATACCATCATAAGTTATAAGTCATAAGCAAGCCCATAGGTAACATACTCATTCTCCTTCTTCTTATCCTTAGGAACCATAGAGAGTGACTATGTGAACACTCAGAACCATAGCATAAACAATGACTGTGTGAACACCCAAAAAGGCAAAACCAAAAAAACGAAACAAAGTGAGTCGAGTGATTGGTTTGCAACATGAATGAAAACTGATTTTATGTTCAGTAACGAAAAAAAGTAAATGAACCAAGTGCATTCAGTAATGCCCATTCCATTCTTTTTATTTAATAATTTAAGCTTCTATCTCTTTAAATTCTCTTAAGAGAATTGGTGATAGAAAAAAGCAAAAAAAAAAAAAAAACTGAATTGCAGAATCGTTTGAATCGTATTGTTAATACGGAATCGCATTGAATCGTACATGTATCGCACGATTCAAAGCCATCTGCGATTCACCACATGATACGAATCGCTGACTTGCTGAATCGTATCAAATCATGCTATTCAAATCGTGAATCGTGCGATTCTAACAACTAAGGACATGAACACAAAATTTCTACTCTAAATGAATACAGAACAGATTTCATGAAGTGGGTCGAGTGGAGATATTCCAATTTCCATGAGAGAATAGCTTTCCATGCTTATCCTTCTTCAGGAAGCTTCGGCCCCTCCCCTCTCCCTTATTTTGGTTCTTTCCTTTTCTTCCAATCCGTACCAGCACCCTTTCCCCTCTCTTATTTTGGCTACTTTCTCCTCCTCCCGTCCGTAACTTGTTGCACCCATGTAAGTGTACCACCTTTTCCAACTAAGAGCTAGCTTCGAGATGGATATATGGTAGACAACCTCCTCTGTTTTTCTTCTGCAGAATTGGGTTATATTTTCCTCTTCCTTTCCCTTTTAAATTTGGTTTCTTTCTTGAATTTTCTTTTTATTGCTGCAGAATTTTTTTTTAATTACATGCTGGACTCTCCAGCCATGTAAGGGAGAAGATTTAAGGAACCGATGATTTATGTAAGGTAGAATAACTTACCTTTGAGTTGCAGTAAATTTTAGGATTATTTTAAGATGTTTTTGTTGTGAAAAAAATTGGGATTTGAGAAGATTTTATCACTGTTTCATATTAGGGAGGCAATGGCATATTCATTTGGGTGAGAAAAATTTTAAGATTAGAAATAGTTGATTGAAGTTATGAAATGAGACCTTTGGAGGATTTCTAAACTATGGCCTTCAATTGTGCGTTAGGAGACTCTGTTGCAGCTCATACTCGGTCAGTAACCGGCCTAGTCCAGATAAGATTTCCTAACTCGAAATCTTTTCATAACTTTAATATATAAAATATAACTTTCACATATAGAGTTAATTTAGCTTTCATTTAATAAAGCTATGAGGTTCTCAAAGCCTTTCAATAACTCACATGCAGTACATATCATTAAAAAAAATAGTACCAAACTAAGTAGTGAACTCAACAACTTGTTCACGCTACACTAAAATTTGTAAATATAAATTAATTTTAAAGTGAGTCAAAATGACCTAGTGAGTTATTAAAAAATTTAAATGTAACTATAAACACGTTCTTAATAAGCAATGACAATAATAATCAGATCATCTAATTAAAATACTTCAAACTTCGACTTATAAATTATAATGTGCTAACTAATAAATATTAAACTAAAACCAGTAAAAATTTAAATATAACCATATAACTATAAGCTTCAAAATATATTACAGTTAACACAAATAATATGATCACTAAAAATCATAAGTTGAAAAACAGCATAAAAAAAATTATAATAAATTAAAAATAAGATAATTTATAATCATTTTAAAAAATTGGGCACCAGACAACCATAACTAAAACGGTATCATATCCTCCATCTCAATGTCCATTCACCCATCACACCACCACTTCTCCCCTAATTACTCCAATCAGAAAATTGAATTTTGAAAGGTCTGAAATTGAATTCCAGAGTTATGCCCGTTGAAATAAATTTGAGAATTTGCAGTCGTGCCCACGTATTTATTGAATCTGAGAATCCGAGATCGTGCCTACAGATTTAGTCATGTAATTATCCTTAACCTACTTGGTGCACCAAGTACATTCTTGTTAAAAATATTTTTATAAATAATCATTTAATATATATATTTTCACATAATTAAATATCATACTGAACTCAAGTAAAGAAAGATTATTTATCTATTCCGAGTATATTACACTATGATAAGAAAAATACTGAAATTATATTCAGTAATTTAAAATAACTTCAATATAAGAAATAAAAAAATAAATCATCATCCAAAATTTGAGATGATAAATTTATCATGTTAACAAATCATATTTCCAAAAATAAAACTAAAGGATAATTCAATTATAAATATCATTATATCAATCATCTAATTTGACTACTTTATCTTAAAACTATAATATATAATTTCACGTCAAGATTTCATATAGTTTCTTAAATAAGATTTAATCCTATAAATTACACGAAGATTTACTTGTAGCTCATTTAATCCACAATAAAAGGACATAATTTAGAACTCATCCAAAGGCCTTATTTGATAACTTCAATCAACTAGTTTTAGTCTGGAAATTCTTCTCACCCAAATGAATATAACTTTGTCTACCTAATCTTATATAAGTTATGCAGCCCTCAAATCCTCTTTGCTACGTGGCTGGACAGGCCAGAACAATCCCAAAATTCCTGTAACACCCACCCAAAAATTCAACAAAGGATCCAAATTTGGAGGAGGAAGAAAGGAGAAGAACAACTCAACTATGCGGAAAAATAAACACATACACGGATTGAAAGAAATGAAGGAAGGAAACCAAAATAAAAGGAAGAAAAGAAGGGGCGGGCGGAAACTTCTTTAAAAAGCAGAGTAAATGAGTTGAATTGTTTTCTCTCATTCCCCTTGAAATATCCGCCACCGACTAAGCTAAGTAAATCTGATCCGTGTCTTTTTTTTTTTCTTCCATTGTTTTTTTTTAATTGCTTGCTCTTTCTTTTTCTTTTTTTTTTTTGTCTCAAATTTATATTTAATGGAAATAAAATTAAATAAATAATTATATAACTTTTTTTTATCTATTTATCATTTTACTAAATGGATGTTGATTAAAATATAAACTTTGTTCATGTCTAAATAATCACATGTCACCAAGAAAACCCATTTAAATTTTACGTTATATTTTTCTTGTCATCATCTAAAATTTCAAGAATAAGATAAATTAGTGTAAATTTTATTAACATCATATAGCCATAAAAAAATAGTTCCATTATAGATAAAGCAAAAATCATTCTTCATGAATTTATTTCAACTTAAAATCTAATCTTATTTAAATTTATTGTTATTATTATGGTTGGGTTTTACATTCTTCACCTCTTTAAAGAATTCGCCCTCGAATTCTAACAGTATTGGTATAGAATTAGTTCTTTACTTCTCTAGAAAAGGTGAAGACATTTTGTCTCTTGATGTCTTCAGATTCCCATGTCGTTTCAAGACCTTTGGGACACTTCCATATTACCCTTACTGATGGGACATCCTTTGAACACAGTTTCTATATCTCTAGAGTATACACTTCATACATTGGCTAACTATATGATATTGCAAGATAAATACGGATTGAAAATAAAATCAGTTACACCTGAAATTTACCTTAATGAAATCATACTTTACCACACAAAACAGTATTATATCCAGAATTTCCAAGACAAGCTTTCAAAACAACACTTTTTACACTATGTCTAGATTTATCACCATTAACCTTTAATTATCATAAATCTGTATACCTTTCTTGAGTCTCAGCAACCAAATTACTGTCATGACCATTTGTGGCAGACTTACCTCAACGGTACCTATTTTTTTAGAATTCATATTTTAACACTTATCTTCATAGTAAGCTTAGACGCTGCAACATTCCATTTTGTCCAAGAACCCAAAAAATTTGAGTCACTATACTTCAATACGAACTATGAACATTCCATTTTGTCCAAGAACCCAAAAAATTTAAAGAAATATATATATTTGAATTTAATAAAAAATATTAAAAATTTGAAAATGAAAATTTGAAAGAAAAAAAAGTGTCAAATCCCGCAAAAATAATTCATCTTTATCTTAAAAATTAAAGGCTCAATTTGATCCATTACCCAATTTGGCCCATGATCCTAGAATGCGTAACCCGTAACCTATAATGTACTCTATCCATGCCCAACTCACTTATCCCCAAATATACTCATTAACCTTCACTGAAAGGAAGGTCTCATTAGATGTTCTCTGAACCAAATTGCAACCCTTAAGTAAACCCCACCTAATACACATATCAAAAGAAATCAGAGCAGAGGAAGGGGAAATGAGGCGAGCGAGTTGAGCTAGCAAGGTCTACCATACCTTCTGCAGAGAGGCCATTCTTTTTGTACCATTCCAACTGTAACCCGTTCCTAAGAAACTTGTATAAAGAAGCTGAATTTCTAGACAGTAAACACAGAAGAAAGGGAGGGGAGACCGAGAAAAAAAAAAAGTGAGACCGAGAGGAAGAAAGAGTGAAACCGAGAGAGGGAAATTTCTGGCAAAAAAGAGATGAGAGAGTTTTTGGAGTGCTTACAAGAACGTCATCCCTCACCCTCCAAAAAGAGCAAATTCAGCCCCATGTTACCCAAGACCATATACCCAAGACCATAGCCAGCCAACGCAGCTGCTCCACACAGCTCACACTCATAGATGCACATGCACTCCATATACCACTAGCCACCTTCCACATGTGCACTTCTAAAAATGGCAACCACAGTCCCCTATTTTTACCCTCTGAAACAGAGCCACAACCTCACACACCACCAGCCACCACTCGTGGCCAAATAGAAGGGAATAAAATAATCATTTTAGTTTAGAGTTTGGTAGCTATAGATCATTTCAAGTCGAACTTTTCTGCCCAAATGAAAGACCGTACCTATTCTCCATATGAGCTTCTCATGCCTCTTCGTCTCATTGCAGGACATTCTAACAGATGCCAAGCACATTCTCATTTCCAAGATAATATCTAACTCGTTCACCAAAGGGGAAACCGTTTTGGGGGCGACATTCCTTTGCGGCGTACATTCTCAATGTTGCTTTTAAGCCCCTAATTTGCGATGTTTGAGACGACATAATATTGCACACGTGAATCAATGCAAATCGCGTGGCCAATAAAAAAACATTTTGCATATAGGAATAAAAATAAGTTAGGTTAAACTTTTTTTTGTATAGACTTGACCAATTTTGTAAAATCTAAATTTGAGCCTGATTTATTACTTCACATAAACTTTTTTCTAAGGATAACATAACATTTTTATAAAAATACAAAAGCTTGAACTGACCTACAAACTTATTCAAAGGCAATTTACATGAAAACTTTGAATTAGGTAAATAAGTTATACTTTAAAATTTTCAAATAAATCGTGTTGCTGGAGAGAGACTAGGATGTGGAAGTGAGGCATCAGCTGAGAGAAAGAAATCACCGTACAAATTTCATGGCCAATTTGGGTGCTTTGCAGGATTTGTTCTTAAAGAATTGGGAGAATCCTCCTACAAAAATGGGAGGATTGTTGATCCGTGATGTAATGGGGATCACTGCCTGTCACAACTCAAAGTTAAGAGTCCGTGACCAATTAGGATAAGGACTAACTCCCTAATCCCGAAACCTCTAGAGAACCTATTTACATTAAACTTACATTTTTCTCATAGGATAATTCTTGAAATTCTGTACACTTTCATACAAATTACAAATCAACATAGTTTACAAATCTAAACTAAACCGTTTACAACTTCCAATCATGCAGGGAAGTTAGTATTTCACGAATTATAAACTAAATAAAAAGAAATCAAATATTTTTTATAACACAACTCTTCTTTTACTGTGCTACCTTGATACTTGTCCCTGTAAATCTTTAAAAAAAAAAATCCACATAGGATCGGGGTGAATCATTTAGACTCAGTGAGTTTACAAACCAAAATATCCATACCATACACATAATACTCTTCTAATATTTACACCAATGCCAACTCTCTCGTATTATTTTAAACCGCTACTATATATACTTGGTCTAACTGTTGTCACAATAATGCAAAATATAAAACTTTATGAAGCTGAGATGTAAATCATGATGCAATGTGCTGAACCTTTAAAATTCAAAATATGCTTTAGAATATGTCGCATATAATCAAATTAGGTTTCATGAGTAGAATACTTCAATACATGTTTTGAAATCATATAAATCTTTCACCTTTCATACAACTAAAATTCTTAAAAGTAACAAAAATTTAGTTCATAGTACCACATCATCAAATTTATGTAATTGCAATTTAAAAATAAATTGAAATATATATCAATAAAACTTTAACGCATTGATAGAATCTCATTATATCATTTTTCATACGAAATCTGGGTATCAGACAACCATAACTAAAACTGAAACTGTATCATACCTCCATCTCTATCTCCAGCCACCCACACACCATAATCTCTCCCCATATAACTCCACCTAGGGAATTTTGCATCCTGGCAATCATGAGTACTGATCATATATCTAGGGTCGTGCCCACAGATTTATTAAATTTGGATCCAAGGTTGTGCTCACGGATTCCAATGGTGGTTGTCTTTCAACCCCCTTGGTGCACCAAGTATATAATTTCTTTCTAAAACATTCATATGATGATTCTATCATTTGCAATTACATACTTTTCTATTTCTAATAAAATAGAATATATGTTGAAAATAATTTTCAAGGCCTTCTCTTTATATAAAATTTATTAATAATACACAATGATTCTTCATAAAAAAATAAATAAAACTTAATTTTAAAAAAATGACAGCAGTAGCCTTAATCCAAGATATAAATCTAAAAGGAAAATTGATACTCCTTAAGAGTAGATATCTCACAACAATTGCATTAAACATATATCAATCAATATCATTTCACTTTTCTGTTGAACTGCTAAAATTTCTATAACTCCATATGCATCTTTTCCCATAAACAGAACCATGTTCAAGCTCAACAAAAATGAAGACAAACTCCTATATATCATAGACCTTTTAAAGCATTAGAATGTCAAGTAACAATTCTCAATACTAACCATATACTCACATTACCAGACCAAAACATTTCATTCCTAATTATATAATAATTTAGGAGTCAACTATAAATGAACAACCATGAACCTCTGAAACAACTCAAACAGTCGATTTAAATTTAAGCAACATGAATACCAATATAAATTGAACACCAATGTACTTATAAATTCCCAAAACAAAATTTTCACCATTATAGCACTATACTCATGATCCCCTTCGTATTTTCCTCCAATATATCTTTCAGACTGGTAACTTCTTTCAACCTTGAGCTTAATTATCAAATTTTGTATCTTGTAATTCTAAGTATGTACTAGAACTCAATAAACACCATATATACCTAGGCCATCATGAATATGAACTTATTTCCGTTGTAAGGACACTAAAAGAAAAGTATCACCTCAATACTTTAACAAGACAGCAACCATTATAAAGAGTAAAAAACCATTAAGAATCAATCCCCATATCCAAAATAGAGAACATTCATCTACACCCATTTCCTTGTGTTAAATATTCATTCTATCCCGTATAAACATCAATAACTAACAACTACTACTTTCCCAATTACTTTAGAATCAACACTAACAACCATAAGAGATGATAGAGGAAACTCACCTTAAGACTAATAATATATGACAGACAACTCCTTTCTTGAAAAATATTCTTCATACTCACAATTTAAATTTACCAGGACTAATAAAATAAGAGGTTTGTAAGTTACATCTGCCACAAAAATAGAATATTCTTAGTTACAGTACCTCTTAATCGAATCAGTCCCAACATCCAATAATTTAAACTTAATTTATAATTAAATCTAGATACTAATTAAAGCAAAATTAAGATTGAGTAAGTCTATTGCCTTAAATAAAAGAAACTATCTCATGGCTGAAACCTCAAATTCTCAAAATCCATTGAATCCCTTCTCTACAAACCACTCCAGCGTATTGGATGAAACCGAAAGACTTTGATGCTAGTAAACCATCCAAGCGCTACCCCCACCCACGAAGAGGGGAAGGAGAGAAGGAAAGAACAGAAACCCAAAATTTTAGCTCTCGGTGTGGTGGGTATGCATTTTCGAAAGAAGAAAGAAAAAAAGGTTGAAGTTAACTATCACTCCTTGGTGAAACATGCTTATACGTGGCCTTCATTTGTGAGCATACTATTGTTTTTCCCTTTCCTTCTCATGATAACCATACAGCTCATCAGCTAATGTGTCTTTAAAATTTTGTTTTCACAAGATTACAATAGCCCACACTAGCAATTAGTCTTATCTAAAGAAGCTACTAGAAGAGACGGTGCAGGTGTCCTTGACCTTAACGTAACCACGAGCTTTTCTTTTCTTAACTTATATATATATATATATATATATATATATATATATATATATATATTATGGACCCCAACAATTTGAGGTATACTCCAAATGAGTTACATTTTCTCTTCTTCTTTTTTTTACTAGTCATCTCAAATGTGATCCTTTTTCTTATATTTTCCTTTAATTTATTTATTTATTTATTTATATTAAAATTCTTTATTATATTTTATTTTTTTCACTAGCAAATTATATCTCCAACCATAGATTCCAGATACTCTCAAAATCACAATTTTCTTAATAAATCTTAAATTTCTAAAATAAATATTTCATAGGTATTACACTGTCCCAAGAACCTGTTAGTTCTTTTTTCTTTTTAGACCTCTGGCCTCGAGGATTCATTAAAAAAAAAAATTTAAATAACTCATATCTTTAATTAAAATTATTGAATTATCTTTAAAATTAACAAATTATATAAATATATGATAATAAATTACATAAATTTATAATTTTTTAACTATATATATATATATATATATATATATATATATAAAATAAAAAACTCACTCTATTAAATTAAATAAATATTTTTAATGACTTAAACATAACCTATTTAACATCATCATTGAGTTTGTGAAAAGTTGTATTGTTTTCAATTGAATGACAATGGCAACAGTAAAATTGGGTAACTTTTCAAAATATTTTTTTTTTTCAAAAGAAGTTGCGGAAGAGGAGGACAAATTAAAATTCAGACTCCATAAATTTTATACAATTTGACTCCAAAATTAAATAATTAAAAAAAACTTAGTGTCACTAAGTGTATGTTATAAGAATGAAATTTTTATTGATGAATTTTATATAAAAAATTATATACAAAACTCATACCTAAAAATTTTATTCTCATTTTTACTTCCATACCAAACATACTCTAAAGATGCCATTTAGAGTTTTAGAATTGACGTTGACGAAAATAAATTGCAACACTTCATGGTCCACATTGTGTCATTCACGTGGGGGCCATTCACGTGGATTTAAAGCCATGATACAGTCTAGTGATTAACAGATTGGTACAATCCAAGAACTTCATGCTGCCCGGTCTATACACTGATAAATTTTGAGTTCAAACAATGGCAGTCATAGCTGCCATTAGAGCAATGAAGCTTGTTACCTAGCTTGTCTTGGCATGGTTGTGTCTCCAGACCACCACCACTTGTGCCGCAGTAAGAGATAGTTTGAAGCCTGGTGATGTGCTTGATCATTCCAGTAGCCTAATGTCTGCACAGCAAAAGTTCTGCCTAAGATTTGGCACAGTTGGAGCTGACACCAGCCTCACTTACTTGGTTATAGACCCCACAAGCAAGTCCACTGGTTATGTGGATTGGATTGCCAACAGAAACGACCCTATTGCCAACAATTCTGGGGTGCTTACTTTAGACTACTCTCGTGCTCTCACAATTACCCGTCAAAATGGAAAGCCTATAACCCTGTATTCCCCTCTCCAAGCTACCAACAGAACCATTGCAACCCTGTTGGATTCAGGAAACTTAATCCTGCAAGAATTGCACTCCAATGGTTCCACAAAGAGTGTGCTGTGGCAGGGTTTTGATCATCGTTCTGATATACTGCTACCTGGTATGAGATTAGGTGTTGATCACAAAAATGGTCAGTCTTGGTCTGTCATGGCATCCATTTCAAATGCTAAACCAGCTTCAGTCATCTTCACACTTGAATGGGAGCCAAGAAAAAGGCAATTGATCATAAAGAGGCGAGGGCAGATATATTGGGCAAGTGGGTTGCTGAGAAATCACAGATTTGAGCACATTCCAGAGGAAGCCCAGTTCATGTATGAGTACAATATTGTGTCCAATGAGGATGAAGAGTCCTTTAGCTACACAAGTCAAAATGATGAATCACAATGGGTGTTGTTTTATACTGGTCAGCTAATGGATCCAAGAGGAAGTGATATTGCAAGAGCTGATTCATGTTATGGCTACAATGCTGAGAATGGTTGCCAAAGATGGGAACAACCCACATTTAGGAAACCCGGTGACAGATTCGAAATTAGGTCTGGATATTTTGATCATCCATCAGTGACTGGTGATTTTGTTGCAACAGACAATACTAGTCTAAGTCCAAGTGATTGCAAGTATACTTGCTGGACCAACTGCACCTGTGTTGGGTTCATAACATATTTCTTTAATGGGACAGGATGTCGATATTATCATGGGACTTGGAAGCGGGCTAATTTGATCTCTGCTGATGTAAATGTTAACATCCTAGAACGGAAGAATTCAGATCATAGAGGTATTTAAACACTTCAGCAACTCATGGATAATTTCAAGTCTGCTATCCATTCATTTTGGTCTAGGAAATGTCAGAAAACAGAACCTTTTAGTGTACTAGCCACAGTCCAAACAAAATTTTCAAGTTATGTCATTCATACAAATTCTTTTACTCAGGATCATTACAAAATGAGGTGTCTTCTTGAGATAAAGCAAGTATAATAACTTTGAATATGTAGGTCCTTCAAATGTTGAGTTCCATTATACAAGAATCATGAATGATTCATTATTGTAATGTTCAGCAAGACACATCTTGCTATATGCAAAATTTTGTTAACCATCCTGTGTTTAGCTTTTTTCTTTTTCAAGAGAGTTAGACGAAAGTATTTTATTGAATAGAAATTTGTCATGTATCTACTCTTTTACTCATACAATCACATGTCAGAATAGATTAGAGATTGATTCAAACAAAACTAAGGACAGGTTAGAATGAGGCAGTGACTGAATGCTTTAAAATCTTCTTCCAGAAATTCTGTTTGAATGTTTTTGACTTTGAGCAAATATCACAAGTAGCATGACACCTACGAACAAATTTTAGCGAGAACTAGAACTAAGGCTTAAGTAATCTATTGAAATGGTATTATCAACATAAAACAGGCTCTAGGAACTGTACACTAGTGATTCAAACTTATGGTTTTATATAAACAAGAGTCAAACAGCTGGTAACACAATGCAGATATGAAGAAGTGGATTGGTGCTCCTATTGCAACAGCTCTAACAATAATCTGCCTTGGCATTTTCTAATTAAGATTAAGGAGAAGAAAAGCTGCACTTGAAGGTAAATGCTTCACTTTGTTCATGTATCATGATCTTTTAAATTAAGCATCAGGAACTTTATTTTTCTCCAAAGTTAAAACCTCATTTTATCATATTTTGTTCTAAACAGAGAGCAAGAGATCCAGAATTGAGTATGAAATGCTTAATTTAGAGGCTTCAGATGGATATAAACTTCAAAATGAAGTAAAGAAGGGGAATGATTTAAGAGTTTTCAGCTATGCCTCAATCATGACCGTGACATACAAGTTCTCACTAGAAAACAAGTTAGGAGAAGAGGGATTTGGACCGGTGTACAAGGTTCTTGCTTGAAACATTTTTGAACTTTTCCTTTTGACTAGTACCTGGCAAAAGAATGGTAACTTGTTGATTGTCTTTTCAGGGGAAATTGCCAACTGGGGAAGAGGTGGCAATAAAAAGACTATCAAGAGGTTCAGGGCAAGGAGTTATTGAGTTTAAAAATGAGTTGACTCTCATATCAGAACTCCAACACATGAATCTTGTTGAGCTATTAGGTTGCTGCATCCATGGATAAGAGAGGATGCTAATCTATGAGTATATGCCTAACAAAAGTTTGGACTACTTTTTTATTTGGTGAGGAGGGAAACTATTTTTTCTCTTATTACTTTTCTTTTTAATTGCTGCTGATGCTCATGTTATCATTGGAAAGATTGCATTTGAAGCAAGCTATTAGATTGGAAAAGACGTTTCAACATAATTGATGGAATTGCTCAAGGATTGCTCTATCTCCATAAATATTCGAGACTGAAAGTAGTTCACAGAGATCTGAAAGCGAGTAACATACTTCTTGATGAAAATATGAATCTTAAAATTTCAGATTTCGCATGGCAAGAATTTTCATGCCACAACAATCCGAAGTAAATACTCAACGGATTGTTGGGACATAGTGAGTACACTTTTGCAGACAATTATTTTCTTAACAGATAATTTTTAATGCACGTCTGGGGTACAAGGCATTATGTTCCTTGTGATGTTATGCAGCGGTTATATGTCACCTGAGTATGCCATGGAAGGAATATTCTCTATCAAATCAGATGTCTATAGTTTTGGAGTTTTACTGCTCGAAATTGTTAGTGGTAGAAGAAACAACAGCTTTTACAATGCCCAACATCCATGCAATCTAACAGCACATGTATGTTTTCTTAACCAAATTGAAACTCATCCACATGCTGCCTGAGGCAGTTTGCATTTTTGTTAACTTGAAAAGAGCTGAATAAACTAGAATTTCCCCTTATTCTTTTCTTTTGGCATCTAACGTGTTATGTTTTCTACTGATATCTACTCTCAGGCTTGGGACCTATGGCAACAAGGTCAGGGACTAGAGTTAGTAAATCCAACTTTAAGAGATTCATGCATTCATGAGCAAGTATTAAAATGCATTCATGTTGGTCTTCTCTGTGTGGAAGAAAGTGCAGTTGATCGCCCAACCATGTCAGACATTATAACCATGTTGACAAGTGAAAATGCATCACTTCCTCTGCCTAGAAAACCAGCATTTTGCAGTAGAAGAAAGCCTAATGAGGAATACATAACTCCTGATAATCATGAATCTTATTCAGTGAATAGATTGTCCATTTCCCACATAGGAGGAAGATAAATCTGTAAATGAACATATAGCTGTGGATGGTACTTTACCATATATGTTTTGAAAGCGCCTCTAAATATATTGATGTCAGAATGTGACAGACATTTTGTTCTTTGTTTTTGGTTGAGAAGTTCTTTGTTTGTAACTTAGGAATCCCATTTGAACGAATTGCATGTTTCCAGAGAAATAGCTTCTCATTTCTTTCTTCTTGCAATTCAAAGAAATAGGATTTGAATCTCATATATCCAATTCGGTATCCATTCAATTAACTAAATGCAGTTATGCATAATAATATTTGTGCATGTGTTCCATTTTCTGAAAGAGAAAGGCACGTGTAAGATTTTTATTTTTCATAAACACAATCTTTTGCATTTATATTTTCTTTTCTCTTATAATCTCAGTTAAAAGCATGCAGTTTCTTTAGAGATTCTCCTCTTTGTCCTTTCTGCTTACGTAAATTCAATCTTGTTTATGTTGTTTGCTACTAGCAGTCTAGCAGCATTGCTGCTGTACTATATATAGATGCAACATGTCAAGTCTAATCATTCTGATTAAGATTACAACACACTTTTCCTTCCATCCTGCGTACACTCTACAATTTCCTCCCAGGGCAAGTGCTGGGGAGGATTGTTAGTTAAGTGGGCCAGGACCCTACCTTCCACACTCCATGCATTTCCAAGGAATCAAAAACTTCTCGAAACTATGCAAAACTGTTCTAAAGCTAGAACAAAAAATTTAAAAGTTCAAGGATAAAACAACTTGCCCAAAATCATTCGGCAATAATCCGTTGAAATAGATGTAATTTGACTAGGTTTTTCCCCTTACACAAATGTCTTGCCAATACATTATAAAAGCAATATGCTTTCCAAAGCTCAGACAGAAAAGTAACTTGCTTTGCTTCACTATAGGGAGTTCTGCTCTATCTAAACATCAATCTACATGCCCCTTTAACTACAGAGAACTTTAGTAGAATATTAACACAAAATTCAAGTCCTCAATACCCTTAAATTCAGTCTTAGAGCAAAATGCACCCCTTCCTCTTATGCAGAAAATCAGGAGTAAGACTCAAAACGGAAGGAAATCATCAAATTCAAGTTTACAATATTCAGAGCCCCTTGGAAGCATAGCTAATTCTCTATAAATGTGAAGTCTCTCCGTCTCCCAAATCATTACTGACATAGAAAGGTGAATTGTCACTGTCTTCAACACACTTGAATTTTTTAAAATATATCCCACACATTTAAACCCTTCTGTTGTCCCATGAAATTCTTCATACGTAAACTTGATGAGGTGAGATGAAAGACAGCAGGGAACTTCCTGTGGGTTGGTCCAGAAACCTCGAGAAAAGGATTCCTGCCATGAACCATGCACACATGCAGTTGTTCATGGTTCATATATAAGACTCAAGTTATAAGACTAGAGAGATAAAAAATCTACCCTCAAAAGTTAACTTACCTTGATGTCTAGAATTTCAAGCTTGGGTGACTTTTGAAGAATGCTTGGAAGCAAACCCATCACACCGGAAGGTTCAGCAAAACGTAAGCGAACCAAATTGTGAAAGTTGGGAAGACTTTGACCACAAAGCCTATGCTGCATGCAATTACAAACATTGAAATATGACTCTAGTTAATATACCAACATCTTGGGCACTTCAATGGGGACGAAAGAGAATTCAGTTGATTAATTAGTGGATCTTACAACTTGTTCTTCTTCTTCATCTTTAAAATATTTTGCTTCTTTACCAAAGACGTAAGTCCCAAAAGACAAGGATTTAACATTAGAGAGCCTTTTCAAAAGCTCGAACAAACAGGCCCTATATGTCCAATCAATTGTTACGAGAATTTTTGCTTCCAGCAACTTGTCCAAGTTCTTAATCGAATATTTCAAGGGACAATGGCACCCCTAGAGAAAGATACTCAAGAGATGGGGCATCTATCTCGAGGTCTTCCATTCCCACCACGTGATCTTTAAAACGGGCATCTAACTTCTTCAATCTGGGAGCACAAATTTTCATCACTCGGGAGAACCGAGATATATAAAGCTCCTCAAGAACTGGGCACGCGGATAGAAGGCTTGGCACAAATTCATCACAGCAGTAGGGCGTAATCAGACACAAAACCTTGAGCGAGGGAAGCCAAGCAGAGGAGGACAAACTTGGCGCAAAGAAAAAGTTACCCTGCAGTTTCAAGACAGTGATTGTCTTGCAAGTGAAAAGGCTCAAGGGCACGTCGATTCTTCTGTCTGGCGATGGCTCATGGAAACCATCTTCTGCGTACAAGATCCGTGAAGATGGCTTAATGAGACTAACCTTAACGCCCAGCCTTTCAACGTGGCAGCTTATTGCACCACAGATCCATGTGCTGACGTGATGGGGTTTGAAGCTTGATGACGAAGCAGCACAGTCCAAGACAAATTTTCTGATGCGTGATGCTTTATGTGCATCGAACACCCTGTTCACGAAGCAATGGAAGCATGCAAAGCGCCTACTCTGGTCTTCACGGTAGAAGAGAAAAACATCAGGGAGCATGGTCCAAAGTGTTCTCCAACTCCTTGATAGGATGCTGGTTCTACAAGCCATTTTTGTTCCCAGAAAAGACAGAATGTGGCAGAGTACATCGTCTGGAAGATTGCTTAACCTGTCTTCTTTGATGGCAGTCTTTTCTTCTGCACTACTTCTTAAGGCTTTGTGATCGGCTTTTGGTTTCTTTAAACTTGTGTTTTCTTCTGCACAACTCAAGCCTTCACGATCAGTTCTTGGTCTCTTTGAATTTTCCATAACTCTCTATATGCTGTGCTGTGTAGTACGTAGGTTTCTCTGGGGAGGTTGAGGGGTTTGTGAATTGTGATTCGAAACACAGAAAAGTAGAGTTATTTATATATTGATATTGTCGGTTAATATATTGATGTTGTCGGTTTCTTATTCGAATTTACATTACTGCATGGCGGAGGCCTCAATCACCGAATTCTTCGTTCATCAGCACATCGTCCGGGGATTAATGGGGAACTCAAGAAATTTGTCATTGCAGAGGTCAAATATACCCATTATGACTAGAATCACAAATTTTGATAAATCGTTTGATTTATATATAAATTTTTTGTTTAAAAAGTTATAAATAAAAATGGACTTAATTTTATGATGAGTTCTAAAAATAAAAATCAATTTTTACATTAAATTAAATTAATTCAAGTCAATTAAAATTATATCAATTTTTTTTTTAATAATTTCAACACACCCAAAAGTGACCATGAAGCGGAATTCAAACTCTATCCGAAGTTTGAGATAAAGGAGATGGAAAAAAAAAATTATGGAATAATGAAGATCCATAAGAATAAAGAAGAAAAAGAACAACTACGGAAATTTTTTAAAAACTTAATTTTACTAGTTGAACTAACTCTTATTAGCAATTGACTTTTAACTCTGCCTCCCTTTTTTTTATCCATTTGCTCATAAAATTTATCTTATTTAATGAAGTTAACAAAATTTTTCTATCTCAATATAATAGAACTAAAATCATTTTTTATTTATTTTTATTTACTTATGCTAATTTTATTTTAAAAGATAAAAGTAAATTAAAGTTCTTTCGTGATTTGTTTGAATTATTAAATTTCTTTTTGTGGTATTTTTTCTTAACAAGTATTTATAAAAATATGTGAATAGAATATTTATTTTCCAACAAAAAAATAATATGTACGTGTATATAATTAATCAAATGAGAGCATGAATAAATGACTAGAAATGCTAATAATTGATCTTATGAAAAAAAATGTCAATTTCCACTAGAAATTTTCTTTCTTTTCCATGCTAAATTAATAGTTATTTGAAATATTTAAATAAAATATATTATTATTATTTTATTAATTCTTATTAAAATAATTTTGTATTCATTATTAATAGAGAAAAAATATTATACAAATTAAAATTTTATTATAAATATATATAATATATAGTTACTACTATAAAGGAATTCCATACTTTGGTGTCCACATTTTTTATTCCTAAAATGTTATTAATAACTAATTACCCATAAATATAAAAAAATATAAATTTTTTTGGATAATATAAAAACAAATTTTTTTTTATAATCATACAATACAGTTATAACTAATTTTAAATATTCTTTATTCTTACAGGTGTTATATTCATTTTGATATTAATTGTCTTCAAATTAACTTATTGTGTCTCTTTTAACTAATTATTTATAATTATAATAAATTAATAATTAAAGTTATTTTTATTTGACTAATTACTTTATAATCATATTATGCAATTATAATTTATTTTAAATACTCTTCATTTTTAGAGTAGTTATTTTCTTTTCTATATTAACTATCTTTAAATTAACATATTGTGCCTTTTTTAACTAATTAATTTATAACTATAATAAATTTATAATTAAAATTATTTTTATTTGACAAATTAATTTATAATTTTAATAAATTAACTAATAAATAATTATATGAACTAAAATACAAAAGATACAAATCATGCCTCTCAAAACATTAGTTGATTTAAAAATTTTATCTGTAATTTTTATTTTTATGTTACATAATTTAAAATATGTTATATACAAACATTAATAAAGACATATCTATTACTAAAACATTTTACAATTTGAAATTTTTATGAAGTTGCACTCACGTATGTTCCCGATCTCGACTTACTAATTGGTGATGGATGTCTGCATTAGACTAAAAACAAGAATATGCTATAGACGATGATTTCATCCGAGTGCCAATGTCTTATTCTTTTTGTTAGCCTTTTCAAAAGTAGTTCTTTTATCTTTTTTTTGTTAGTTACAAAGGAGATCCATAACTTGGTTGCCAATAAGAATTGATTTCATTGGTAGAATTGAGTTATGTCACCTAAATATTTTCGTTTTAATTCCTAAACTCGATTTTATAATAAGACAACCTCTCCCACTTTTAATTTTTTATGTACAAAAAATAACCTAATTTAAATTTGGTACCAGAATCAAGCGATTCTCAAAAGAATTTAATGCCACTTAAAGCAATCTGCTATACTTTTCAAATTGGAAACTAATCTAAAATTGTTTGTTTGTGTGCGTACCAAACTAAATTATTCATTAGAGGCAACATGTAATCACAAGGATTATAGCATTACCAATGCAAATCTCAAAAAAAAAATCATGATAAAATTTATTTACATGCACCGAAATTTTTCTCAGCAAATGAAAATGAAACATGTAAATTAAATTTCATAGAATAGTTAAGAAAAATTAATCGTTTACAATTAATATTTTCAACAGAGGCACTTGTTTCATTGAAATATTACTTTCCTGCAACTCATAGATCACTATTACCCTTGGTGGAACTAAAGGGTCACAAAATTTACAGTCAAGGGACAGTGGATCCTAGATGCACATAAACAAAGTCAAACGCTTTCCTGCCATTCCGATTCCATATAAACAAAGGCCTATTCCAGATTAACCTGTTCCAACTTCAAGTATCAATCCTAAATACTAATAGCTACTTTATAGTTTACACTTTACACTTTTCAGAAACAACTGCCAAGCAAAACATGGTATCAAAATATAATGGAAAAATGTCTATACACATGTAATTAAATATGTAGTTTTAGAAAAAGATAAATGCAGAGAAGTGGCATTATTTTTCTAAGATAAAAGAAGCAAATCAGTGAATTCATCACAATTTCTTACTCACTTTCTCTTGATCCCCGCTCACCAATAGCTCCTACGCTTCTCAGTCCACTAACAACTATATTCAACTGAAATAAAACAAAAAGCTTAATCTTCATATCAATTTGCATAAAGCAGAACTTATCACCACTGAAAGAGACCAGCATTATTATCAACATCATAACAGAAATTGAATCATAAGATTCATCACAGTTGGAAGACATGCAGAGAGAAGATCAAACAACTAACTTTTGAATTTGAGACAAAATTCGTTAATCGTTAGTTTCTTCCAAAACATTCAAATAAGTTTGATATGCCAAAGGAAGCATGTTAATCATCTTTCCTTTTAACTAATTTTCCTACTTTTCATTCTTTTATTTTCTTTTTTCTTTTATGAATGAGATGACAAGTACATTGTCAAAATAAATGGACTTACCAACCAAAGGAAATATGCTACCAAGAAGGCTAAAAATGAAATGGATAAGAACCAGAATGCAAGCTGCTCTAAAAAAAGTTGGTAACAAAATATTATATTATATTGACTGGCTGTAATTTGATTTGCTGCAATAAGAAGCTCCCTCAATGAAGTATCAGAAATACCTTTCACCAACGACAATCCTCAGAACCTAAGGTCCCAAAAGTCCAGTATCCCTATATATAGAGTTGCATATCATAATTTTCTTCCACATTTCTTAATAATCAGCAATATAATTGATCTCCTGGTCCACACTGACTCCAAAGAGGAACACCGATAAGCCACCATTTTACCCAATAGAAAAAATAATTTTGTGTGCAAGACATGCCACAGAATTTTTGTCAAGATGTCCTTCTCAAATTAAGAAGCTTAACAAAAGAAGAAAACCTTCATATGCAGCCAAGTTTTGCAAATATTCTAGAGATATTGATATAGCAGTATTGATTCGTAGGAATAACAAGGGATTTGGATTTAACATCAGAAAACACACTGGCCTGCATATTACTTAATAATCATTTCTTTTCATCTGCCAAGAAAGCATAAAACAGGATCTACTGCGTTACCCAAAACGATACAAAAGTAGAACAATACTGTGTTTTCCTTGTTTCCAGGTAAATTCCAGAGAACCTGCCAAGAATATTTCTCATTCATCTATTAGAACAATACTTAGCCAGCTAGCCCCCATTCTTCTCCCTTTCCCGCTTCCATCCTGTGTCATTTTGTCAAGTATCCACACCTCAACAAGGTCATAGTTTCTCCATATACTATCAATGTCTATTCAAGTTATTGCAAATATTTAAATTTTGAACTTGGCCTTATACAGAATAAGCTAATCTCAAGGGAGCTGGCTATAACATGATATGCTTGTGGAAGAGCACAAACTACAAAATATGGCTATGGCTAGTTTTACTAAAAACTACTGTTCTCGCTAGTTAAAATTAGGAATTTCCAATCTCTGCATAATAGCCTGGCCAATAAGTATAAAAGCCCTAAAATGAGAAAGAATAAGAAAGAATACTACACTCAAGCAAAAGATGAACTTTATCACTTGATACCTTGAACTAATTTAAAATCATCATTCTCTTTCATAGTTAACAAAGATTCTATTGCATAGGAATATTAAGAGACTGGACAAAGACACTTGCTTGTCTTCAACTCTTCCTCAAGGGAATACTGAGAAATTTTAAGAAGACACACAAAAGTGAATAATCAAGGAAACTGCTGGTTGAATATTCACTGTTTTCCCCTTTCTCCAACCTTATCCCTTAACTTGTATGTGTGAAGCATTACAGGGCCAACTCATTCATATAACAGAAAGCCAACTCATTCATATTACAGAAACACATCTTTTTGTTGCATCGTAAAGCTACCACTTTTCTTTGAAACAACCCATTTGGGGTTCTTGATGAACATTGGGCATGTCATGTGTCCTTCAACTTTGGAGCACTTTTTGATGATTTAGAATAAAGGTTAAGGAAAAAATAAGGTGACTAAAGCTTTGTGGCACTATACCATTTATGCATTCATTTGGTGAATTTGGTTGTAGTGGAATGCTTGCAATTTTAAGGACAACTCTTTCTCCTTAGACTTGCTATGGGATAGAATTGTGTTTGGGGCCTCTCTTTGGTGTTCAGCTCATAGCTACTTCAAGGGAGTTGCTCTAACTAACAAACAAAGAGATTGGGCAGCTTTGCTACAATTTTGAGTCTTATTATGGTTCTTCTTGTGTTTTGATTTCTCTGTTTTGGATTTGTAGGATTTCTTATCCTCCCCCTAGTTGTATGTTTCCTCTCTTTTATCTAATCAAATTTATTTTTCCTAAAAAAAAAAAGACATACATATAGATTGGAATATATATTTTTTCTACGTTTAAATGAATGCACCAAATTATTAAAAAAAAAAAGATCATCACCAAAATATTCAGTCATGCATCTAATAAAAATCTCAAGCATTCAGAGAGAGCACAATATATCGTAGTTTAACATCTTTACCTTTAAAAAAGTGGTAGTGAGATCATCAATATCGGAAAGAGATCTTACATCCTCAGCCTGCAATGTGAAACTAAAAGTGGGCTGATAGAAATTCTAGCATCATCTCTACAAAATTTAAATGACTTGTAAAAGGTTGGTTTATCATCAAAGCAGACAATACATATGCTTCGCTATCAATTTTGAAAATCCACTCATATCAAGAATTTGAATTTAACTAGATAAAATTCAGATGTGACTAAAATATTCTAGCAATGACTAACTGATTCCACAACTATAAATTACTGATGCAATTCAATCTTTGGTGAAATGGATTGGATAAGAAATTGGGTAAGACAGTACAAAGCAACAATTGAGTGATAAATGGATTAAGAAATATATGAAATAGGTAAGTTTCTCACAAAGCATTCCATTTCCTAAGGTGTTTTTCGGACCCAACGGCCAAAATACTAAAAGGACCATAGCCTATCATGATATCATAAATCACCAATGTACTGCCACTCTCCCTGTTGAGCTGAACATCATATGCAAAGTAGAGCCACGTCTAATATTTGTCTGCCTTCTATAAAAGAACTATTAGAATCAGATATAGCTTAATACAAAATCCCACCAATAAACTGATAGAAACTTGGAATTCACGTATAGAAAAATAGGAGACAAGCCCCTCACAAGCAGAGGTATTCCTCTGTAATACTGACTTACACCCAGAAAATAACAAGAAAACAGTAGAAAAGATAGATACAGAGAACTGCACTTGGCAGACTCTCTTCCCAGCCAAAAGGCTCCTCCCTATTCCTTCCAATTCTTTCTTACCCTTACTTTCCTCCTGCCCTCACTCTTATGCACGTTTTTCCCCTTCTGGTATCATACCTGATACCAGAATCCACACTCCCACTCATGCTATGACGGCTGTCCCTTTTAGAGGTCTCTCTATCCTCTCTAACTAATTCCTCCTCTGTCCCCTTCTGTCAACTAAGTGCCATTCCTTCCTTAATCTTCCCAAGGGGCACCCCTAGTAATGGTTGGTTGTCTATCATAAACTCATCAAACATGTCATTGCCATGATCGCAAACAAGTAAACAACTGATGGGCCTAACATCTTCAACCTTAATAGAGCAATCTCCCATAATCACAAGAGTGATAAAAGCAAAATTCATGATACAATACCCCTAATATAATCAGAATACTCCAAAAAAAAAAAATGCATAAGATCATCATTAATGAAAACCATCCATCAAGACCAATAGCCTCATGCTGTCTAAAGGTCTCTCAATCCAACTAGCACCTCCCTCCCCCCCCCCCCCCCCCCCCCCCAAAAGAAAAAGAGGTTTAATTGCAGCATCAATCAAACCATTCAAGAAACAATTGTCCAAAGAAGTAAGAGGTAAGTAAATTCAAGAAACCCCATCTACAATGGAACAAGGACCCCTAAAAACGTCAGACATCTACTTCCAACTCCTTAGTCAAATTTTCCCTCTCGCTACAAATATTCTATGGGGAAGCAGGAGGGAATAGAATTTAAGTCACCAGTAAGAAGAATGAAAATAGAAAAATCAAAAGTACCTGGAGAGTCAGAACATCAGAAACAGATAGAAAGAATAAAATTCAGAAGCTTTATCTTCAGTAATTAGTCTTTACAAAATTAAAAAAATCATATAGTTTTCACTTTTCAGAAGGAATTCAAAGAACCAGCCAAAATACAGAAGTACTAACCTTGAAACAGGATAAAAAAGACTTATGCCATCTATTAATATTCTTTTACTCACAAAATAGATTTGTGCTACCTTTGGTGCCTTCATACACCACCAGAGATATTGGTCAAAATTACAAAGTATGAATTTGAGCCTAAAACAGAAATTTTTTACTTGATAATACAGTTAATTATGGCATAATTTTTTACTTGATATTATCATTATCGTGCAATGCACGAGTTTATATATATTTGAGATTATTTAAATACTCAGGGTGCTTATCTTGAAATCATGAGAAAAAATTTAGGAGAGTGAGATCCAATAATAGTATTTCATCTAGATTGGGTCAAAGTTTAATGAACCCTATCTAATAGCATTTATTATACTCAAGCCAATTTACTATATGTATAGATAGATTACGGCATATAGATGGGCTTCAGTCTCCTAGTTAATGTAATATGTGATTTTCTTTAATAGGCACAGGCATGGTAAAACATCACCAAAATTTATTTTAAATCAAATCAAGGGAAAAAGACTAGCAGCTTAACCGAAAAAACAAAAAACATCTTTCGCTTTCCCCATAAAAGCATGAATCAAATGATATGCCCCACTTCATCGGTGAAATGTAGAAAACATAAGCTGCTAAACTAAAAGCATACACTCAAAATGTTTTATATTTCAAAACATTCTAGCCACAGAAAAATCGAGGTAAGAAGATTGAAAAATAACCTCTTCTCTATTGAGAAAGAACTCCTCCTCATTGAACTCAACAACAGTCAAATAGTCATCTTCATCTTCTAACCCCCCCCCCCCAACTCAACTTCCTCGGCAACATCTTTACTGAAGAATGCATATTGTGATGCATCAAATACTGCACCTTCTGCATAACAGAACAAAATTGAGTCATAGACTTTCAACAAGTTCTTGTAATTGTTTAACTTAAAATAAAATACAGGTTGCACATCTAACAGAGAATTTCATGTGCCAGAGTCACCAAAAGAAACCAAAAAATAGATATGCTTACCACCAGATAATAAAACAAAACTATCAATGATGATGGGTCACATTTCAATAAGTAAAGCTAGAAAAATGGCATGAGAATTAAAATTTTGAAAAGTATGCAACTCTATCTTTAGTGCAACATGTCATTTACTCTACAAATGGAGAATACATTAATGCAAATAATGTTCTACAATAAAACACTATATTTCCAGAGAAACTGCTCCTAACCCAGCCCTATTTGGATTGGCCTTGTGGCACGTTAAACTGTCCTGAATCATCAAACAGAGCGAGCAAGCACTTTATGCAATCATCTCACCCTACCCAACCAGCAAGAAAAAGAAACAAGAGTCGTTATGCAGTCAAGAAATACTATAGTCATCTACTAAAGCCGCCAACAGAAGCATATACCAAAAGATGCCAATGAAAATCCACTAAATATTTCAACTCAAACGTTATAGAGAGTAAACTTTCGAATATTAGCAAAACTTTCAACTCTAGCTCAGGCTTTGGTTCAATTATTCTGCAGGGCAAGCAAGAACTCGCCACCTGCAACTTGAATGACTGTTCACTGCGCTGCGGTGAACTGAAGATAATAAAGCAGAAATTAAAAATTTATAAAAAAAAAAAACTTTCAAATGCAAAATTAACAAATTACCGAAACCTTGCTCCCATTTTCCTATAATCAAATTACTGACTAACTTAGACCAGATCTACATGAACAAGCTGAATCAAAGAACGCAGAACAAGAAAGAAGCTACAATATAAATACCCAGTTAAGGGGGAAAAATCCCAGAAAGTGAAAAAAAAAAAAAAAAACCTTTGGGAGCATCTCTGACTTGCTTAAGATCCAGGGTGTTGGGAGCCCCATGAACATCAACCCCAGCACCAAACCCATCCATAAACAGAAAATGGGAACAGGGGAAACTTGAAAACACTTTTGAGGTTTGAAATCCTCAGAGTAGTTCAGCTAAGAGAAGCAAATGGGGGAGAAGAATCTGTGCACAATGAATTGAGCACATTAGAAGGATCAGATAATTCGTTTGGATTTGTAGCAGAGAAGACAAAGACTAAAATGAAGGGAAGAGAGAGGAACCCTGCGAAGGAGTGAATTATGGCTTGTGGTCTCGTACCTAAATTTAATTTTATATTAAACTCATTTTTATTTTCAAAAATATAATTTTATTCTTTTAAAAAATTAATTTTTAATTTAGTTTTTAAAAGATAACAAAATATCATTACTTTAATTTTTTTAATTATATAAAATTATTATTAATTTAATTTTTAATTATTAAATTTATTTTTTATTCGTACGTAAAAAATAATTTTAATATTATTTTTAAATTTAATAATTATATTTTTTAAAAAATAAAAATAATAACATTTATACTTTTAAAGTATAAAAAAAAAATTTAATATTTAATTTTATTTTAAGAACATATTTTGTACAACACTCTTTTTATTATTTTTATTTTTTAGGTAAAAAAAAAAAGCAAACAGCCGAGATACTATACATTTTCATGTTTCCAACGTAGAGCCCTACAAAATTACTGATTTGACCTTACACTCGATTCCCGCTTCCGCGCATATTCTCTTCTCCGGCGCATTTTTCTCTATAAAGAAATAATTATAAATTTGTCTATATTATAATATTAATTAGCTAGAGTATTTTCTACGTGTTCTTCTTGGTTAATTTAATGATCAAATTTAGGTTGTAAAATTATTAATTTTAATAGCAAATTGACTCTCAATTTATATTTTTTTACTTTAATAACTTAAGTAATTTTTTACATAATAATTTTATAAATTAAGATGTATTTAAATTTTAAAACTAATTGTAATTGTTTTGTAATTTTATTTTTTTAGAAATATGTTTAAATATAAAAATAATAGTATTTTGAAAATAATAAAATTTAAATACTAAAGAGGAAATTTATAAGAATGAGATATATCTTAATAGAGATAGCAATTATGAGAGAGTGAAAATATGTAACTTTTAAAATGTAAGATAAATATATAATTGCATGTTTACATTTTTATCTGTTTTTAAAATTTAAAATGTGTTTAAACGTAAAATTAATAGCATTTTGAGGGATGCTGCTATTAGTACTTCTAATTGGCTATTGGCACTTCTCTCTAACAACTTTTAGTTGTTATTTCTAAAAATACTCTTAATTATATAATTTTTTATTTAAAATCAAATCTTAACTAATTATATTTATATTTATCTATTAACACTCTCAATTTCTCTCAACCATAATTTTTTGTAGGAACATAAAAAAAATTAACTAATAAGATGCAACTCAATCAATATTGAATCATGAAAGGCTTTGTTGGTTCAATTTTTCAAGCACCAACTCTTTTTCAAAAAAAAATTCCATCAATGGTTAGGTCACAAGTTACAAAAGTATCCATCAAAAAAATTTATGTAAGCATTACAACGCTTTCAAGAAGGGGGAAAAAAGGCATTCAAATCAAATAAGGCTCTATATATTACAAACAGTGACAATATTTTAAGGATATTGTACATATCACAACAATTATGAAAAAAATAAAAAAAAATGATTACAAGTTTTATTGCAAATATCACAATAAAATTTTTAATGTGCTATAACGATAAGGACAAAAAAAAAAAAGAGTACCTAGAGAGAAAAAAATAATTAAAAGATAGGAGTAATCGTAATTAGCTAGGAGTGTGAATCGGTAAATATAAATTTAATTAATGAAAATTTAATTTTAAATAAAAAATTAATTATAATTAAGGATACTTTAAGAAATAACAACTAAAGGTCGTTAGTGGGAGTGAGAATAAACATTTAAGAGTGCCAATAACCCCATCCTATTTTGAGAACATCAAATTTTTATATAATAGATAGAGGTATTTTTATTATACCATTAAATCTGTATTACGATAATTATGTAGATTATTAGTTATTATACTCATGCGATGCATATATTTTATATTATTTAGAAGATTATTTAAAGCAATTTTAATTATTATCACTAAAAATAGTTCTATTCAGATATTGTATTAATATTTAGTATACTTATCTTAAAAAATTAATTTTAATTTTTATTAAAATAGTTTTACCCAATACTCAGTCTACTTATCTTAAAAAAGGAATCAATTTTAATTTTTCACTAAAAATAGTTTTATATAGATGATGTTAATATTTAGTGTATAATTATTTTAAAAATAATTTGAATGAGTGAGATAAGATAATAATAGTTTCATTTGTGTCATTTTAGCATTCAATACCTGAGATTTGATAATACTAATTTTATCTACATTAGGTTGGTATTTAAAATACAAATATAGATCTTCTCTTATTAGTCAAATAATAGGAAAGGGCCCAGATAGAGAGAAAAAAGTATAATTAGATTTAAATTATAAGTAGTAGATCTTACAACCAATCAAATAGGCCCTTGTAGAGTAAATTATGTTTATATCTCTCCAACATGATAGTTATATGACAGAAGAGGATTTAAATGCTCATATGTTATTGAATAGCATTTATTAGAGTGTGCAATATAATTTATCTAATAACATTTATTCTATTTTAATCAATTTATTATAGTATTGATAATACTAATTTTATTTGGAAGAGTTAATGTTATATATATATATAGTATTTGTTGTGTATTATCGAATAGCATTTATTAGATTATTCATTGTATATTATCTAATAGCATTTATTAGAGAGTTTAATATATCTTATCTAGTAGCATTTATTAGATTCAAGTCAATTTTATTATATATATAAATGTATTTTTTTTCATTATTCATACACTAATTATAAATAACATAAAAAAATTAAAGAATAAATACTCATTTTAGTCTTCAAAAGATATAGGTGGCATTAATTTAGTCCTTTAAAAAATAACATCAATTTAATTATTAAATGATAAAAAGTAACATTAATTTCGTTCTTTAAAGAAAATTGACATCATTCTAATCTCTCAATGATAAAAAGTTATATCAATTTGGTTCCTCAATAGAAAGTTTCATTAATGATGTTCTCACATTTATAAACATAAAAATTATTTTCATATCCCTTTATATTATTGAAGTATTAAAAATTTTTAAAAAAATCAAATTAATGTTACTTCTATTTTTAGGGAATTAAAATAAAAATTTATAGAGTAGAAGACATCCGTAACTCATATAATTACCACTAGCATATTGAGAGACTATTGTCGTGCTTCTCAATTCGTATTTTTTTTTTAATTTTTACTGATATAAGTATTTTATAAATTAATTAATTATAAATTTATTATAATTATAAATTAATTATTTAAATAAAAATATTTTATATTTAAATTTAATTAAAATAATGTATGTAAAAAAAAGTTAACTCTTTATATTTAAAATTAATTTTAATTATAAAATGTAATGTTTGTATTTCTTATTTTATTCCTTTTTTATTTATATTTAATTAATTATTAATGGGTTTTATAAAAAAATTAAAAATTTAAAACTTAAGAAGAAAATTAATATTATAAATGATAAACATTTAATAATATAATAATATAATGTAAGCTTATGTAATATGTACTTGAAAACTCTTCTGATAGTGGGCAGGCACGGATTCAAAGGAACCAGAGACCTATCCCCGCCATAAATTATCTAATTTTTTATTAGAATATTTATGTTGAAAGATTAACTCTTTAGTACTGAAAAATTAAAATACTTATTAAGCTGTATATTTTGAAAAAATTAAAATAGTCATTGAACTTAAAAGTGTGTATTTTATCGGCTATTTAGTCCATTAACTTATTAAACAAAAAATAAAATAAATTTTTCCTCTAAAAAAATATACACAAAGTCACAAAGGAGAGAATAATACATACATAAAGTTACAATGTGAAAAAAAATTTAGTTATGCCAAAGGATTAGTGAGAAAAATCTAATTCTTATTATTTGATTAATTGTTTATCTTGTTTGATATTGACTCTTTCTATTTCAGTAGCTACAAGCAAAGTTCTGAAAATCAGACCGGACCGGCCGGTTCAACCGGTCCCCTCACCGGTTCGGGCGATCTCTCAAAACCGGTCAAAAACTTGTGAACCGGTTCCGAACCGGCTGAACCGATCAACCCGGTACCAGTCCGTACGGTTGCCGGTTCTCATCCAAGGTCAAAGCTACTGAAGGACTTCAGGACCTTTCAGACGCACTACAAGAGGAAGCACGGGACGAAGCCATTCGGGTGCAGGAAATGCGGGAAGCCGTTTACTGTGCGAGGGGATTGGAGGATGCATGAGAAGAACTGTTGGAAGCTCTGGTTCTGCATCTGTGACTCCGATTTCAAGCACAAGAGGTCCCTCAAGCACCACACTTGTGCCTTCAGTGATAGCCATGCTCTGCACACCGTGGAGAGATCAGCTGGGCGAAGAAGAAGGCGACGACGAGGAAGAAGAAGAAGAAGACGAACATGACAACAATGGAGTGATTTTTACTTTTTAGTTTTTAGTATGGCCCTCGAGAATGTTGTTGCTAACCTGTTAGGGGCCAGGGAGTACCATGAGTTGATGTGTACAGAATAAAGATAGGACTGGTCGAGCTATTTGAGTGGTTCGATGCTTTCAGACGTTTAGGTTAGCTAATAGCCATAGGCCCCTTGCATATATAGGAAACCAGCTGTAGAGGGAGAAAGAAATTAAGGACAAGCAAGGGACGAAGAGTTAATTAAAGGGAGAATATATATATATGGTTATAATAATGATGTGGAGATGAGAGGGGAAACCCCACAGATTGAGTAACATCGTGGGCTGTTTCTATCCACAGTTTTTCCCCTCATACGAAGTCGCACTCTTTATTTCTTTTTTAAAATAAGATTAAACAAATAGAGTTTATAAATAGTAGAGACAAATGGTATAGGGATATAAACCATTAGCCCCCATGTTCAGTGACAGTGACTGCAAATGAGAGAGTAGACATGCAGACGGCGTCGGTATCATTTTGTAAAATTACATAAATTATATTTATTTTGATTAATTTATATATTATATTATTATGTGATTTAATATTATATTATTTATATAAATGTAATATTTTTTTATTTATGATATTATTTTTTATGTTTCAAATAATTTTATTATTAATTTATATTATATTTTTATAATTTTTATTTATGTTATTAGTATATAAATAATTATATATATATAAATATACTTATATGTATATATAAATATAAATATATATTTAATTATATTTCGGTTCAACCACGGTTGAACCATTAAACCTTGAATCAGTACTTTGATCGATTCATTGACTGATTCGGTTTTCAGAACCTTAGCTACAAGTGAGATATTTTTTTAGTTATGAATATTATTATAAACAAGTTAAAAAATAAGATATGATGAGTGCAGTGCCGCTTTGCTTGGATTGTTTAAGGGAACTACTATTTTTTTTTTGTTAAAATGGACAATTAGTTCTTATAGTTTTACTCGATTTGAATTTTAGTCCCTATAATTTTTTTCTTAAATATTGACTCCTATTGTTTTATTCATTTAGATTTTGGTTCTTGAAGGACCAATACCTTAATAATTAAAAACTATAGGAACCAATCATTTATAAAAAATAAGAACCAATACCTTATTTAATAGAAACAATAGGGACTAAAACCCAAATGAGTGAAAAATATAAAGACTGATATATTACTAGTAAAGACCAAAATCTAAATAAATAAAACAATAGGAACTGATATACAAAGAAAAAAAAACTATATGAATCAAAATTCAAATTAGGTGAATCTATAGGGACTAATTATTTATTTTAACCCTTTTGTTTTGATGCATTTGAAGTCAATGGCTGTTCTGCACATGTTCTGTTTTCTTTTGATTTAGTTTGTAACATAAAAAAAGACATCTATGTAATCATGGACTGTAAAGAATTATGGAACTTATATGTTAGTACACCTATGTAAAGAATCTTGTGGCTCAATCTCCAGTTAAATGTTTCTTAAAAATAACTTGATGAATGTATAAGTTATCAAGGTAGAATTTTTATCTAATACAAGAAAGTTGTATAGTGACTCGTTTTGGTTATATGATGCCGTACCCGAATGTCTTAACCTCCATGATTGGTTCTATAGAATTATCATATAAGTAACTTGTATCTATTTAAGAGCTAAACTAAAACTTGTGTTTTTATGTTAACCAAGTTTCTCTAATGAATAGTTACTTAAACATTTTGTTTTTAGACTCTGAATTGGATAACTAGATTAATAGAAGAGCAAATAGAAGAGAATGATAGTTACTTAGTTCAACTTAAAAAAGAAGAAGACATAGTTAGTAAATATGAGCCTAGAATTTACCAATAGAAAGAGGTGTGAAGTGTAACATCTCCTAAATCATGAAACGTATATTGTGCTTTGATTATGCTTGTGAATGTGTTATTTATATGTTTTATGTGTTTAAAAGCTTATTAGAATTTTAAAAAAGGTCCAAGTCATATAATAAAAGTTAGAATAGGGTGATAATTAACCCTAACTAATTATGATTTATACTTGGGATTAAACCCAATTAAGAAACCTATAAATCCTAAACTATAGAAGTCTAAGCCCAAAGATCCTAAAACTAAGACTATAATCAAACTTAGGCCCAAGTTTTGTGAATTATACTAAAAGCCTAGCAAGTTAAGCCTAAAAGCCATAAAGACTAAACTCTAGACAATAAAGACTATAATTACATTTAGGCTTTAATAGTAATGTAATAAAAAAACCTTAGCCCAATTTAAGTATTTGGTTAGTTAGATTAATTGGTCCAAAGAAGCTAGGCATAAATCCAACCCAAAGCATAAACCCAAGTAAATAACCAAAGCCTAGAAGTAGGCAAGAACAAAGCCCAAAAGCTCAAAAGCTAGACCCAAAAGATGTAAAAGACAAAGAACTTGTCTTCTAAGTGAAAGTCCTTACGTGAGAGAGAGAAAGAGAGAAGAAAAGAAGAAGTTAGATGCATGTAGGGAGTTTTTTAGGAAGATGCATGGCTTAAAAGATAAAGTAGTATGAGCAAAAATAAAAAATTAATAAAAAGAAGAAGAAGCCTCATGTGAAAGAGCTGGGGAGGAAGTTTAGTTTTCTAAATTAACCCAAATTCAAAGATAAGACTTATTAATTACATGAAATCATGGTTGGCCTAACTAGAAAGTACGAAATTTAGTTGAAATTCAATGAAAAAAAATTAAAAAGTAACTAAGTCAACTAAGAGTCATAAAGGAAAATCTAGTTAAAAAGTAACTAAACTAAGTTTAACTTAGTTACTTTAAGTAACTAAGCAATCATGAACTAAAGATAAAATGTCATGTGTAAGAACCCTACCAAGACAAGTGGAAAGAAAGGCAATTAAACCTAAAGACCACATGGTCTTGAACTTGGAATTCTTCCCCCCTTATCCAAGCCATTCTCACGTCACACACTCACCCAAAACCCACGGCCATGCACTCTCTCAAGTGCCTATAAATACCTTCGCCTCATGCATAAGAAAGCACACCATTCCAAAGTAATAGAAGAAACTCTTGAGAGTAAGAAAGGAGAGTGAACACGTGAAGAACTAGAAGGAAATTCTTGAAGTTTCAAGTTCAAACTAAATGTAGGAAATATCAACTCGTCTCTCTCACCTTCTCTATTTCATGTGTCCTTGTTATTATCTTGAGATGTTCCTCACTTTTTCCTTTCTTTTGTTCTTCATTTTCTTCATTGAACTAGTGAGAGAATGCTATTTATGCTCCTTTGTATGGAAATTCTATTTTGAAACTTGTAATTGTATTATGAATGAATCAAAATAATGATGGCTATGTTACATTACCAATTAAGTTAGAAATGATCCTCCTTGGGAGGTGATCATATGGAATTTGAGAAGTGATCTTTATGGGGAGTGATTTCACCTAAACTTGAAAATGATCCTTAAAGGAACTGATCTTATACATTAGTGGCAATGGCATGGGGATGCCTTTGCAATGGAAAGAGTTCTATTCCTATGTTTCAATCATGTAAGGTTTTTACAAAGGAAGAATTGATGAATTTGTAATCTAGCATATGTAAAGAACTCATTGAATAAGAGAAAATTAATAAGGAGAAGCATTTTCTATATATGATATAGCTAAAAACATTGCATGGTTATTTTAACTTGAATGTTGATGTTTCCTATTGAGATTATTTATCTCACTTTATGTGTAATGTTTTCATATTAAGATCAAGATGCCTTATGTCACCATAATGGTGGAGATTTAGATAATACGGGTGGATGTTTTGGGGATAGGCCCCGTTCAAGTCATCCAAGACATTAGGTTTACACACTTTGATATTCAAGGAGGAGGAGTAGCCTAAACTAGTTTAAATGTAGTGTAATGTAGCTAGATTGAATATCATCCTATAGGGTTTTGTATAGTACCACTAACTAAGCCCCATTTTTTTATTGTAAAATAGGTATTGGTGATACTTTTTGTAACCCTAGCTTATATATATAACATGGAATATAATGGTTTTATTATGATTATGTGTTGTTGTGGTTATACTTCCTTTAGGCACAATGTTATAATTTTAAGGTCAAGTGATAATAAAAACTATCAAAACCTAATCAAACTTATGTGAAAGAAGGTTTAATATAAGTTTGAACAAAGTGCCATAACCATACAAATCAAGAAAAGTAAATGCATCATTCTGCCACTTAGGCGCCTAAGCGGTGGCTTACTACATTCTAGGCACCTGAGTGCAAAAACTGGGCGCTTGCGTGGTGGTGCCAGTGCCTAGGCGGTGGGACTGAGCGCTTGAGCGGTGACCAACCTAAGAACAAGGCATAAAGTCCTTGGGCGCTTAAACGATGGAACCTTAGCGCCCAGGCAGTGGATAGGCAGAGAAGTTGTGTTCTTGTTAGATGTATAAAAACCATTCATGTGTCTTTGCCTAATAGCTTAAGCTTTTAGGATAATTAGTTCATGACATGGTATTAGAGCCTCTATAACCAAGTAGTCAAGAGTTTGATCCTTACCACTCACATTCTTCACAATTAAGTTAAATTTAGCATAAGGTAGGGTAGACCTGTGCATTATCCACGCTTTAAGCCTAAAAAGCTCTTGCGTGAGGGGGCATATTAGATGTATAAAAATTATTCATATGTCTTTACCTAATAGCTTAAGCATTGGAATCAGATTGGACAAAGGCCATGTTGTTATGTTATGATTGGAGGCTACGCCTTCGTTCAATGAAAAGCAAAGACGGACACAGCAGCCGGCGCCACTTTGTCCACCACCATTCCTCGCCATCCTATCTCTCTCCTCCCGGCTTCTCTCTCCAAGCCTAGGGTTTCGCCTCCGAACCGTTCTTCGCTCAATCTTACCTCCTCTCCTATTCGATTCCGATCCAAGTTTCCTTCAAAAAAATAGAGATTTTTGTGTTTTAGGCATGAAAACTTTCCATCAAAATTTCTTGGCTCTGAGCTCCTAGAAGATAAATTGTCAGAAGATTTGGCCAAGCTTAACTGTGACCAGTCCAAAGACTTGAAAAAAGATTGGCTTGCAAGTCTTCATATGGTCACAAGCGCAGTTAATGATTTTTATACATCTAACAATTCTTTTACCTTAAAAGAAACCAACAATATTAAGGTTTCTGAATTAGGTTTTAATCAAACTTGAAGTTTTAAAACCTAAACCCTAATAAGGTTGTATGAAAAACCTAGTAAGAACCCAAGTTTATAAAGTTAAGTTTTGAACTTCTATCATAAATGTCGATTTGAAATTTGTGTAAAAGCACTTCATTTGAAAGGTGTTAGATTAATCCAAGTTAGGCCATCATTAAGTATATAAAAGCATTAATATAATTTGCACTTTAAATCTAAAGTAGTTTAATTAGCATAAGGATTTTATCTCAACTATTTATGCATGAAATGTAATACTTAGACACAGAGAGTAAAAATAAATCCTTGGATTATGAGTTAAACTAACTTAACAATATTATAAACAAAAATACTTAACCAAATAAGTATGTAGTACAATACCTCTAAGGTAAGGTATTACATGAAGTGTATGAACACAATTATGTATTGCATTATTATGAAGAGGGTATTAAGACCATGCTAATCATGTTTAATGAAATTAGAAGTACGGAAGCCATTATCATTAGATATGGAATTTTTTTTTTTTATAATTTAGACCTTCCCAATCCTAAATAACTTGGTAGTTAGTATGGTATATTCGGTTAGCAGTAAAGAATAAACTATGTATAACCCAAGTTGTGAACTAAATTACTAAGAATGTGATGCTGAACTATTTATCAAGATCTTTCCCCTCTAAAATGAGGACTATTTTCAAAGACCAATTTCTGTTGTTGATAGAAATGATTAAGCTGACAAATTGGTAGTCCAACGAGTTATGTAGCATATCATTAAAATGAGTTTTAGTAAGTACACACGAAGACAACTACTAAGAATAATAGTGGTATTCATAGATCTTGAAATAAAGGACTAAAGAATTAAACCCTGCAAGGTAAATTTTAAAATCTCCATGTTAGAATGTCACTTAGCGATAGTTGAAGTAATCATATGAGATCTATAAACCTTAGGCGTTAGATTATACTTGTTTGTTACATATTACTTTTAATACAACTTTTAGCAACCAATTTATATGATAAAAAACAATTCATTTTAAATGCACAAATATATAAGTTTAAGAAGAAAAGAATGCATAAAACTATACTATAAGCAAAATTATCATTTTATTCTTTAATTTTATTTTCAGTTTTATTTTCAGCCCAAATCTTTCTAAAACTCATAAACTTGGTTACAATTACTAATTCAAATAAAATTTTTTACTCATAGCTGGACACAATGCAGTGTCAATTGTGCACTCATGTGCACTTAAGATTTCATGTTAGAATGTCATATCTCAGTTTTAAGGAATATGATCGGTTAGGGATTAGACACGACTAACTTCCAAAACCTCATTAACACATGCTAAATTCAATATCATTTATCATAGAATTATAATAACTTAAACTTCACCACATTAAATGCATGAAATATTGTTAAAATAACTTAAATACATATGAGCAGTTTAGATTTTAATGTCAAATATTTAAATCGCAGACACTAGATTTGCTCGTTTATATGCAACATAAATGGACTTAATTAATCCTATAACTACAACTTCATATATTTATGTTTTCAAATTATCTGTATAAAAGGAATCTGTTTCACTTTAAGAGTAAACAATTCTCTAGATTGGAGGCATAAAAAATGCTTGATTAGATTTAGAAAAAGAAATATAAAAAAAATGAGTTTTGCAACTTGGTGAGCACAAGAGTACTTAAGTGCCACTAACTAAAAATAATATAAGTATACTTTTTTTATTAATAATAAAGATTAAATATCACAATTGTATATTCCAATGCTTTTACTTGATATTCAATAAAAATAAATTTAAATTACCATATATTGAAAATACTCTTTCCAGAATTTCTTTTTCAAAGAATCTCATATTTATAAAGAATTCCTCTTATGGAAATTCTTTTTCTTATTAACAATATTTTCTTACATGAATATTCTCAAACTTTGCTAAAAGAACAACTTATATATGCTTTAGCTTTTAAATCTTTATCTCCAAATATTTTTTTGACTAGACATCAGCTAACTATTTCTGTAGCCTCAAGTATTTCTCTACTCAGGCATTAGGCATGCATAATTCTCATAACAGTTTGATCATTTTTTTTTCATACATATGATATACCAAGGGTTCTTTCTAGTACTTCTGATATTTCTAAATATATTAACATAATTCATACACATAATTATAGCATAAAATATTCAAATTATAAGTATAGACAGAAATAAATGTAAGTGCTTAAGATATACTTATATTATAAAATATATCTAACTAAAGATTGTAAAATTGTGCAGTAAAACATAACGATTCAAAAATTAGAGTATTTAGTTCAAGTTCATAAATCATGTTACATATAGCAATTTTAGGATATAAACCATAATAAGATTACCAATCATAAAATTTCAAAATAATTAAATTAAAGGAATGTGATACTAAGACAGTAACCTAATATCATTCTAAATACTGACAAAATATACGAAGATTATAGTGAACTGACACTTTTCTTTCTAATATTATTAAAATGATAAAAGAAGAATAAAAATTTAACAAATATTTCTCACCGAAGTCTTTACTTTACTTATGCTTTTCCTGTCACAAAACTCTTTATTTATAGAAGTTTCACGCATATGAAACTATTTATTTTGTAGGCAAATTTTATCCGGTCTATGCATAGATAAAAGAAAACTTATGCTCTGCATATGTTCATCTCCATGCTTGTATGCCACCATTTAAAGCCATCAACTGATGGCTTATTAATGCCATCCTGCCTTTGCCTTTAATGTCATTAACTGATGGCTTTCTTTTCTTTTTTTTTTAACCTTCACTAATAATCAATCTCCCAATAATAATGTGTCTTGTCTCTCTTTTTTTTGTTTTTTTCCACTCTTTTCACTTCTCACACACGACACTTTTTTTACTTTCACACACAATACTCTTTCACTTCACAATATTCCACATATTCTACATTTTTTTTTTGGCATTTATTGTTAGGTTCTTACATAGCAAGTCTTGATTAATGGTTGAAACGAACTGAGTGACTTTTCAAAATAAAAAATAAAAATAAAATTGAAACAAAAAATATAATTATATAACAAAAATAAAAGCAAAGTTAAGAGGGCAATGTATATTTTTACCAGACTATAATCTATGTCATGTGATTATTAACTCAAAAACTAAATATTTGAATTAAATTTATAGTTTAATTTTAATACATCTTATGTGTAAAAAAATTTATATTATCATTTAATTATGTATTGTTACATCATTAAAAAAATTTGACCTTTTAAGTAATTTTAATCATAGTCAAACTTTTTTTGATATGATTGTATAAGATTAGATGATAGTGTAAGAAAATTATACTAATAATGGATCAACATTAAATCCTTAAATTTAATCACTAAAAATAACATTTTCATCCAATAAAAAACCATCATAATAAAATCCTTTATACTTTTGAGAATTAAAAACCTCTTTGTACTTCAAAACACCAGGGTTTGACTGTCAAACTGAACTTTGGCAAAAAAAGTATGTGGGTAAACAATTAAAATAAACGATATCAGCTTTTGTCAATGAAAAATTAAAATTGAATAAATATTAAAAATTGATAATGAACAGAAATCATTACCCATGCTTTAAAATGTGCTAATGGCTAATCAGTACTGGTGATATACTCCATTATTATCATTTATAAATTAGGGAAAATTTATAAATTATTATAATGTGATTATAATTTACTACTTTTACTCAAATTTTGTTATATTGATATATTTAATAAATGTCAGGCAATATTACAAAATATATTTTAGATTAAACTGCTATTTTAGTCCTTTAAAGATTCACTTAACATCAATTTGATCATTCAAAGATATGTGATATCAAATTAGTCATCTAAAAATTTAAAATGACATTGAAATAGTATTTCAAAAATATGTGACATCAAATTAGTCTTTCAAAAATTTAAAATGACATCAAAATAATCCTTCTGAAAGACCATTTTGGAGTACTATTTTGACATCATTTTAAATCTTTAAAGGATTAATTTAGTGCCACATATATTTAAAGAATCAAATTGATGTCAAATATCTTTGAAAAATCAAATTGATATCAAAAATGAATTTTTGAAGAACTAAAATGATAGTTTAATCTAAATTTTAATTTAAGAGGGTATTTGTCAAATTTAAATGAACTAAATAGGTATGATAAGGACATATTTTGCTAAATACGAAAGGAAAGGCTTCAAAATTTTAAATACATAAACCTAACAACTTGCATAATTATGTGATATCCATTTTTTATCTCCAAAATATTATTAACTTACATATTGCTGAACTTGTATTCTATATTTTTTCACCTTACTCCTATTAGTTATAAACCATATAATGTGAAAGTTTCTCTTCACAATTCAAGTTTAAAATTGATTTCTTAACTAAGATTCTGTTGTCCACAAAAGGCATGCATTGAGGCTCATTCTCTTAGATTTTTTTTTGATAAACAAAATTCTGCAAACAATTACTCATATAAGAGTAGTATGATAAAATACTCCCCAAAGTATCGACTCAACACGTTCTACCTATAATGATGTCCAATATCAAGATAAAAATGAATGAAATCAAAGTTGACCATTGGATCTACTGTTATAAAAAGAATGTTAAAATAAATAATTAATTATTATAATTTTATTCGATTTCAATTTTTGTTCCTATAATTTTTTTATTTAGATATTGGTCTCTATAATTTTACTCATTTAAATTTTGATTTTTCATATACCAATACCTTAATAATTGAAAACTATAGAAGTCAATCTTTTATAGAAAATAAGAACATTGTACCTTATTGAATAGAAACTATAGGGGCTAAAATTCAAATAAAAAAAAAATATAAGGACTGATACCTTAATAATAATGACCAAAATCTAAATGAGTAAAACAATAAGAAATTATATTAAAAAAAATAATAAGGATCAAAATTCAAATTAAATGAAAGTATAGAGATTAATTATTTATTTTAATCTAAAAAGAATTTCTCTTAAAGCTTCATATGTTTGTATGCTAATCATTGTCTCATCACACATATAATTTATAACTCAAATATACGTGATATACACTCCTTTATTCTGTAAAATTGTTCTCAGGACTTCTTATGACACCCGATCAACGTAGACCGTGTACTAATACTTCTAGTTTTTTTCCATAACTTTCTTTGAAACCATGCAATAAGTAAATAGCCCATTCGTCTTTCTGATATTCACATCTCGTCTTTTCCTGGCTCTAATTACTCTTTTCCATAGTTTCATAATGTGGATTATAGGCATAGTGCCCCTATATTTTGTATCTCCTAGTGACAAATAATATTTGTATGATTTATACTTGATAAAATTTCATGTTAATCGTATGGATATATGATGATTTTGCAACTGCTTAACAACTTCAATGTAAGTAAACTCGCCTTCAGAGGTGAATTGCAAAATAGGCCAAAAGTGCAAAAGTGATTCCTATCATCCTGCCTTCCAACGTTTCTTTTTTTTTTTTCCCCTCCTTTTTTCCCTTCTAATTTTTCCTGTTTCTCTATGATACATATATATAGATATAGAATATACAAGTAATTAAGTGCATGCTCACGTCTAAAATATCTAGACACTTCCCAAAGTAAGAATGATCCTTATACAACATATTGAACTAGTAATTCATTTCAACGAACATACTTGAAGCCTATGCCAAAAAAAAATAAAAATAAAGAGTGACAAATAAATGAATTAAATATATACTCAAATGCATTCAATTCTCCAAATTATTCTGTCAGGTAATGTCATCTTGATAGGAGTTGGAGTGCTCCCCTTCGATTTTATATCTCTTTTCGAAAAATGAGCTAGCAGTCACTTGAGCGTAATAACAGTTCCTTAGAGGCCAGTCAGATCATTTCTTATTGATCAGCTGAAGAAAGAAAGTCATCAATCGCAGCCATATATATATATATATATATATATTAAGAGATGAATCAAATAAAAATATTTTTTTATTATGAAATGTAAAAAAAATAAATCTTAACTATATATAAATAATTAAGATTAAATTTTATTTAAATATCACATAACTACTTAAAAATATCACGTGATGTTTTATTTTAATTTTAATTATTCATACAAAATTTTATAATTAAAATTTACTTCTTATATATATATATATATATATAATAAATATTTTAATTAATTTATTAATTATCTATTAATTAAAACTAATTCAATCTATTTAAATCTATTAAATTTATTATTATAATTAAATAAATTAAATTTATTTTATATATAAATAGATTAGATGAACCATAATTAACGAATCCAATTGTCACTCCTTAAAAAACAATATTAGGGCAAGGAAACAAAGGAGTTGCCAAACCTTGCACAAAGTTTCAGCATGATTAGGCAACCAAATCCATTCATCATTTTAGTCCAGAGCTCAACCACTGGGTTCAAGAACTAACTAGAACATCTACTAAACTGCATTTGCATATATCGGTCATGGAAAACCGCAGCAGCAGCAGCGCAACAGCAGCGTTGGAACAGTTAAACATAAAATTCAAGATAAACTACCATTGAGACAAGCAAGATAGGACAATATAGTACAGTTGATGGAGAAACAAGATATGCTACAAAACTACACCAATGGAGCATTCCAGAGATGAAACTAAATCCATAACATTATGAATCACGGCCAAACCTTGCACAAAGTCAGCATGATTTGCCACACAATTTATTCTTTGCTACAGTTCAGAAAAGCTTGTCATGCGAACTTGTCATCTGGGTGGTGCACCCCCAATAGGCCAACACTACTTCAATTACGAAAAGTGTCACCTTTAAAGGTATATATATAGACACAACCAATCCCATGCCTTTGTAAAATAATGGTAAAGGAACATGGGAATCCACCCTAGACCTAAACCAGTACATACTCTACCCACAGTTGTGCTCTAGAAACCACAAACAGTAACAAAATAAGCTCCCATGTCGAAAGAAAAAGGAAAGACAAGAGGAACAAATCAAGCCAAGTCTATCATGATACACATGGGCCTGATTGTAAATATCACAATGCTATAGCAATATAACAAATATGAAGAGGCTAAAACTTCCCAGGTAGATGCACCTGATACTTCCACATCAGACTGCTCCAGAAGTCCTTAGACACACAAGCTTGTCTGTAACAGTTACTGTCATTCTACTTTGAAAACAAGCTCCTTAGCCAAATGTCCAATAATCTAATTAAATCAGAACTGACTCTGAGTTCACATGGGCACCACTATCACCAGAATTACTATTAAGTCCAACTAAAGGCATAGAGCGCCGAGCAAAATCAAGTAATAGCTTCTTCTGGCGATCATCAGTGTGAGGTAGACTTGCACGCAAGAGCTCAACTGGCATTTCCCTACTAATAGCTCCGGCAGCATCAGACCCAATGACAGCCAGATTTGGTGTCCCTTGAATAAGCAATGATTGCACGATACCATCATATTTATTCACACAATACTTGGTAAGAAGTGCAAAGAATTCATCAAATGAAGCCTGCCAAAGTGAACGATTTGCTATATTATAGTGGCTAGCAGCATGAGGATCAGTTAGAAGTTCAGTAGCCCTCTCAAGCGCAGATACTAAAATAAGGGAAGCCCCATCTCCAGCAGAGCTTCCAAGGGGACGTAGAGGGGGCTGCTCAGAGGAACAAACAACTGCCGCGAGACAAGCACTGAGCGCACCAAGATCCATTCCACGGATGCACTTTGAAACAACCCTTGCAAGGTTATTTACAGTTTCTGCTGCAGATGGATCAGAGGGAAGGCTACCAAATAAGAATCTTAAAATGACAAAAGATGGCCATGCAGACTATTCGCATAAGCTCACCGCCTGGAAAAAGCAGTTGAAGGTATCTAAGTAGCAGTTTCCGTCCCTTGGGTAGAGAAACTATCCTTACAAAAACAAGGTCATCCTTTGCAGCAAGCCCAACTGTGTGTCCATTCTTTCCCAGTGGGTCAACTAAATGAAGCGAGGCTGCAAGTCCTTCCAGCAGACCCTGCCGTCTTTGTTTTAATTGAATTCCACCATCTTGAATCTGATTTAACTGTAGGAAACGGTCAATATCATCCACATCAAGAAGAAGACAAAGACCATCCTCAATTGTGACCCTAGCAGCAAGCATTGGCTCCTGTTCCAGGGGCTTCTCTGAAATGTTTTGCTCAGTACTACTGGCAGGAGAGGAATTTTGAGGATCAATTTCCAGAAGAGGACGGGGCCTACGAATCGAAGAGAATGGAATCCTCCCTAGAGCATCAACCTGTAGAAAAGCATGTGGCTCAGTATTAGAACAGGCTCGCAGAGGAAGTTCCCTTATTTGAGTTGGACAAAAATGATGCTTCAATTTAGCACCAGAAGATTTTTTTCGCAAGACAAGCTTGGTGGTAATAATCATCGACATATGGGTCATTACTATGTGTTGCTGCAAGCTGCATCCTCAGAATATTCTCAATTTCCTCAGTTGTCATAAACTTGGACCTAAACCTGGGCCATCCACTACCACTCTTCTGGCTACTAATATCAAAACCCTGAGGGGGAAACCAAGGATTCTGTCTACCTTTTGGAGCTGATATTGGTCTTTGATCTCTCAGTTCCATCAGCCCAAGCATCTGTTCATATTTGCTAATCATGGGTGAATCTGAAGAAATATTGGGATTTAATAAAGGGGACCGGAAACCTGATAAATAGCCAGTTGAAGGCTGAAGAGGATGATGCATTCTCTGCTGCTTTTGCTGCAATTGAGTCACCAAATGTGGAGGTATAGATCCATTATGAGGGGGTAACTGTTGCTGCAATAAGTTGTTCAGAATCTTGGGATGATCTCCAGGATATAATTCCCCTTGGTTGAACCATTGGCTTGGCATTCGATTACTAACAGGGGAACCACTAGTAAACTGATGCATATTCCCACCAAAATGAGACCCATGGCTCAGGCTCAATTGAATCTGAGAATTGGAAAAATGAGAATGATTTGATGAAGACAATGGTATCTGGGACCCGCTAGCATGATATGGAATATTCAGATGGCCTGTATTCTGATTTGGAGAAGCATGTTGGGACCTGCCACCAGAGTGAGGATAGGAAGTAAAAGAAGATTTTGGCACCACAATTGGTTCACTGGAAAAATGTTGATGTTGGTGGTTTGGCAGCTGCTGTTGCTGCTCAGGATATGAAGATGCCCTGTACAAGGTCTTTGATTCTTGTAACTGAGCCAATGAAGAATGTGGTTGTGATGACCATCTTTTGCCATCCTGAGCACCTTCACTGTCGTAATCATGCTGGTCAAACCAATTGAAAATGTTGCCTCTTGATGCCAATTCAACAGCAAATGAATCTAAATAAAACACAACACAGTGACATAAACAATTCAGTCAATTAAGACAAGAAATATGCACAGTAAAAGGAGCAATGCAGCTGCAATATGGTCTCTCAAAATATATATGGCCCACAACAAAGAAGAAACATATCATATCTCATATAATCCTGAAGTTGTAACTAAAATATGTGGCATATCCTGATGGATTGCTTTTTAAAACCTCATAGTCAGTATCAATGATCAGAAGAGATTGATTTCAGTATATAAGATCCTTCTGAGAGGATTAAATCAGAACTATTACAGAAGTAAAATTGGATCTTGCCATTCCTACTATTGCCAATGTTTTCTATAAAAGAATGTTATCTATACTTCCTTCACCACTAATGCAGTTGCTGCCCGTGCTGTAGCATCCCCCCCAAAAAAAAGAAAGAAAATATTAACATTAAATCAGGAAAATGCTGCCCATGTTTAGACAATAACAATTAGGACTTCAAGATTATGAGGCTGTAATTTCACAATATTCATTAAAGTAATAACTCATTAATCTTTCTTTAAAAAAGAAGAAATAACAAAAAGCACTGAATCTCATTCAATTATGTCAAGCTATTAAATTTATTTTGTTTGTTGGGGGGGGGGGGCGATGGTTAATGCCCCAAACATTTTCCCTTTTAAAGACCATAAAGTTATGATTACAGCTTGTAGCATACACTTTCCTCCATCAGTGATTTACATGAAACAATCAAGTATCAACAATATGATAGATGCACGATATACATTTTTCGGAGGAATAAAAAAGCACTAAATCTTTTTTCAATTACATAGTTATAAATTTTATGGATATGTTAGGGTGGGAGGGATCAAGCTACTTGGCCCAAGTTTTTTTTTTTTTTTTCTTTGAAGACCATCAAGTGGAGTACACCTTCCTCCATTTTTTATTAACACAACAAGCAACTACATTTTTTTACAGAGAAAGAAAATCTATTAGAAAAGAGAAGCAAAAGTACAACTACGGGAAGGATAAGATAGCCCCAACAGCAGAAAAAGATAAAACAAGGAAAGAGAATAAAACATGCAGCAAGGCTGCCCAATCTCTCTGCAAATCAGAATCGGCAAATCCTTTGGAACATCCCTTGGAACATCCCTGAGCAGAGTACTGGGGAGAAACTATAAACATAATCCTATCCCAAAGCAAATCTAGGTGCAAGAGATGCCCTTAAAGTACCAAGCATTCCTTTCCTACCAAATACACCAGAGAATTGGCCTCCTTGTTTCTACCAACTACAAGTTGTATGCATCTCTATGTTATTTATTTACACGTAAAATTTAACACTTTCAAATGCACATCTTTGGGCATGTCAAAGAAAAGTTCATGCAGTCTCACCAAATAAAGAGAAGTTATTACAGCAGTTTTAAATAAATACAAAACAAGGATTACAATTTCAAAATATAATGAGAAGACTAGTCACAATTTCTTTTCTCAGTTTCTGCTAAAATCAACATATTGCATATTCCTAAGCACTTGAATCAGCAGTTTTTATCCCCATTGTTCCTTAGAAACTAACAAACACCTCCCTATCAGCTAGCATCCTGACATTTTTAACTCCATTATCATTTTTCTCAGCTAGCATTTACAGGCACAATATCAAAGCATTTAAATCATCTTATTTTATGAGTCCTGCATTAGATTTAATATGCATGCACATCCATGCATGTGTCCTACATCAAATCATATGCATGAATATTCCAGAAAATAATATATAGAATACCTGGAACTATCTTGATGTGATGTCAATTGATTATTCAATGAATATCATATATTAATTTTTTGAATGTCATATGGTCCTAATTTAAACATTAAATGCATAAAGGAATAAAACCAGAAAATTCGCATAATGATGCGCTTCTTTTCAATGAGAAATTGCTGACATGGAGCAGCACATTCACAATGCATAGTGTAGCAATACAAGAAATTCTCTAGGCACATGCAATGCTTGATACCAAAATTTTGTATTCAAGCAATCAAATAACAAACACCCACACGCTGGGAGGAAAAAGTGTATATCAAAACAAAACATTGACAAGTCTTGCCAGAAGTGAGAATCCCAGAACCAAGAACATGCACAATGGAGACAAATGGTAATATTTATACTGAACGTTAGTAGTTGATATTTGTTCCTGATAAGAATTAGAGATAAGGTGAAAGAAAAAAGAAGAAAAAATTAATGTTTGCATATGTTTCAAATTATATATTTGCTGGACTCACTTTCTCTGGATCCATGCTCACCAATAAATCCCGTACTTCTTGGCCCACTATCAACCTTATTCAACTGAAATGAGACAAGAATCTTAAAAATTAATATCAATCAGTATAAAGAAAGCATACAGCTACTCAAAATAAGCCAACGTTATCATCAACATTGTAACAGACTGCTGAATCTAAAATGAAGTACAGACGAAACACATCTACCGCCAGAAGAGAATACAGCAATATACTCTTTATAGAAGCAGAAGCTTCAAAGAACTCTAGTCTATAACGTCGAGGAAGCATACTCGTTCTATTATCTCTTTACTAAATCTTCTTATTCTATATTTCTCTCTCTTTCATTTTTTACTTTTCTAGTGGATAAAGGGTTTGTTTTAAAAATATATGAACATTTAAGCAAGTGACTAAAAAAAACAAGTAACAGGACAGGACAGATAAAAAGCAGGCAAGGAAAATCAATGGTATTCACACAGCCATAGGAAAATTGGTCACTAAATGAAAGACAATCTTCTTGAAAGGCTATTCCTCATTTTACCACAAGATACAGCCCCATATTTGCGGCTAAAAACATCTTCCACTGACCAGTGTCTTACATCAGCAGGTAAGGCCTCAATTACCAAGCAAGTAGGCCAGAAAAAATAGTTTTCTCTTACATTATTGCAGAAGGCAGCAATCGTAAGTGATATCTACAGCCTCTATATCTTTAAAGACCAAAGACAAATATAACATGAAATACTAACCCCACCAAAGCTATCATTTTACAGGTAATGCTAGCCATGAAACAATTTTCTTATATAGCCTTGTAAAAACGACATCACCCATTTATTCTGAAACAGTTTCCCTGTATAGCCCAATAAAAGAGACACCAATGATGTACGGATAAGCTGAAAAATCCATTGTACCTGTACCATACGGGTATCTGTATCTGATATGTGTATGGTATGGCACTGGCAGCATTCATATTTTTGGACACACATACTTTTTTTTTCTTTCCATATAAGAACTCGAGAAGGTACTCAGATGATACAGAATGTTGTCATTGTGGGGCTGTTTCTGTTTCAAAATGTGGTTTCCCCCAATCCTCATTCTACTTCTCCCCCCCCCCCAACTCTCCTGTTCTCCATTCCCTGCTTTTCGTTTCTATGTTTCAAGCTCTATCATTCTTTGCCTGCATGTGGGTTTATGCTACTATCTTTTTTCCTTTCTTTTTTTTTTGCCACTAAATAATTTTAATGAAAAAATTTATTAAAGAAAATTATGAAACAACACAAATAAAATACTTAAATATTTTAAATTTTGGTACTATTTAACTTGAATATATATTCTGTAGTTTTTCATTTTATTTTATATATGCATATACTACATATAACTTTAATATTTTATTTAATATATTATGCCATACCCGCATCCTAAATTTTACAAAAAAACATCATATTTGCATATCGTATCATATTGGATACTCATACCATATCCATGCAACATAGATAGACACCATCAATTTAGCAAGGGAAGGAAACCCTCTCCAAGATTGCATTCATAAAAATTTGATGACCAAACTGAAATAACAATATCCTTGCAGTCTCAATTAAAAGAATAACAACGCATATTGTTTAAACATGACAGAACTATCTTGTCTAACAAGGACCCAATATCAGCTCTCAAAACTTGTCTTACTGAAACTACTGCTGATCAAGCTCCTTAAGTCAAACAATTACAACAATAGTACTAACCTTTTTGTTTCTGCTTTTTTAAGAGGGTGCCAATATCATGCCATTCATAACATAGAAATGCATATATGTTGTGAAATATCCTTTTTCTCTTTTTTCTGCTTTATGAGTCCAAATAGGTTGATATCAATATCAAGTATTAATTTCTTAGTATCAAGTACTAATTTCTTAGCCACCTCATCTAATAAACATATTTAGCATCCAGAAACAAGCGCAATACACTAATATTTAATAATCTAACCTTTGAAAAAGTGGTATTGAGATCATCAACCTCTGAAATAGATCTTATACCTTCAACCTGCAATGTGAAAATAAGAGTTAATTGCAGAAGAATAAAACCCATGAACAATATTTGCAACTATTTGAATGAGATTTAGAAGTAAAGAATTCAATGAGTGCTGTCATTATCACCAAATCTCATCAAAACAGGCAAAAGCATATATCTCTTTCATCTTTTATATCCCATCCAAATACAGAATTCAACTGAACAAGAGTCAGATATCTAACTATTAAACAAAGTGCCCAACAACTATACATTACAAATTCAATTGATTGCATTAGCATAGGCAAATTGGAGGAAAATTAGTGTAGCAAGAAATACCCAAAACAACTTAAATTTCTTTTTAAGGAAACAAATGTATTAATAGAGCTAGAAGAAACAACATAAGCAGGGGATAAGAATATATAGGACTAGAAATTGAAGAATTTGTAAGATAGAGAAGCTCTAAGTCCTTAAGGTATAGAAAAGTAAGAACCAATTATATATCTTGTTAATTTAGTAGTTAGGTAATCACATAATATCTTTCACAGCAAGCCTCGGGTGTATTGGGAATAGGGTTGAGTGTTAAGCGGCTACCCATTGTAATCTTAAACGATCATAGTGAATTTTCTCTCTGTTTTGCCAGTGGAAGTAGGCCAACGGTACGTTGTAGGTTGAACTACGTTAAATTTTGTGTCGATTTCTCTTCTTATTCTCCACCGCATGTCTGGTTATAACATTTCAAGATTCCATTTTTTCTTGGAAGTTTCACTTTTTTCGTAGCTTGAATGATAGAGAATTCTCTGAATTGGAGTCTCTTTTGGGTCTGATTGACTCTGTTCTAATTGGGATAAAAGAATTTGGTCTGTTGACCCTTACGGGGTGTTTTTGTTCAAATCCTTTATCCAATTTCTAAATCATTAGTTGAATAGAGCTATTTTCCATCTTGATACACCTTTGGAAGTCCAAAGCTCCCCCTAAGGTCAAGTCTCTTATTTGGACAGCAGTGCTTAATAAAATTAATAATTGTTGCAGGTTCACAAGCCACATAAGGCTCTTTCCCTTGATATGTGTCATGTGTGGTGCTTGCTCAGAATCAGTTCATGTTCCTACTTCCTACATTTTTCTACCGCTGTCTATTTATGGAATAGATTGTTCGGCCTTTTTGGTGAATGCTACGTATGCCCTAGGTCCTTGGACCAAATTTTACTGACTAGCTTTAGTGGCTTTGGTAGAAGTGTAAGGGCTAGATTTTATGGCAATGGGCAATCTACACTACTATTAGGTGCATTTAGTGATAGCACGTGTATTTTTAATGATGTTTCATTGGCTCTGCTAATAATTTGGGGCAATATTAGGCAATTGCCTTCTATTTTGGTGTAAAGCACGTGGTCTTTTTAAGGGGGATTTCATTAACAAATATCCAGAGGGATTGGGGAGATTTGTTCCATTGATAAATTCTCTTTTTTCTATTGTTTTATTTTTCCTTTTTCCCCTATGGAGGATCCCTTATCCTCCTACTCCTTATACTTTTTTTTTTTCTGTCTTAATGAATTTCTTTATCTTTTATAAAAAAAAGACATTAGTGAACTTTAGTAATATCCATTTATTAATAAATGAAAAAAATAAACAAATCATTTTGATATATGCTTTGAGGAAATAAAAAAGAAAATATTCAAATTACTTTCATCACTAGCATATTAAGTTATTAACAAGATCATGAAGTAGGATCTGACATGATATGTAAAACTATTCAAATAAGAGGAACACATACAGAATTCTTACCAAAAGAAAATTACATCATGTGCCTTTTACTCATTCCAAAAATTACTTTTATATTTAATATAGCATCCCAAATGAATCAAACCATAGACCTTTTATAATAAATGGTATTCAGGTAGAAATATATAAATGCGTTACCTCTTCTCTATTGAAAATAATCTCCTCTTCATCAAATTCAACAGGACGCAATTCATCATCTTCGTCTTCTAAACCCCCCAACTCGACTTCCTCAACATCATCTTTTCCAAAAAAGGCATATTGTGAAGCATCAAATACTGCATCTTCTGCATAACACAGAAGTTTGAGTCAAAAGCCTTCCCTCAAATTCTTGTAACTGTTTAACATGAGCCACGTATGGTTTGAATGGAAGAAAAAACTCACGTACATGCAAAGGCAAGAAAACAAAGAAACTAAAAAATAGGTAATAGATGTTGATGGATTTTCAACCAAAAGAAATCCAAAATGCATAGCAAACTGCCACACCTAAAAAGTAGGTAAGAAATGTATTTCTCGATCAGAGATATTTTATATGGCAGTAAAGGAAACATAGTAGTAACTAGTAATATGTATAGAAATCATTTTATGTTGTGCCTGTAACTCTGACAATTCTTATTACAGAAAAAAAATAGTGATGAAAAGAATTTAAATAACTTTCCATAAATTTTATATGGTGCTGGCAGTAAAGAAAGCATAGTAGTCAAGGTTGTCAAAATCGTAAATTCTACTAGGACCGCACAAGGAAGGTAGAGATGTAAAACGTGAGATCGTAACACGGAAAGTAAGATCCTATCTCTAATATAAAATTATATTAAAAATATATATACATATAGAAATAACATTAAATATCTTTAAAATCACAACTAGTATTTTAATAAACTCTAATTCAAAATACAAATTATATAGATGGATGAAGTAAAAAATGTTTAACTTAAGAAGAAAAGTGGTATAAAGTAAATATGAGATCACATTTAGATTCTTTTATTAATGTATTAATTCATTAAAATGGAATCATAATGGAAAGTTAAGTGATCAATGTTATACCTGCCCAATATCATATCATACCCACACCTCATAAGTCATAACAACGCCTAACGCCCCCCCCGAAAAAGAAGACATCTAACAGCCCAAAAAAACCGACACCTAATGGCCTCAAGAAAACGACACCTAAGTTAGTACTGTAAAGTAACTTGCTGCTATAAAGAAGATAAATCATAACACTCAGCTCTCCAGAACCAGACGCAGCACTCCAAAAAGAGAGCACCAGCGCAGCAATCGCCACACTGTTCTAGTTGCAGCACTCCAGGAAGCAGACGCCAGTCATAGCACTCCAGTCGGTGGCCTCTGTTGCAGTCAGCAGACTCTGTTTTACTCACTGCACTCTCTTCTGTCACAACACTTGCTGGGTTTCTTGTGAATTTTTCTTCTGGATTTGAGTCAGGTTCTTGCTGGATATGGGCAGGTATACCCATTTGGTGGCATTGGTAGGATCGCACGATCTTACTGATTCTATGTGCTAGAGCAGTAGAGCGCAATCCCAGCGAAACGAGTTTTTGCTGGGATCGGGATTGTTTCTGCCAAGGAAGGAAAGACATAAAGTTGTGCGATTCTACGTGTTGAATCACGATTTTGACAACCTTGATAGTAGTAATATGTATAGAACAAGGTAGTCAAAGGTGAAAGGCGCCCTTAAGGTGCTAAGGGTTTTTAACGTCTTGAAGTGAGAAGTGCTAAAAAGCGCACGTGCCTCACTAGAGAAAGGCATCAACATTCGAAAAGAAGAAAACAGTAATATATTTGATTATTTTTTATTAATTTTCAATATCAATTAACTATTTAAGTATAATATTCATAGTAAAAATAAGAGATTAAGATGTTCAATTTACAAACCCTAAGCTACTTGCTACCAAGAGTTTCAAAGTTCGACAACTAGTTATTCTTTCAATATTCTATTTTACCCCCTCCCCCCCCCCCCTAGTATCATAGTTAGCAAGATAGACAGTTGGACTTTTTGAGATTTTTTACAATTATCAATAAAGGCGCCAAAGGCGTGGCTTGAGGCGCTAACCCCTTCTGGCACCTTACCTCTGCGCCTTTGGCTACACTGGTATAGAAATTGTTTTATGCTATAGCTGACTAGCTGTAAGTCTAACAATTCTTATTACTGAAAAAACAGAAAGAGTGGTGAAAGCAATTTAAATTATTTTCCTTTAAAAAAAAAAAAGCAGATATCCACAGATTTGCTACTAACAAAAGACTGCCTGTACTAATCCTTACTCCATAAGTGTGTATTTGGATTTGCTTATTTTACTTTCATAAAAGCTTATAATCAGAATTCCCAAGAGAGCTTTTAGCAGAAAAGCTTTTCTTGAGTGTAACATAAATTAATCAAAACATGCACTAAATTGCATCACATTGTAAGTTCTTTCATGCTCAACCACATAGAATAAGCAGGCTATGCAATTCAGAAATACTATGGTTGTTTGCTGGTCATTGTAAAAGTGGCCAATGATGGAATATATCAAATTGGAAATGTTAATGTATAATACCGATTAAATTTCACATTATAGCCAACAAAAACAAACATCTTTAACTTCAGAATTGAAAGGAATTCATTTGGAATCAAATGATTTACAAATCCTATCAAAAATGGTGGGATTTTAGAATTCATGAAATCTGTAAATGAAATGAATCCTTAAACTAATGTAATCATTAAATGAAATCAATTCTTCCATTTTAGAGAGTCCAGACACAGGGAGGAAACAAAAGTTTTGTATCTGACTTCTCAAAGAACTTGTCGGCTGAACTTCATAGCGTTGTCTATCATGCATACCAATTCTTGTCTTTCATTCCCCTAAAATCCCAGATACTGGGTAGCTTAAACCAAATTGAACAAACAGGCACGAAGAAACTCGAGCAAAATTTCGAAGCTTTAAGTAAAAGAAATCCAATAAAGTGAAGCAAACCTGCGGGAACATCTCCCAATTGCTTAAGATTCTGTGGGTTGGGAGCCTCTTGAATATTACCCCCACCACCGAACCCGTCCATGACCACAAACTTATATCGCAAGAGATCGATTGCGAATACCCCAGATGACAACAACGCTAGAAATCCAAGGAAAAAAGAAAAACAAAGCTCTAAATCTCAAAGCAGATCGATGCTGGAAGCGATTTTCACTGAAATTCGCAAGGGTTTCTATTTAGATGGCATAGAAGCAGGGGGGAAAAGGACCAGTACAACGGCTTGAACACAGAAGTTGATGGCAGAGATTCGTTCCATAGAAAGAGATTAGAAAGAAAAAAAAAATTGGGTTCGATTTGGAGGAGAGAGGCAGAGACAGAGAGAGAGAGTAACCCTAGCCCTAGGAAGGGGATAACGATTGTGATTTGGGATATATATTATAAGAGTTACGAGGGAGAAGAGTGATGACTATGTTGTCAAAATAGTTTGAGTTATAAGTCAAGTGTCATATCATCGTCATAATAATGGGGTTACTGGTTTTTTGTTTGTTGCCTTCACTTGAGAGAGGGGGTGGGCGTGTGTCTAGGGTAGAGGTGGTTTGGCCTTTTTATTATAGTTTGTATTGCAAAAGTGAAAAAGGTGAAAAAAGAGACATCTGTCTGTTTTATTCTAGCTTTCTCATACTAGGGTACTATGTTATGAGATGTGCCAAAGAAAAGGAACCCACTATAGGGTACAAAGGTGCGTGATGAATAAGATGATGCATGTAGGTGTTCAATGGGGGTAGGTTGTTTCCTTAACATGGAAGGATATTACTTTTGAGGTGTTTTTTTTTTTTTTGGTATACATATTACTTTTGAGGATTTTGTTGTAGATATATATATAAATATTTCTTGTCAAAGGTATATAAGTTTATTAATATTTGGCTCTTAAGAATTACAGAATTGAAGAAATATAGAAGAGTTGGTGCTCCTAACTTTAATATTCAATCAGTACAATAAGTATCTGTTTTTGGTTTTTAGTTTTTGAAAATTATCTTCGTAAAACACAACTTGAAAATAATTTTCAAAAGAAAATGGCTAAAAAATAGGTTTGGACCATTTATTTTTAAAACAAATTTTGAAAACAATAAAATAAAAGAAACTACCATAAAATTTTATCAAGTGTTAGTAAGAATTAACGTAATATTTGATATATAAAATGATAATTTTAAAAAATTATAATAAAATAATAATAGAATAAAATGTAATAGAGTAAAATGATCATTTTTAATTTATAGTTGGATAACTTTTAAAATGACATATGATATAAATACTCTTTATAAAAAAAACAAAAATATTCATATAAATATATATATATATATATATGTATATATATATTAACTATAATGTTTATTATTACTTTTTTTATTATTTAATTACAATAAATGTTATCATCTTTAAGAAAAATAACATTATCACTAGAAATAAATACCTACACTTATATTTTGTGCAAATAAATTCCCAAGAATAAAACATAGGACTAAGATAGCTTTAAAAAGTAGGATTCTTTGCTATATTATGGCAGCAACCTACATACCTCAACCTATCATAGAGATTGAAGAAGACCAAAACCATGGATTGGAGGGTTACCAGAGTGGTGTCCAATTCCACCTCTCCACTGTGCTGAATTTAACAATGTTAGTTACGTGAGGGTTGTATGAGAAGAGTCCTCCAATGTTAGTTAGGTTAAATTTAACAATAATAATATGTGTAATTTTAAAAAACTAATAAGGATATGTTGGAAAAAAATTTAAAATCTCATTTTATAGAATATAATCCCACTTTTCTAAGAAAAAATAAATTTTATGCCTCATTCTAAATTTTGTAGAATGGAGCATGGCATGAAATACCATTTCATGAATATTTTTGCAAACAAAATTAACATGGGAGTTCCACGTTTCACAGAATAAGTAAGGAATGGAATTACTAATTTTGCCTATTGTACGTCACGTAAGTTTTTTCCCTCCAAAACTTGCACTGTTTAGCAAATAGGATGACTAAATACACAGTAATGTTATTAAATGATGAGCTTGTAAATGGATTTTTAATTGGACTATTAATGCTCTCATTAATTCAACTACATTGAAAATTCACTAATTGCCAGAGCACATGTGGTATAGCGAGACATTCTCTTAATTAGTCCTTTAATCCACACGTTGTGCGAGAATATGCATATTAATATTTGTGATTCAATTTTTTATTAAAGTATAAATACTTTTGTAAGGATAGATTAGTTCATAAGTGAATATTCATGTGATATATTTTGGTACAAATTTTTTTAATTTAATTATATATTTTTTCATTACTGTGTGCCCTTAATTAAAAACATGTTTTGAACTGCATTTTATTCTATAAGTTATTCTATCATGACTGTACAAAGTGCAATTTAAAAAAAATATAAATCAACATGATGGTAGTGATATTCATAAAAGTATTGTCGTGGGCACTTGCATAGTAATATTTGTAGTTTATTTTTTCTAAATAGAATTTGTGATTATTTTTATAACGATAAGTTAATTTGTAAATTGAATATGTAGAGAATATATTTCATCTTTTTTATTTATGTAGGAAATTATTTTTTAAAATTTATATACATAGTTTTTTATGATTGTGTGTCATTAATTGGATGTTTTGAATTGTGATTTTATTCTATAGATTATCATACCATAATTATATAGAACATAAATTAAAAAAACCAAAAAAGGTCAAATATAAATTAACCTAACATGGTGAGTGTGATATTCATAAAATATTATTAATAATTTATGTAATGTATTGTCATATTTTATTTATGAAAGAATTTATATATTCGTATAATAGTTATTGTAAAGGATTTAATTTTGATCAATTATTAGTATAAATTTTTTTACACTATCAATCAATTACATATTACATAGTGTTTGATTTTTTAGATAAATATTATCTTAATCAAACTTTTTTAATAATTTAGTGATTCATGATTAAGTGATAGTATAAAAATTTTTATATTGACAATAAATCAAAATCAAACTATATTGTAAAATTCTGTAATATTTTGACAATATTTTAATGCAAGAGACTATATCTAAATATAACATATCCACGTTGGAATATGAGAGGTCTAAATTTAAGCATGTAAGAGCCCACATCATATTATGAGATAATCACATCGGCATTAGAAGTGTGCATGGTTAGGTTCAATTTGGTTTTTTTGAAAAAAATTGAATTGAACCAGAAATATAGTTTGGTTTCAAAACTTTTATAAATATAAACTGTATCATTTTGCAAGAAAATTAAATCAAACTGAAAATATTTTGGGTTAATCGGTTGATGAACAAATTGGAATTGAAAATGTTACTCTAGGTCAGTTTGCATTTACAACTACCGAGCTACATGACATGCTTTTGAATAGATGGTAAAAATCCACAGGAGGCATAGTTAGCCTTGAATTGCTAAGTGAAGGGTCCATGGAGGGAGAATTAATGTCATGACCCAACATCGAACAGTGACCTACACATAGGTTAAGCTAACTTCACATTCGCCAAGCTTGGCAAGCCTAACATAAAGGAATTTAATCAACCAATATAAATGCCATAATAGGGTTATTGAAAATTTGATAAAATCTTCCCTAAAAATAGACTAATATAAAATTTAACATAACTTATAAAAATTTTAATAAATTCAATATATCACCAAACATATTAATAACTATACACACACACACACATATATATATATATACATATATATATATATCTCAACAGTTTATCAAAATAAATTATAGAAAGATTTACATCACTATACTCAAAATCAAAGAATACATAATTCTATCCTTATAATGCAAAATACTAAAGTACAACACATTGTAAGCCACTAGCACAAAACAGAGACCCATCGAAAGACGAATATGCATGGCAAAAAGTTTGTAATTCTCAAGAACTAGCTACTCAACTACTTGTTGATCTAAATGACAAAAAAAAAAGTGAGGTTAGTCATACAAACTTAGTGAAGGCATAATGAACATAGTGGATATAAAGGAAAAATAGATATAAGAACAAATCTTTAAACTTTAAAGTAATTGAGGAAAATATTGCTTTAATAAAATAAAGTTCATAATAGTAATATAATAATTCTTTCTTTTGCCAAACTATACATAATCATAAAAATTCTCAAAACTCAACCATATGAGTTTCTGAAAGAACTACAATACAAGTTGGGGATAAACTCAACATCATCCTACAACCATGTCAAGGAGCTAAGGGTTTGCTCTCCTAATAGCTAAAACATAATCTCAAGATAGGAACCTCGCTTCATCTGGCACAAATCTCATGGTTGAAGTCCGTTCATCCTACAATTGTGGAAAGGGCTAAGAGTCCGCTCACCCAATAGTCAAATAAATATCTTTGAATCAACTATGTATACATAGGTCGTTATATCTCTTTGCTAACAGCAAACGGTGTTCTAACATGAAACCACAAATGATATTCAACAACATTTTTGATATAATGAAATCAAATATTCTTATTTCTCAATTCTCTTAATAGGATCAAATCATACTTTTAGAAGTTCAGAATTCAAAACTTTCTATTTGTTTTTCATAAATATAACTTCAAATAACTTATAAGCTCAAGGGCATAAATAATATCATTGTAAAAATAGAAATTTAGCATATCAAGCTATAACTTCCAACTTGAAATTCATCTTCAAGTACATTTATACTTCCACCAATATTTTCAGCATAAAAAATAATAATATTGTTTCCCCAAAGATGAAATTTGACACTTTCAAAAATAAATAATCATACTATCGTAAAAGATCAAAATTTAAATATCAAATAGTATTTTAAACATGACTAAGGAATTAAACCATGACAGTATATATATATATATATATATATATATATATATATATATATATATATATATATATATATATATATATATATATATATATATATATATATATATATATTCGAAATACATCACAATGTAAATTATCCACTCCCAGACTAGGAGATTAGCCAAAGTCTGCCCAAAATGATGTCAATGATGCAATTCGAAGCAAGTAGAGTGGTTCTCAAAGTATTTAGTACTAATAAAATATTTCAATAAATTACCATAGGCCAAACGATAACCGTCACATAGTCAAAACCACATCTAGAAACTTTTCACACCCTCCACTTGAAACCATAACCTCAAAGCCTAAGGTTACCAACTAAATTATCAAATTTCATATTGTGGGCATTAGAAAAATTATTCTAAGCATGAATAATTAATAAGAACTGAGTATAGATAAAATCCTTAAATTATAGGGTTTGGGGTTTTTAAGAATCACAAGAAGTTTAAGGTTAAGGTTAAAACTAAGATTTGACTTACTCACAAAGCTTAGAAGAATCCAGACTCTTAAACTTAGATTTCTCTTCAAAACCCAAAATATACCAATTTCCACCAAGCAAAACATCAAGCTTTGAGTGATTTTATAAACTATTGGTATCAAATAAGCAATAACCAAATCCTTAGAACTCACCTTAAGTCTTGGATGCAAGTGGATTAAAGTTAGAAAGAAGGAAAGCAAGGAAATGAGAGGTGGAACGAGAGCAAGAAGTTGTTTGGCTTCAAGATGTGCTTCTTTGCCACTATCAGGGGCTAGCTTTTATTTTATTTGATTCTTGATCCTTTTTTTGTTAGGGAGACACGGTATTACATTCCTCCCTCTTTAAAATAATTCGATCTCTGAATTTAATAATGATGCATTTACTAGTCATGTCAAAAATATGTAAATACTTTTCCCGCATCAGTCTCAGATTCTCCCTAAACAACCTTAACTAAAGCCACATCCTTATAATGTAAACGCATTACTTAACTATCCACTATGGCTATATGTTGTTCTGTATAGGAGAGATGTTTATCTAGTTGAATCGATTGATGCTGAACAATATGAGAGGGATCATACAAATATTTTTGAAGAATGGAAACATGAAAAATTGGATGAACTCTGGTAAAATTTGGTGGAAAGGCTAAACTGTAGGCTACCGGTCTAAGTTTCTCAAGTATCTCAAATGGTCCAATAAACATTGGGCTTAACTTTCCCTTCTTACAAATCGTAAGGCACCTTTCATAGGATAAACTCGTAAAGACACATGCTCTTCCACTCCAAACTTCAAAGGACGGTGCCTCTGATCTGAGTAAGACTTTCGTTTACCTTGAGCAGTCACCAAGCAATCTTGAATCAGTTGAACTTTCTCAATGACTTCTTGAATTAAGTCTGGACCTATGAGCTTAGACTCTTTAGCCTTAAACTAACCAATTGGCGACCTACAACGCCTAACATTCAAGGTCTCAAATGGTGTCATCTGGATACTGGATTGATAAGTGTTATTATAAGCAAACTCCATCAAGGGTAGGTACTGATCCCAACTTCCTGCAAGGTCTAACACACAAGCCTAACGCATATCCTCCAATATCTGTATAGTCCTCTCAGACTGACCATTATTTTGTGGATCAAATGCAGTACTCAAATCTAATCGAGTTCCAAAAGTCATCTGAAAAGATCTCCAGAATTGAACAGTGAACTGAGGTCCTTGATCAGAGATGATAAATACTAGCACACCATGAAGGGATATTATCTCATCTAAATATAGCTTGGCATACTAAGCTGCTGTGTAGGTAGTCTTTACTGGTAAGAAATGTGTAGAATTAATCAATCGATCCACAATTACCTAAACAAAATTATATCCCTTTAAGGTCCTAGGAAACCCTGTTACAAAATCCATAATCATTCTCTCCCAGTTCCACTTAGGTATTCTAATGTGCTAAAGCAAACCGGCTAGCTTCTGATACTTAGTTTTAACTTGCTAACACACTAAGCATCTAGATTCAAACTTCGCTACATCTAGATTCAAACTCCGTTACATCCTTCTTCATCCTTTCCCACTGGTAGAACTCCTTTAAATCTTGATACCTTGGTGGAACTTGGATGGATCATATAAGAAGAATGATGGGCTTCTCCAAGAATCTTCCTCCTCAAACCCTCTATATTTGGAACATATAAACGAGAACCACAACATAAAAGGCGCTTCGATCACAAACTCGGAAACTTTACCCGAACGAACCTCCTCTATAATCTTTATTAAGTGGGGGATCTTGGCCTTGCGTTGCCTTAATATCATCCACTAGAGTAGAATGAAGTTACACATGAGCCAACAATGATTTTGCATCTGTGACTTCAAATTGGACTCCACTCTCTGAAAGATCCTAAAACTCCTTCACTACTGGCCTCCTAATTTCAGCTATATGCGCAAGATAACTTGTAGACTTTCTATTTAAAGCATTAACAACTACATTTACCTTTCTTGGGTGATACAAGATTGTGCAATCATAGTCCTTCAGGACTTCCATCCACCTCTTTTATCTTAAGTTTAAATCTAATTGCCCAAAAATGTACTTAAAGATTCTTATAATCAGTATAAATCTCACATGTCTCACCATAAAGGTAGAACAAAAAAATCTTGAAGGCAAATATCACTACTGCCATCTCCAAATCATGTTTATGATAGTTCTCCTCATGCTTCTTAAGTTGCCTAAAAGCATAAGCTATCACCTTTCTACGTTGCATAAGCACACAACCCAAACCAACTTTAGATGCATTATAGTAAAGTGTATAACCACTACCACTTGAAAGTAAAGCCAAAACTGAAGTTGAGGTCAAGCAATCCTTCAGTTATTGAAAACTCTTCTCACATGCCTCACTCCAATGAAACTTAACTTGCTTTTGGGTTAATTTAGTCAAGAGAGTTGCAAGCTTAGAAAAGTCTTTAATAAACCAATGTAATATCCTACCAAACCAAAGAAACTACAAATCTCTAACACTGATGTAGGCTCGGGCCAACTCTGAACTACTTCTAACTTCTTTGGATCAACACTTATTCCCTCCTCAGTCACCATATACCCTAAAAAGCCACATTATCTAACCAAAATTCACATTTAGATAACTTGGTATACAACCTGTGCTCTCACAAAGTTTGCAAGGCCAACCTCAAGTGGTGCTCATGCCCTTCCTTACTCTTAGAATACACCAAGATGTCATCAATAAAAACTATCACAAAGTGATCAATAACTGCTTAAAGACTCGATTCATCAAGTCTACAAAAGCTGCTGGGGCATTCATAAGACTTGTTAGAATCAATTAGGGTTATCAGAATATGTAAAGAATCCGTTAGAATCAATTAGGATTGTCAGAATATGTAAATAATCAATTAGGATCATGTTAGAATCATGTATATTATGTAATAGGATCATTACATTATTTCCTTTTTTATTGTACACAAGTATTATAAAATTCGATACAGAGGGCAGTGTATTTTCATTGACTCATTCTCTCAAAACTAAGGGTTTATGTGATCCTTCCTCCTTTATATCCAGAGCCTAGGGACAGAAACCGAAAAAAAAATTTCACTTTCCTTGCGCCGTCAGCCCTATTTTTTCTCTCTCTTTCTGCAGTTTCCATCTCAGATTTATGCATCTGAGGTGTGTTTCTCTGGCAGCCAACCCGACCACGCCGTGCGTCTCTCCGAACCCGTCCCATCCCCGGAGCCGCGCCGTCATCGGAGTTCCGACGCACCACCACGCGCCGATCACCGGAATCTGTCCAGTTCCCTGTTTTCCGTGCACGTGTGAGCGCGTTTGGTCCTCTTTCCGGCCGCCGTTTCTGCCCGAACACTTCTCTGTGTGTTTTTCGGTCAGATCCAGTCTTATCCACGTGGTTCGTGATCTTCCAGTGGGTGTTTGGCTTCACCACCTCCGCGACCGCGTTGTAATTTTTCTTGGGTCTTCCGCTTTCCACTCAGGTTCGTGTTTTCTGGGTTTCTTGCAGTTCTGTGCCTATCATGTCCACATCTGGTACTCCTTCCTTCACTGGAAAGTTGAGTATTTTCAGTTCTGTAATACCGAGATCTCCCATCATCACTACTGAAACCACTTAATGGTTCCAACTATCTATATTGGGTTCTAGCAATTGAACTATAGTTTAAAGGTCAAAGATTTTCTGATCATCTCACAAAGAAAGCATTTGATATTCCTACGGCTGATCGAGACACTTGGGAGGCAATTGATGCTCAACTTTGTAGTCTCCTTTGGAATAACATTGATCGTGAGATTCTTCCTCTTTTTCGACCGTATCAGACTTGTCATGAGGTGTGGACTATAGCCAAATTGCTGTACACTAATGATATTCAGCGCTTCTATGGTGTTATTTATAATATGCTTAATATTCGCAAACAAGATCAATCAATGTCCAGCTATTTGGGTCATATTTATAGTGTTCATACCAAGTTCACTGAACTTCTCCCTATCGCTGCTGATATTGCAACGCAAGAGACCAATTATGACAAGTTGTTCATGCTTCTCACATTGGCTGGTTTGCCTCCTGACCTCGACTCTGTTTGCCAACAATTGTTGGCTAGTGCTTCTATTCCCTCTATAGAGGATGTCTTTGCTCGGCTACTTTGAGTTACTCAGTCTATCCCTGCTCTAGCTGCACCTATTGGTGACTCCTCTTTCTAGCTTCTCCGTCCACCATTGCTGCTACCAGTTCTGGGTCTCATAGTCATGGCAAAGGTTAACGTCCACAGTGCACTTATTGCCACAAGCTTGGCCACACTCGTGAACATTGCTTCAAACTTCATGGGAAACCTCCTCGCACAGCTAATATTTCTCAATCAGACTCTTTTATTTCTGCATTTGACTCTTCAGATGTGTCCACTGTCACTATCACAACTGCTGCCTATGAGGGTTATCTAGCGTATCAGGCTGCTCAGTCATCGACTTCTGCCTCCGCTTCTTTGACTGGTAATTCTGTTGCTTGCCTCACCTATTCTTCTCTTGGTCCATGGATTTTGGATTCTGGTGCCTCTGATCACATATCTGGTAACATTAGTCTTTTCTCTCATCTTTGTCATTCAACTTCCCTCCTTATGGTTACCTTAGCCAATGGTTCTAAAACTATGGCTAAAGGTCTTAGTCAAATTTGTCCTCTACCCTCTCTAACTCTTGATTTTGTCCTTTATGTTCCGGGTTGTCCTTTCAATCTTATCTCTATCAGTAAATTAACCAGCTCTCTTCATTGTTCTGTTACCTTCACTAATAATTCTGTTCATGTGCAAGACCGGGATACGGAACAAATGATTGGCGAAGGGCGTGAGTCTCACGGGCTTTACCATCTTACCATACCTTCATCATCTGCTGCCTTTACTTCTGTTGTTTCTCCTTCTCTCCTCCACAGTCGCCTTGGTCATCCTAGTATCTCCAAACTTCACCGCATAGTTTCTACATTGTCGTCTTTATCATCTTTAGCTTGTGAGTTGTGTCAACTTGGAAAATATGTTCGCACTTCGTTTCTCAAAAGTGTCAGTAATCGGGCTGTGTCCCTTTTTAATTTAGTGCATACGGATGTTTGGGGTCCTAGTCGTGTTCCCACAACTATGGGATATCAGTATTTTGTAACTTTTTATTGATGACTTTCCCAATGCACTTGGTTATTTTTAATAAAGAGTCGTGCTGAGATCTTTTTCTATTTTTCAATCTTTCTGTGTTGAAATTCACAATCAATTTAATACTTCTATTCGCATTTTACGTAGTGATAATGCTCGTGAATATTTTTCTTCTTCTTTTACCTCTTTTATGGCTTCACAGGGGTACTCTTCACCAGTCCTCTTGTGCTCACACTCCACAACAAAATGGTATTGCTAAGTGTAAGAATCGTCATCTCATTGAAACAACACGAACTTTACTTATTCATAATCATGTTCCTCTCCGATTTTGGGGTGATGCAGTTCTCACTGCTTGCTATTTGATTAATCGCATGCCTTCCTCTATTTTAAATAATCAAATTCCTCCATCTATTCTGTTTCTGTCTCAACCATTGTATTCTATTCCACCTCGTGTTTTTGGTTGCACTTGTTTTGTTCATTCTAATCTAACCCCTGGACAGGACAAACTTCAAGTAAAATCCCTTAAGTGTGTCTTTCTCGGCTATTCTCGTCTACGAAAAGGATACAGGTTGCTTTCACCCAGACAGTAACCGATATATCACTCAGCTGATGTCACCTTCTTTGATGAGTCACCATTTTTCTCCTCTTCTCCTGTTGAGCGTTCTTTAGTGTCTGATGTTCTTCCTGTTCCTTTACTTGGACCTCCTACTAAAGCCACTTCTTCTCCTCCACTTCAAGATACTTCCATGGTGGTACCGGTGGACTCTAGCCCTAACCCAGCACCTTTACTGCTCCAGGTCCTGCCTCCCGCTAGTCCCCTAGTTGCCATTCGCAAAGGTATTCGTTCTACTCGTAATCCTCATCCTATTTATACCTTTTTAAGCTATCACCATTTGTTCTCTCCATATTTTTCTTTTGTCACCTCCTTGTCATCTGTTTCATTCCTAAGTCTACAGGTGAGGCACTATCCCATCCGGGGTGGCGACAGGCTATGGTCGATGAAATGCCAGCCTTACACTCTAGTGACACTTGGGAGTTAGTTCCATTACCTAAGGGTAAGTCCACAGTTGGGTGTGATGGGTGTATGCTGTGAAAGTTGGCCCTGATGGACAGATTGACCGTTTGAAAGCTCGCCTAGTAGCCAAGGGATATACTCAGATATATGGTTTTAGACTACGGTGATACATTCTCACATGTTGCCAAATTGCTTCTGTTCGACTTCTTCTATCCATGGCTGCCATGGGAACATTGGCCTCTATTCCAACTTGATATTAAGAATGCCTTCTTACATTGTGAACTTGCTGAAGAGATTTACATGGAGCAACCTCCTGGTTTTATTGCTCAGGGGGAGTCCGGATTAGTTTGTCGTTTACGTCGTTCCATTTATGAGTTGAAGCAGTCTCCGCGGGCATGGTTTGGACGGTTCAGTACAGTCATTCAGCAATTTGGCTTGATTCGCAGTGAGACAGATCATTTTGTTTTTTACTGCCATTCTCCTTAACATCAGAGTATCTTTCTAGTGGTATATGTGTAGATGATATTGTCATCACAGGTGACGATCAAGACGATATCAATCAACTAAAATAACACCTCTTTCGTCATTTTCAGACCAAGGACTTAGGTCGCCTTAAATATTTTCTTGGTATTGAGGTCGCTCAATCCTCTACTGGTGTTGCTATTAAAGTATGCCCTTGATATTTTAGAGGAAACTGACATGACAGATTGTCGACCTATAGATACTCCTATGGATCCAAACATCAAGCTTCTACCAGGACAGGGAGAGCCCTTGTTGGATCCAGGAAGATATCGAAGATTTGTTGGTAAACTAAACTACCTTACCATCACTCGACCAGACATCTCCTTTTGCTGTAAGTGTAGTTAGTTATTTTTACAAACTCCTTGTGATAGTCATTGGGATGCTGCGATCAGAATACTTAGGTATATCAAAGGAGCACCAGGTCAAGGCCTTCTCTATGAAGACAAAGGACATACCCAGATCATTGGTTTCACATATGCAAACTGGGCTAGCTCTCCCTCATATAGACGTTCTACCACAGGTTATTACGTAATGATTGGAGGCAACTTGGTATCTTGGAAAAGTAAGAAACAAGATATTGTTGCAAGGTCAAGTGCGGAAGCAGAATATCAAGCTATGGCATTGGAAACATATGAACTTATATGGCTGAAACAATTGCTTCAAGAGTTAAAATTTGGAGATGTTAAGCAAATGCAACTGATTTGTGATAATCAAGCAGCTCTGCACATTGCCTCAAATCCAGTGTTTCATGAAAGGACCAAACATATAGAAGTGGACTGCCACTTTATCCGAGAAAAGATTTTATCTGGATGCATCGCCACTAACTTTGTCAATTCAAATGATCAATTAGCATATGTATTCACAAAGTCTCTAAGAGGTCCTCGAATTAGTTATATTTGTAACAAAGCTTTGGTGCATATGATTTATATGCTCCAGTTTGAGGGGGAGTGTTAGAATCAATTAGGATTATCAGAATATGTAAAGAATCTGTTAGAATCAATTAGGATTGTCAGAATATGTAAATAATCAATTAGGATCATGTTAGAATCACGTAGATTATGTAATAGGATCATTACATTATTTTCTTTTTTATTGTACACAAGTATTATAAAATCCGATACAGAGGGTTAGTGTATTTTCACTGACTCATTATATCAAAACTAAGGGTTTCTGTGATCCTTCCTCCTTTCAACAAGACTAAAAGACATAGTCAAGAACTCATAATGCCCATAATGAGTGCAAAAAGCTATCTTTGGAATGTCTTCCCTCCTTATCTTCAATTGATGGTACCTAGACCATAAGTCAATCTTTGAAACCCTTAAGATGATCAAATAAATCATCGATATGAGGTAAAAGATACCTATTCTTCACTGTCACCTTATTCAACTGCTTGTAATCTATACACAACTGAAAAGAACTATCCTTCTTCTTCATAAACAATATCAGTGCACCCTAAGGAGAATAACTAGGGCAAATGAAACCCTTATCATGAAGATTTTCCAGTTGTTCATTTAACTCCTTAAGCTCAGCTGAGCCATATGGTACGAGGGTATAAATATTGGCTAAGTGCCTAGAACTAGATCTATATAAAACTCTATCTCTCTATTAGGTGGTAACCGATGCAACTCCTTAGGAAAAACATCTAGGTACTCACTCATTACCGGAACTTGCTCCAAGCTAACCTCAAACATATGAGTATCTCTAACAAAAGCTAGGTACCCTTGGCAACCTTTTCTCAATAGTTTTTAGTTACAACGACTGAGATCAATTTATACGATAACAAACTCCAATCACCTTGAAACATAAAAATCGGTTTCTTAGGCATATCAAACTCTATCACTTTATTGTGGTAATCAAGAGTAGCATGACAAGAAGCCAGCTAATCCATGCCTATAATCACATCAAAATCCACCATATCAAATACTATCAAATCTACTAATAATTGTTTGTCGGCCACCGAAATCTCACAAGATCTATAAACAATATTAGCTAGCAAAGAATCACCTATAAGTGTAATTACAATCAAAGACTCAACTAAGGGTGAAGAATCTCTCCCAAGTCTAGAAGTAAAGAAAAGAGACATTAAAGAATGCGTAGCTCCAGGATTAAACAAAACATGAACATCTTGAGAGCAAACTAAAAGTATACCTATTGCCATAGCATTGGATGCCTGCGCAGCCTGATGAGTCATAGCAAATACACGAGCTTGCCCTCTACCTTCTGATCTTCTACCACATGCTGAAAGCTAGCAGATCCCTGATTAGGGGTGTTTGTGGGTTAGGTTTGTTGGATTTAGTGTGTTTTTGTACCCAAATTGCTTATCAAAATAGTGGGTTAGGTTAGGTTAAGTTAGGAGGTTTTTTTTTCTAAAACCCAAACAACCGAACCCGCACATGAGTGGGTTAAGTTGGGTTAAATCCGTGGATCCAACATACATTAAAAAGAATTCATCTACTAAAATAAATGCCAAAATCAATACAAAATGAAAAATTCATTACACATCATAATAAATAACTTAATAAGTCTCAATAAAAGATGGTATATGAAGTCTCAAATGAAATAAAAGTCAAATACAACAAGTCACAAGTCATAAACATAATATAACAAGTTTTAATATTAAACATAAGAGTACTAACACAAATCTCAAAAGTCAAATACAATTAATAAGTCACATAAGATCTTAGAGATGAGAAAAGAAGAAACAATAGGTTTAGTATGCTGAATATTAAAAAAATAACATAATGAAAAATTTTAAACCCATTATCATCGAGTTGAAAATATTTAAACCCAACCTAATTTGCGAACCCAGTTCAATTCGTCAATTATGGATTGGGTTAGGTCAAAATTTGCGGGTTCGCGAGTTAACCCAACCAATGGACACCCCTATTCCTAACTACCATAATCAACAAACTACCTCACTGGAACTATTGATGTTGAAGTTCTACTAGAAGAAGGACATGAAGATAACACAAGACAATTCCCTACAAAATGTCCCATTTGCCAACACTGAAAACATTCACTTGAACCTTGCTTACAAGGTGTAGCATGCACTCTTTCACTTGTGACAGGTGGTAGGAGTCCAATCATAATGCCTTTGACGTTGAATACTACCTCAGTTCTAAGGTGTCCTAACTATTTGACTATAAGTATTGGACTACTGTTGACCCCTCTGTTTGCCCTGACGGCCTTAACCAACAACCTCTTAGAACCATCGCTATCATGGCCTTGATGGCCTCCACGTGATGTCTCAAAGAGTGATCTCTTACGCGAGTTACGTGAGCCTCCTCCTCTCTCCTTTTTACCATGCTTGATAGTCAAAGCTCTATTCAAGGCCTCATCACAAGTCATACCACGATGCTCTACAATTAACCTAAATAAATTTCCCTTCAGGCCTCCAACAATTGCTGAACTCGTAGTTCCTCAGTGGCTACTTGGTGTGGTGCATATCTGACTAGGCTCATGAACTAAATATTATACTCTATCATTAACATCTGATCTAACTGTACAAGAGCCTTAAACTCTTAAGCCCTAGCATCTCTGACACTCTACTGTAAGAAATGGGCCATAAATAGTCTAACAAGCTCATTCCATACTAAAGGAAGTGACTTAGCTGTCCTCCCAAGAAGCATAGTTTCATACCAATCTCTGGCCACATCTTGCAACCAAAATGATGTCAACTCAACCATTCTAACTGGAGAACGGCCCAAACTTTTGCATATCCACTTTATCTCATTAATAAAGCTTTGAAGATCCTCCTAGGCATCTGATTCACTAAAAACATGGGGATTGAGTTTTGTAAACTGAATCAAGGAAACCTCATTCCCTTTGGGAGATATAAGCTACTGCTCCCTATACATTGCCTCCTGATGAGGCTATAGATCCACTTAGAGTTAGTCTCCTTGTTGTTGCTGCTGTCCTGCAACAACATTCATAAACTGATGTACTGTATGCTGTAGAACCTGCATCCCAGCTATTAATTGAGCTAGTGCCAGATATCCATGTCTACCTTTAAGAATCTCAATATTAGGTAATCCACTAATACCTCCACGTCTAACCCTATCTTGACCACGACCCTGCCCACTTCCTCTCGTGGAGGTCTCATGAGGTCGAGTAGAAGTCTTATCACAAACAATCCTCCTAGATTGTCTAATCCTGGATGGCATCTTCACCTAAGATAAGGACATGAATTAAATGAGAGACAAGAATATCAAGGAAGAATAAACAAACAAGGAAGAATGAACAAACAAGGTTATAACTGAATACACAACTCAGACAAGTGACTCCAGTTCAACAGGTGAGTACACAAGCTATAAACAAGGTTCTACAACTACTCGATTTTGCAACTAATAGGATCTACTACCAAAGCTCTAATACCAACTTTGTCATGACCTAGCATTAAATCGTGACTGGCACATAGGCCAAGCTAACTCTATATTTACCAAGCCTGACAAGCCTAACATAAAAGAATTTAACCAACTAATATAAATGTCATAATGGAGTTGTCGAAAATTTAGCAGAATCTCCCCTAAAAATGGACTAACTTAAAATTTAACATAACCTATAAAAGTTTTAATAAATTCAATATATCACTAGGCATATCCAGACTCAATTGTTTATCAAAATAAGCTATAGGAGGATTTACATCACTATATTAAAAATTAAAGAATACATGATTCTATCCCTATAGCTGCAGAATACTATAGACCAACACATCGTAAGCCATCAACACAAAACGAAGGCCTACTGAAAGACAAATATGCTTAGGAAGAAGTTTGCAATTCCCAGGAACTAGCTAATCAACTGCCTCCTGATCTAAATAATAAAAAAAAAATTAGGATGAGTCATACAGACTCAGTGAGGGCATAATAAACATGGTGAATATAAAGGGGAAACAAATACAAGAATAAATCTTTAAACTTCTAAGTAATTAAGGAAAATATTTCTTTAATAAAATAAAGCTCATAATAGTAATATAATAATTATTTCTTTTGCCAAACTATACGTAGTCATAAAGTTTTTCAAAACTCAACTATGTGACTTTCTGAAAGAACTGCAATACAAGTTGGGGAGTAAACTCAACCCAATAAGTCAATCTCATAATTATCATAAGTTAGGGGCCTTTGTCTTACCTGGAGCAAATCTCATGGTTAAGGTCACCTTACAACTATATTAAGGGGCTAAGGGTTTGCTCACTCAATAGCCAAACTTATATTATCTTAAGACAGGGGCCTCGTATTACCCAATACAAATCTTATAGCTAAAGTTCGCTTACCTTACAACCATGAAAAGGGTTAAGGATCTGCTCACGTAATAACCAAACAAATATATCTGAATCTACTATGTGCACATAGACCATTATATCTCTTCATTAATGGCAAATGGTGTTCTAACATGGAACCCACAATGGATATTCAACAACATTTCTGATACAATGATATCAAATATTGTCATTTCTCAATTCTCTTAATAGGATCAAATCACACTTCCATAAGCTTAGAATTCAAAACTTTCTATTTGCTTTTTATAGATATAATTTTAAATAACTTATAAGCTCAAGGGCATAAATAATGCCATTATAAAAATAAAAATTTAGCATATCAAGCTATAACTTCTAACTTGAAATTCATCTTCAAGTACCTTCATACTTCCACCAATATTTTCAACATAAAAAAATATAATCTCATTTTCTCAAAGATAAAATTTGACACTTTCAAAAATAAATAATCATACTATCGTAAAAGTCATCAGAATTTAAATCTTAAATATTATTCCAAACATGGGATGCATACAAAATTAGCTACAGAAATTGTTATGCCCACCATTGGCCACCATAAGACTCACTGGACTACTTCCCATCACTGAATGACCACAACTGATTGGCCAACTCCGAGGACCACCTCTAGGTCACCAAACAACCCAAAGTCTCAAATGTTACGCATGACAATTTTTTTTCTTAATGACAACTTTGACTAGAAATAGAGGGAGAAAAATATAGATGAAGGAATGTACAAAAGGAGATTCCATGGAACTCAATATAGCGAAAAGAAAAGATCCCATCAATGTGGATCGTACTATTATGATACCTTGTTGAAATTACAGAGCTTTGGTAGAAAAGGGGATAAGAGAGAAGGAGACTTTGAATGATATAACCTAATGTTTGGTACTCGAAACAATGATTTTATAGAATATGAATGGAATGGAATGACTATTCCTAATCCACAGTTTAGTAGCTTTTGAAATATAATACTTTTTTAAGCCACTCCACTGCTTGGTGTATATGAATCAATGTGAAATAAAATTAAAGTTGATCTAAAAGACATAAATACCCTTTATAAGAAAATTTTTTTTATTTTATATATATATATATATATATATATATATATATGTATGTATAATTTATTAGAACATATGTTATCATTTTTAAAAAAAAATAATGTTATCACGTCAAGTAAATACTTCACATTTATTTTTTATATAAATAAATTTTTAAATTAAAGATAGACCATTTATATCGAGACTAAAAATTATATTGATAAACTAAAATATTATTAAAATTAATAAGTAATCAAATACATAAAATTTATCCTTATAAAAAAGTCCTCTAATGATTTAGGTTTAAAAAGGACAATTAGTATAATTTTAAAAAAAAATTAGGCGTATTTTAGGAAGAAAAAATTTAACCCCAGTCCACATAATACGGAATCCCAATCCTATTTCTTTTGAAAAAAAAATGAATTCCATGCTCCATTTCTTATTTTGTAAAATGAAGCTATAGAATGAAATAACTATTCCATAATTTTTTTTACAAACAAACATTGGACCTCATTTCATGAAATGGACAAGAAATAGATGGAATCACTGTTCCTTTCTACCAAACATAACTGAAGATAGCAAATTGATACCGTGTTGTACAAACTATTAGCCTAATGATCCTATGTATACTAATAATTAGGTCAAGTATTAGTACTACTAGTATAAATCTAAGATCACTAATACCAATAAATTAATAACCCTAGTATATTCTAACACCAATAAAACTTAGAAGAACAAAGTTCCTAAACTTTCTTCAAAATTAAAAAAATACACTCATCTCTCCTTTGTAAAACAACAATCTTTAAATGATTTTTGTGGCTATTTGATACTAAAGAAGCAATAACTAAAGAGTTAAAACTAACCTTTAACTCAAGAGATGCGAGTGTAAACGGGGTTGAAGATGACGTGAATAGAAGAGGGATTTTCGTTAGAGAACTTTCAGCCTAAGATATCTATTTCATTTTCGGAGGAGAGTAAATATGTTGCTGCTCATTTTTTTTTTGGTCATTTCTTTATTTAATTTTGTTTTGCTTCTTCTTTTTATTTTTTTTTAAAGATAATGGGATGTGAGAACCAATCAAAACAAATGCATGAAGTAAGTATTTGTTACACATATGTTTTGTTTATCTCTTTTTTATATCACATTTCTTTCACATAAATTGATCATTGTTTTTATGCAAGATTATTATCAATCTTTATCTAAAAATTAAAAATTGAAAATAATATAAAAATAAAAGTTTACGTTTGTCTCTAACACTATTAGAAATGTTAATAGAACTTGTTGACATGACATACTACATAGTGCATAATTGACACATATCACCTAGGATTTTTTTTAAAATAAGTTTTGAAAAGATTTGAGATAAAAATGAAACTCTTATAATAAAATTAAGGGACAAAAAGTGAGGTTTTTTTTTTTCTTATGATGAGTTTTATGCATAATTATATTTTAAACTTCTATATTTGGGCATTAAAAGGAATTATGTTTCTTATATATCTTGATTACTAATAATTGCATTATACTAATATATAATTAACAAATAGTTAATATTTAATATTTGAATTGGCTTTTGATAATGATACTTATAATATGTTAGTGAAGAGATTTGATGAAATCTTAGTTATGTTGATTTTGCGAAAAATATTTTTGTAATTTAATGTAATTTTTAATAATCAATATATATAAAGCTTAATTATTTTTAATGTACAAATATATAAGATAAAAAAGAAAATGATGTAACAATTTATTATAATTAATTTTAAAAAATATACTTTTCGTCATTTAACTTTATTATAAATTTTATATTGTCTCACAATAATATTGTTTCATTTTTGTTCTAATTTTTTCAAATTCATCAACTTTATCTTAATAAATAATTAAAAAAATTCTAAATAAATAGTATTAGTTATATACTTGTGTCCACCCAAATAAATGCCATGTTAGTAAGCAAAATTTTAATAACATTTTTAATGGAGTTAGTAGTTAAAATGAATTTAATGAATTTTAAAAAAATTTAAAATAAAAATAAAACAAAATAAAGTTGTAAAATAAAAATGTCTAAAAATGAAATATAAAGGTAAGGTAAAAAAAAAACATTTTCTAAAAAGAAAATGTTAGGAAATGAGAACTACACTGAAAGAAAATAACACAGGAGTTCATTCACTATTTCACTTTATCAGTGAAATGTAATTCTGCGCACAAAAAGGGAAATGCAGTAGGTTTTACAAGCAATACAATATACCATACAAGCATCCATTGAAGATTTTTTTCAGTGCAGATAACTATCTTTCTACTCTCTCGTGTCTCTGTTTCTGCAAGCTTGCAATGGCGAAAGCAGCTTGCTGTCACGTAATTCCCAGTTTAGTTCATCCATTGAAGGCAACCCTCCTCAGAAATCACACTTCTTTCACCGGAAATTCTCACCTTATGGGCGTTCTTGGGATTCGGCGGCCGTTCTCCTCTTCATCCAAGATAAGCATGAGCCTCAGGGCCGGCATCGTTGGCCTCCCCAACGTTGGAAAGTCCACTCTCTTCAATGCCGTTGTAAGCCACTCTTTTCTCTCTCACACTCTGTCATTCTCTCTGTGTGTGTGTGGGTGGTTTTCTTTTCTTTTCTTTTTTTTTTGGTAAAAAATGAGGAAAAACTTTGAAAGCTCTAATTTTGACCATTTGGGTATTCCTTGAAATGAAGGGGTCTTTGTTCTCTTGGTATGAATTGGGTGCTTAAATACTGTTCATAAGCTCTATATTTTCTTGAAAAGGTATTTCAGTATAGTTCATAGGTTAAGTTACTTGAGTTCACCAGGTATTAACTGGGTCTGCACTGTAATCCTTTTGATAGGTTTCGTAATGATATGAGCTGTCCTGATTTTATATGATATAGAGAGAATACTTGTTGTTGATTCATTGTTTCTGAAAATCTAAGAATGGGCCCTGATTCAAATTTACTAGCATTGTTGCACTTAATTGTTCCTTGGGGTTGAGTTGTGTGTGTTTGGGTGTAGAATTGATATCCATTTTCAAAACTCAGAAGACTATATTTCTAGTTTGGTAGTTCCTATATGTAGCTCTTGTTAAAATAAGAGCGGTGCCCTTCGTGTTTTGCATATGCTAATGCGAAAGCTGAAAAGGATGATATACATCTTGTAATTCAGACTATTGATGGTTGATTGGTTGTTGTCTTTAGCTGAGGATTAGTTATGGAAAGTCAACTGAGGTTGTTTGTCCATGTATACATGCAATAAAAATAGAAATGCACTAGTCTGGAAGACTATTAAGATGGCTTGAATGGAAAATTTGGAAAAGAGCCTAAGCAACATTTAAGTAATTGATAAGCATATAATATAGTAGAGATTGTTGATGGATTAGCTTTAGTTTAAGAAGAAACACATGAGATACCAAATGGTAGATCCAAGTGCTTAGGTTCTAATCTGAATTGAGAATGAAAGGAGAGTGGTACATGTTGTGTATACGAAATGAGATTCTGTATTTGATATGTACCTTAATTTCTGTTCAAAGTTCACATTTATGGAACATACAAACATCTTTCATATAATAAATCCCAAGGTTTTGGTATATGGAATTAAATAAACAATACAGTTTACTGAGAATGAAATACAGAATCTAATAAGTCGATATCATCCATCTACTAAGTCAAATTTATAAAAAAGAGGTATAGTGAAAGATAGAAATGGAGAAACACAGGAAATTAAGTCCTGCAATTTCAACCAGCAAAAACAAAGCAAGAGTGAGGATGCCTGGTTATCATTTAAATCCCATTACAGTCCAATTCTCTCCTTTATATGGTTTTCAATTAAGCTCTGTTTTACCCTGTTAAACTCCAATCCAATAGTGTAAATGAACAATTTATATTCACTCATTCTCTTAAAGTAACTCTGATTGTTTATACAAATGGTGATATTAATTAAGACTGCAATATTCTCCACTATTCCTGGGAAAACCCAACCCACTTATGGTTCGTGGGAACAATTTCATTGCATAGGAAGTAAACAGCACTATTTCTTTCATAAGGCTTTTAGCTTTCACCAAAACTTCAGTCCCTGCTGCTAAATGATATTTGTAATGCCACTAAATGATTGTTCATAATGCTGCCTTTGAAATCTTTTGGATAGCTATCCTTCCTAATAGCTTTGAATGGTCCTGTAAATTGACATTAATCTTGGTGCTTGAAGTATCATTGTTATTGTTCAATTTATTCAGTTGTTATGGTAGATTACTAAAAGTTAGGGGCTGGAGTTTAGGTTGCCAGATTTTGATAAAATATACTAAAGACAGATTTTTTGCAGTTGGGTTTGTATATATGATCTTTGCCAGATATCTCCTATGCTGGAAGGTAGTTACCCATTATCTGGAAAAGAAAAACGAAAATAGGAATAATTATAAAGAGCACATTTATTCAAATAAAACTACTGATGTGTTGAAAAGGGATGCGCTAAGCATGAGATTTTGCTACAGTGGTGAAGTCAACATCACAATGGTTAAATTTTCTGATAGGGGAGAAATTCAAAGGTCAAGTTTCGATGATTTTGATCTGTTAGTGCAGAATGGTCAAAATCAAAGTTTTGGTAAGAAACATATGTCACGGGGAATTCAATAAGTTTTTGACTGTGGGTTTTTGGTAGAGGGCATAGCACAGTGGCCAGTTTGATTCCAACGATGGACTTGTATGTTAGGATTTAAAATATAGAAAGAGGACGCTGATAAGAAATTTCTTTTTTTTTTTAATTGTAAAAATGTTTGGGAACTCTGGTGTCCAAATACAGGTATATCTAGTAATAAACAAAGTAAGCATCTGATATTGCATGACTGTTTTCACTGTTAAAGAAGAAGTATTTTTGAGAAAGAAAGCAAGAATATTTCATTAAAATGATGATGAATGCTCAGTTTCTGAGAATTCTTAGCTTTCCTTGATATTTGGACATGAATACTTTCTATATAAAAAATAAATTATGTTCATTTGGTTAATATCATGGTATAAATTCTCTGCTCATAATTATTTGACAATGATCATGTGCTTAATTGTAGCAATTACAAAGAAAAATAGATTTGTACATTTTGTTTAAGTCCTTTTCTTATTATCCAAAGACTGGTAGAGTACCAAAGTAATGTATCTATGTCAAGGAATCCTTTTAGCAATACAAACAAAATACTATATAGTTCATCATTCTCAGTGCCCTACAACTTTGGGTACAAATGCTTATCTAGGCTTGGAGCTTGGTGTATTAGTAGTTGCAGATGCCCCTGGAAAATTGGAAAAGAGGATGTTGAAGTTGAATCCATGTGCAAAAGTTTCAAATTTCTTCCTTTTTTTTTTGGTACGTTGGAGGTGCAAGCACCTAAGTAGGGGAGGGGGATAGGTGGCCTAGTGGAGGATCAAACCTCTGACATCATCATCACACCCCAGTCTTAAGAGACTAGAGCCTGTGCCAGTTGAGCTTGAAGCTTGTTGGCTAATTTCTTCCTTTTTTACTTCCCAATAGCTGTTCTTACTTGTGATGGAATGACTTGTATTTTGAAACTTACTTAAACATAAAAAAAGTAGACTACATTATCAGATGTGAAATTTATGGTTTTTGTCATGAATCCTGATGACTTACTTCAATATGTTATTTCCGGTAAATGGATAATCTTCCATAGAATGAATACCTAAATTTCCACTAAGAAATAGCCGTGGACAAATATGAACCTTGAGTTGAATGGCTACTTTTTGAAAAGAATTTGTCATTATTATATTAGCATTCAGCTGGCAATAACTTTGTACGCCCTTCCATAATCAACTGATTAGAAAAATATTTTGATGTTGTTTTTTTTGTTTCTTTAATTTATGTTCACTGCTTTGGCTGATTATTGATGTTTTATTGTACGTGTCTCCCTCTAGTTCTTAATGCTATAATAATATATCAAATCTTAATATATAGTGATCTTATATGTCTAGGTTGAAAATGGAAAGGCTCAAGCTGCTAATTTTCCTTTTTGTACAATAGAGCCAAATGTAGGGATTGTTGCTGTTCCAGATCCTCGTCTGCATGTGCTTTCTGATCTCAGTAAATCTCAACGAGCAGTTCCAGCATCCATAGAATTTGTAGATATTGCTGGGCTTGTCAAGGGTGCAAGCCAAGGCGAAGTATTCTTAAGTTCTCTTCTCCTTGTTTAGTTTCAGTGTCAACAATCACTTTTGATAATTTTAGATTTTGTTGCAGAAAGTTACATATGCATGCTTTGATCTCCTTTCTCACTTCAACTGTTTCAGGGGCTGGGTAATAAGTTTTTGTCACATATTCGTGAGGTGGACTCTATACTTCAGGTTTTTATCTATCATCATTATCTTACATAATCATTACTGCTATACTTGTCATTCTGTATCTTCTCTTTCTACATGAACCAATTTAGTAGCTATCTACATATTGCTAATCAGAACTTAGAGTTTGGAAAATAAGGTATATTTGTGTTGAATGCATGGTAGTTTTAATTCCTTTTTCTGATTTTATGTTGCCATGGATCTATTGTTTATTACATTAGGTTGTGCGATGCTTTGAAGACAATGACATTGTTCATGTGAATGGGAAAGTTGATCCCAAGTCTGATATTGATGTTATCAACTTGGAGCTTGTTTTCTCAGACTTGGACCAGGTCAGCTTACTAAATTTTATTCTACACAATTTTACTGCCTTTGTTTCCTTTGAATCCGTTATTGTCATTCTAAATCATGTTGGTGGCAGATAGATAACTTCAATCATATTTATCTTGATTGTATTATTTTTGTGGATAAAATGATTGTATTATTTTCCTTCCACTTTGTTGGGATCAATGCTTTTGGGATGTTGGTAGTCTATCTGCGTATGCACATGCACTTGATATTGATTTCAATGATGAAATCAACTGGTAGAACTAAGATATGCCTTTTTCCAAGAAATGCAGATTGATAAGAGAATGGAGAAACTAAAGAAAGGCAAGGCAAAGGATTCACAATCTAAACTCAAGGTTATAGTCTTTGAATGCTACCATCTCTCATCAGTTCTCATGTTTATCTGTTGATGAGATTAAAATACATTACTTGAGTTGATTTTGAAATTCCTGATTTTAGGAGGAGGCAGAAAAGTCTGCATTGGAAAAGATCCGTGAGGCACTCATGGATGGAAAACCTGCACGGTCTGTGACCTTAACAGATTTTGAAAGGGATTCTGTAAAGCATCTATGCCTGCTCACCATGAAACCTGTCATATATGTGGCAAATGTTGCGGAATCTGATCTAGCTGATCCTGCAAACAATAATCTTGTCAAGGAAGTCACGAATGTAGCATCTGAGTTGCAGTCAGGAATTGTAACAATTTCAGCACAGGTATACATTTAGAAATGCAACTTTCGAGTTATTAATATCATTTGGATAACTTTTTATGTGAACTTTCCATGTGTATTCTCTGGGGAATCTGTGTAATGTCAACTTTTGCTAGAGTTGTGGTTTATCTATATCATATCTCTGAAGATTGAAAGAAAAGGTATTGATATTCTTGTTATTGTCACCACAAACAATCAAGTAAGATGGGATTATTTGTTCTTGCAGGTTGAGGCAGAGCTTACTGAACTACCAATCGAAGAAAGACAAGAATATTTGAAATCTCTGGGTGTTAGTGAAAGTGGTCTTGGGAACCTAATTAGGGCAACCTATGGCCTTTTGGGGCTTCGAACTTATTTTACTTCCGGTGAGAAGGTAAGAGGAAAGCTTGAAAAGTTTTAGAGAGAATTACAATTTAGAATATCCTGGTGAAGATATTTACATTTTAGGATGATTAACCAAAAGCATAATTAACATCGTTTGAAGATGGCTAATATGGTAACTTTGATTAACTATTCTAGTGATTAATTTATCCCAAACTGTAAAAATGTTCACCAAGATATCCTAAATTATAACTCGCCCCAAGTTTAATTGAATTGCATATCCTTTCATCTTCAAAAGTGAATTTAATTTTTTTCTTATGTGTACACAGGAGACAAAAGCATGGACAATACTTGCAGGTTAGATTTTTGTCTAGATGTGAGCATATTATGTTGCTCAATACTATGACATTACTTTACTGGATTTCATCCTTTTCTGAGCACCATGTTCAAAGAATTGGCCCTATAGTAATTTAAACAGATTGTTAACATGGTGTTTGTTTGATCTTTGGATGAGCAATAATACTAATTTTTCTTTTCTTGACTAATGCCTGTTTTTAGATGGTCTTCTCCTCCTTTCTTTTGTAAGACTGATGGCACATTTTTGTTATGGAGTAACCTGAGATTGACTAAACAGGAGTAATAGTAATATAAAGATGCTACTTAGATTGGATTACTCTTCCAAATTTTAACCCTCTGTTGTACTAGGAATGACTGCGCCTCAAGCTGCTGGAGTTATTCACTCTGACTTCGAGAAGGGTTTCATTCGAGCAGAGACAGTAAGAACTCCTATTTATAATATATAATAGCATATGACTTGGCATAGAAATTATTTTACACAAAAAAAAAAAAGAAAAATGTGGCGTGGGCATGATTTCAATATTCAGTATTCTAGATAATGTGGGTGAATAGACTATCCTTGATAAACTTTAATGGTAAGAGTTGTAAGTTTTTGTCTGAAGATTTATTTTAGACTTGAATGCATGGAAGAAAAATCTATTTTTTGCACCATTTTCTTATTTGTATTGTCAGAATATTAGGGTTATTCATGTGTTAGGAATCTTATATCAATATTCTTATTGGGCTAGGCTTGTACTAGTTGTACAACTCTAGTACCTGACCAAGATTATTAGTATAAATAGATGTTAGTGCTTTGTATCTACAGTACATCTCATATCAATACCTTTTTTTCATCTTTTCCCTATAATTTCAACAAGCATTAATTAGATGTAACTATCAATAATTATCTATTAAGTAATTTAATTATTATCATGTAATTCAATAATTTGTATGCTCAAACTCTATAATGGTGTAGTCTTTACTGTTTAGTAGCGTATTCCACATTTGTATGTTGCAGACTACCAATATCAAGATGAAATAAAGGGACAGTAAAAGAGAGTGGGCAAGGGGCACCGAAACCCTGTCAGATATAAGTTGCTTTCTGTAGCCAAAGTTGTTAGCCATAAAGTGAGTTTTAAGACAGAAGGGACAAATTATGTCATAATTGCAGCCCAGCTTCTCCCAACTTGTTACTTTCTCACTTTCTGATTTTCATAGAGATTGTGATTTGACTGTTTTTCAATGGTCTTGCATGGAAACTCACTTTTTCTTGCAGTTGATGGCTATGAAAGAACCAATTTTGATTAGATAGAATTGTGTTTCAAATATCTTAGAATTGGCTTTATATATTCACCATTCTGATTTATACTGCACTAGGCTAGATGAAAATGAAAGCTGGTTCTCACTAAAATTGGGCAACTGAGTAAAATGAGACCCTGAAAATTTATTTTTATTATTACATATACTAGTGTGTTTGTTTTAAGCATATATCAAAGTTTGCGTAACAAAACCTTTCCATTTGCTGTAACTGCAACAATTAACACTTCATTAAAAATGTTATTTTAAATTAGGTGTCTTATGATGACTTTGTTGCTGCTGGTTCACTTGCTGCAGCACGAGAGAAAGGACTTGTAAGTTGCTTATTTCATTTTCCTCCCAGTAAACTAGATTTTCTTTTACATGCATTGGATATCATTTTAGCTGTAATAAAACGTTTATGTACTGCCTAGTGTATTGACTTTTGTTTGGTTTACATAAGAACAAAATTGTACGATTTGATTTAGTGATTGCTCATTTTTGGCTTTTTGTTTAATCTAACCTAAATTATTGGTTTAATCAAGTAATTATGCTTCTCTTGTTTTTTCCCATTTTTTGTGTCTTTTAAGAGATAATCTGAACTGGTACATTGCTGGAATATAGATTAGTTAGGTTATTTCAAGAGTCTGCATGCCATCCTTGTACCTATGAGGTTGGATCAAGGTTACTTTTCTCATATTTTCTTTTATAAAGATCAAACTTTAGGGATCACATGGATGCTACTTGATGCATACTTGTCCATAAGGGATTGGTAGCGGGCTTGGGAAGGAAGAGCATGGTTCCTTAAAATATCCCTATAGGTTGTAATTGTGTTTCACTGTAACTCAAAATCCATCATTTCCCTATCCCCGCGGGACCTGTGCAAATTTGTAAAATGGAAATAATTTTCTTTTCTCTTGGAGGATTATTCTGAATTTACCTAAATATGTTATTTGCAGTTGAGATCTGAGGGTAAAGACTACAATGTACAAGAAGGAGATGTCATGTTGTTTCGATTCAATGTTTAGCAGCACTTACTGCTCCCAGCTGGGAGTCAGTGGAGAAGTTGAGATATAATTTATGACTACAGGTCAGGAATTTTTTCAGCCAATTGCTGGTTATAGTTTGGAGAAGCATTGTTTTCTTTTAGTGACAATTAAAAATTTTTCAAATTGGATACATTAAAATTGCATGAATATTTATGATATACCAATTTTATATAATAAGAATGAAAAGTCTCTCTCCGACATCTTTGGCTATATATATATATATATATATATATGTTCTTGTGCTTTATACTTCGTTTTATACACAAAGCATATCTAAATATATATATGTTCTGGTGCTTTATACTTCGTTGTATACACAAAGCATATCTCTTTACATGCAGCTCTCATCAAGTAATGTTTATATTATACTAGAGTTAGCATTAATAAATTATGCAGATTTCATAGTTTTCAAGAAAGTTGCTGAAATTTGTCATGGCAAAAAAAAAAAAGTTGCTGAAAATTTGATCAAGAAAAATATCTGCTGACCATAAGATCTTTGATTGGGAAACACAAGAAAGATAGTTTAGTAAATTTAGGCAATGAGTTTCCAGCAGGATACTCTTCTTTAGAAGCTCCATGCTCCATTTGTTTGATATATGGTCCCTTGTGATAAAATGGGGAACTTTGATCAATTTGGGGTTTTCTGCATATTGATTGAAGTTGTAGTACGCGAAGTTTCCCCTTTTTCTTATGGTTACTAATTAAGTGCGAATCTTGACAACCACATTCTTCTTGATGAAGTAAAGGAAATTGTGTTATAAATGTAGCAGGATCCTCATATTCAGTGACTGTTACTGATGAGAAGTAGATAGGACCCAGCCACCAGCTAATCCTACTTAAGCATGTAATATATAATAAAACTCCATTCAGCTTAGCTTCCAAGTCATAAGATGGGGAAATTTTACTTCAGCCAAGATGGCAAAAACTAAAGACAAGAAAAATGATGAAATTTGGGGAAGAACAAGGATTTTCATTTGTCCTGAAGCAAAATCACTGTCCATCACACCAGGGGGCATCTTGCAAAGCACAACACTGTTCACAACTGGTAATATCAAATAGAAATCCCCAATCTGGAAAGGGGCACCACATTTCTAACATTTACATCATTCATGTACTTGATATTCTCTGCTACCGTTTGATTAACACTGATCATTCATTATCTTGGCCAGACTTGATTGTGATGTATCTCTGCTCTTGCTCAAGGCATGAGAGTCCTCAACTTGTGTAGGTTTGAAAGTGACGAAAATGTTCTCTATATTTGGTATGGTGAGAAAAAAACATAATTCTCAATCACTAATTGGCTGCAATCTCAGCCTAAAAAATCAAAATTAAAAAAAATGCATTTCTTTGTAATTCTAACAAAATCATTTTAGAGGAAAGAAATATATGCACTGGATGCTTGTATTCATTGTTGTGTAGGTGCATGTAATCTCCTGTTCAAAATGGACTTAAAATTAACTAACATTTTACTTCAAGCTGAGGAAGGTGATGACATGTTAGATCTGATTCCACATAATGATCATTGACACAGATTCCTTTGATCAAATAGTGGAAGTAGAAATCCCATCCTTCAAATCTTTGTATAGTGAAAAGGGCCTTATAATTACCAAGTTGAACAAATCCAGGACAATATGCTTGTTAAAAACATTCCAATAGCATGGGATAAAATGCTATAATCCAAATTTCAAGAACATCATCTACACATTAGTATTTACCCTTTCCTGCAAATTTACCTATGTGTATGTGATGCACTCATGTATGAATGGAAAATTGGGAACTAAGGACAAGTAAAAGGAAGCGATATTAAAATATATTTTTTTATCTTTTAAATTAGGAAATGGAATGGAGATGAAGGGAAGTTATTCTTTCTCATTCTTTTCTAGAAAGGAAAATTTGTTTTCCGCCAAATTAGAAGGAACATAGGTGAAATAATATTGCTTTTAGAAATCAAATTTCAAACTTGTAATAATTATTACTCTTCTCTTCACCGTCATTCCACCCTGCTCTCAAACAACAGAAAGAAAATTCTCCTCCATTCATTACTTATTAATCATCCAACAAAAGAAAAAAAATAACTCCTCTTTTTGTTCCTTTCCAGAGGTCATGTTGTATGACAATCAGCTAGTTTTGAAATGATTAACATGTGTGAGGCTGTAATATTCCAGCAAGGGTTTTCTCATGAAATTACCAAATTATTTTACTTAAAAGTCTTACAAAAACAAATGCATGCTCATATATAAAACAATGAACATTCTATTAAGGACCCGTTTGATATGATGGAAAGAAAAGGAATGAAATGGAAGTGGGAGTGGGAATGAAATGTTTTTATTTCTTTATTTGGTAAAAAAAATAGATAGAAAATATTCAATTCTTAAGGAATGTCATTCCTTTTATTTCTAGAATACTCGTTCTATTTTTATTTTCACTCCTACTCTCATTTCCATTCTATTTCCTTTCTTTCCATGGCACCAAACATGTACCAAGAGTGAATATATTATGTATACCTTGCGGAGGGAGCATTATTTTGAGCTCAACATGATGCATTTTTTTAGCAAGTTCTCAAAACAATGTTACTAAAACACCCAAAGTGATCAAGTAAAAGAGAAATAATATCATCACTGATTTTGTTCCTCTATGTGAACATCAATAAATGTTCAGTGCACAATATGTTGTAAATGAAGCTTAACTCAATTATAATCGGTTCCCAAGATTATATTGAGATGACAGTGAATATGCCATCAATGGGTTTGGTGAGTGAGAAAAGGGCAAGAGAGAGGCACGCACGTGAAGGAAAAGGTTTTCTTCTCTGTTGTCATGTTTAAACAGGATATTATGTTTCCATATTCAATGTCAACATTAATGATGATAATTACTTGTGATTATTATGCCTTCTCACAGAGTGAGGCAAACAGATTATTAGTGGCAATTTGCACCAACAATTATGGCTTGCTGCCAAGATTAAGCAACTCCATTTGGTGGTAACATAAATTAGGTGTCTGGTTTTGATGGTGACTAGCAGGGTTTTTCTACAGTGTCTTTGAGAGCATTGTTACTCCTTATTCAAATCCAACAATTTTGCCTACACAATTCCTACATTCATATATAACTCTTGCACATCCATCTCAAAAAAAAAAAGAAAGGCTCTTGCACATCCGTATAGATGGCTCTATTTGATCGAATTAAGTGGCCTCACTTATACTTTTCGTTAAATTTAGATGGAGCCAACTTGCAAGGTTACTCACCATTTTCAAATAACATTTAATTTCACTAACACGACCACAGTTTAGTTTCAACACATTTAAGAAAGGGAGTTGCTAAGGTACTTTTTTTGTTTAATTTTTTTTTAATCTAAGTATGGGTATTTTGATGAGTTGTAAGAAATGTTAAAACTAAATTAAATAGTAAATCGACGAGACTTTCAATTAAGGTTCAATTAAACTGATTAATCGAACTAGATAACGTCATAAAAGTAATTCGCAAGTAACAATATGAAATCTATGCAAAATATTCAAAAAATGTGAAAAAAAAAATTAATGATTGGCTAATTTAAATGGTTCAACCGATCAATTTAAGCAGTTTTGTTCAATTTTGATAGGTCCAAACTAGTTTGATAGTAAATTTAGTTATAAAGCTAAAAAAATCATAACTATTTGAGTGTTTGGTTTATGGTTGAATTGGTCGGACCATTTGTTCTAGTTCGATTCTAACAACTATGATTGTTAGGCATTTTATCGATTGTGTGTTTCACAATAAATGTTTGAAAGTTTTCTAAATATAACCAGCAAGTAATAAATATTTAACAACTTATCAAAATACCAATAAAAAAAAAGTTATTAGACACATTGATCCTATTGTATATGGAGATTCCTTTAATTATTGTTAGAAGCAAAATATTAGACACTTGTACCTTTGGTTTTCAACCATTATGTTTAATCCAGGCAAAGGAAACAAAGGGAAGCTTTGGAAGAATAGTTTGGACACAATTATTCTAGAGATTTCAAATTAGTTCCTCAACATTTTTGAGGGACAAGTCGACATACAAGAAAGCCTAAACCATTAGCTAAATGGACAAATATAACCTTTTGTTTCTGGCAAGATTTTCATAATACTGATTACCAACTAAATGTTTGTTGATAAAGGAAAACGAATTCTCTTGCCACATAAAGGAACTGGCACCTAGCTTGGTAAGTTATTTTCCTTACAGTATGTTATCAAATCGATCTTTCTTCGTTAGCATGCATATGAAGGCCTAAGCAACCTTCTTGACAATGAAGATAAGTAGGGCCAATTAATACTAATTACAACACTAACAATATATTCTTTATTTATTTAACAATGATTGTATTGTGCCAAGATTTAATCAACTCCATCTAATAGTTAACCTTGGTGGTATTGGAAGGATCAATATTACACCTCTAGGGTTTTACATGTGTAAATCATCTTTATGTTCACTCCCTAATAACAACTCTTTTTTGCCAATATGAACAAATGATATAAATCATATTTATAGTGTTATTTTATTTCGATACTTCCGTAATTTCTTGCGTTGTGAAGACAAAATTCAATCAAGTCCCTACATTCACTGCGAGTAAACAAAAGCTACATGCAAATGAACAATTCTTTTGCAGAATTTTTGACAGAATAATTTGGTATGCTTGTTAACTTTTGAATATGTGAATAGTCTTTACCACTTTATTCTATCCAATAACTACTCTTACATCTAATTGAATTCTATAAAAAAAATTATGTCTATTTTTTCTAACTGTGTAACATTTCTTATTTTTTAAGTGCATGCTGCAATACAATGTTAAAAAAAGAATATATATATATATATATATATATATATACACACACACACACAGCCCACGTCGTTAACATTTTTGTAAATTTTAAATTTTATCAATATAACTTTTGAAACGAGAGTTCTCATAAAATAAATTAAGTTTATAAAATTTCATAAAATATTATCGTGAATTGGCACTTTGTCTAACTATTTTATTTTAACGTATAATACATTTTTTAAAATATAAGTAAATGTTAACTATTAGATTAAATACATATGAAAGTCTGATATATCTTAAATTTAATATGTATGATTATCATAATAATATTACATAATTTAGTGATTGAATTGATAAAATTTGCATTCCATAAAAAATTATTCAACGGTATAAGTTTTGCAAGACTTACTCTTAGAATAAGTGAATCCTTACTTATATATATATATATATATAGACACACACACACACACATATAATCTAATAGTTAACATTTACTTATATTTTGAAAAACGTATTATATGTTAAAATAAAATAGTTAGACAAAGTGCCAATTCATGATAATATTTTATGAAATTTTATAAACTTGATTTATTTTATGAGAACTCTCATTTCAAAGGTTACATTGATAAAATTTAAAATTTACAAAAAAGTTATTTAACGGCGTGGGCTGTGTGTGTGTATATAAGTGAATCCTCACTTATATATATATATATATATATATTATGTATGTATGTATATTCAATGATATTATATTTAATAAGCAGAAGACAATGATTTAGGTGTAAGAAATAACAATGAGTGTCATAATGTGCATGCCCATGCATCGGTAGTGAGCGTAAATACTAAATACCAATACACCAATACATATATGCCAATGTGTGCAGATCATGCAATCCTCACACTTTGCTTGTCAGTGGTTAAGCAAATGCATATGCATATTTAAGCTCCAATAGCCCGCAAAAATGGAACCGGATCATGTGGAAGAGAGGTATGGCTATGAGAATTGTCCACGTGCATATCTTTTGTCACTTAACCTTTGCTGATGAAGCATGCGTCCCAGTTGTGTCTACCTTCCACTCCTGTTGGGCACCACTCTTATACTATATATGTCAGAAATTAATATTGGCATTACGTGTGGGAATCATCTTCTGCATCTTTTATTGAAAATACACTAACTTCATTCAAGGAGTAGTGTAGGACATATCCTTTTAAATGGCGATTGTGGTCGCGGATATGATTACGTTGTAATTGTAAAAATTATAAATAATTGTTTGCGGATGCAGTTATATTACGATTATAGAAATTACAGACAATTGCAATTGATGGAGCCATAATTACGATCGTGTTTCGGTTGTAGAAACTCTCGTAACAACAGCGGTCGCAATTGCGGTTGTGAATTACAATTTAAAACCATGGTAGGACATAAGCCACTAGAAGTGGTTAGCTAGTGGTATCAGTTTAGGGTAGTCTAATTTGCAGGATATGTTGTAGGAGTCTTTACAATTGCAATTGTGACTACATTAATTATATTTGTTAGTAATTATTCATAATTTCTATAATTGTAATGTAACCATAACTATAAGTGTAATTTAAAACCATAGCTCAAGCTTCATATTGGCAATTATCTCCAGAAAAAAATTAAAAAAGAAAAGAAAGAAAACTAAAGGAGTGTATAACATGGTTCTGTTAGAAAACTTAAGCAAAGATTAATGGGGTGAAAAATAACTCGCTTGAAAGGATTTTATCATCTGATTGTATTTGACAGGTTCTATGTCATTGTCATAGTTTTTCTCTATCAAACTTAAGATAAGATATCATTTTCAATAATATAATGTAATAATAGGACATTTCAAATTTTCAATAAAGAATTTTATAACTCAAATTTTATTTTTTTAGTTTGATGAGAATGTTATAGTTGGTAGGTGAGCCTGCACTTCATCTGAAAATTAATTCTGTTAACTGAAAGCTTTCCTTTTAGGCTTATTTCTCAAATCATCATTAGTCAAACACTTCCAAAGTTATCAGGGTAGCATGCTTCTGCTTAATATATTCACCAAAAAATATTACCATAACTTATAACAGTGAGGGACTATATATGTTTAGAATTAAAGGAAAAAAAAAAGCATAATACCTTTTTGCTTTGCATTTACCTTTCCACGCAGTGACTCCATTTTCAATTAGAAAGAATGCACGAATTGTATTTGTTTATTGTATATTTTTATCTTAGAATCTCTGATAGGTAGGAAAAAGAAAATCGCCTATTTGCTTACTTCTTTTTTTTCTTTTTGACAAGAAAGAGAAGGAATCTGATCTTCCTGAATAATTCTACATTTTTTTATTGATTTATTCAAACAAAAAATTATAACGAACTTGGACTTATGTTGATAGTAAACTATTCTGAGTCCACCCTTTTCTTTTTAATAATATTAACTATTGATTTAGGCTAAACTAATAATTTAGTTGCTGTAATTTGTTATAGGCTCCAATTTGATCCGTAAGGAGCTTCTTTTTTTTTTTTTTGTTTGGTACATGATCTATGAACATTTAGGAAATGTTTGGATGGAGGAGTTTGGAAGAGAAGGAAGAGAGAAGAGGAGAAATTTTTCATTTTAAGTTAACATTTTCCTTATGTTATGTTTGGATGGAGGGTTAAGGAGGAAAAATAAGAGAAGGGAGATGTTTATTATAAGTATTTTCTTTATTTGGAAGTTTTATAAAAGAAGAAGAAAGAAATGAGAAGTTTTAAATAATTCTCCAAAATCTTCCCTTATTAATTTTTGTGAACATTTAAAAGTTCTTCTAATTTAAAGGATTTTGAAGGATTTAAGACATCCAAATAAAGAAAGAAGAATTTATTAATTAACTTTCAATTATTCTTCCTTGCCTTCCCTCATATTTTCTTTAAATTTCTTTCTTTCCTATGCCCTTCAGCCTTCCAAACACAGCGTTAGTTGATAATTTTTTAAATGAGAAATTACCATGTAATTACCTTATAATCCTCCTTTATTAGAGTGACAACTATATATGGGTGCCACACTTGGTGACAAATAAAATCTCATTACTTTTTTGACTCTGATCAGTAGTGTTTTGTAAATGCCCCGTGTCATCCAAAAACTTGTTTTGTTATGGAAGACATGCGTGGCAACCATATCTTCATCCACCTAATTGATTATGAAATTAATTTCCATCCTTTATTTGTTAATAGCAGATTAAAAAAAAAGTACTGTTTATATGTCCCTAGTTAATTTCTAGAGTGTGAAGCTTTGTGCAATTGTTTTTTCCTAGTTGACCCGCCCCTCCCCTTCCCTTCATATGTTAGAATTGTATACATGCATATACCATAGATATTGATGTTGAATCAAATCAATTGTTACACTCTCAAAGGAGCGGAAAGGGGAGTGATACCTATTTGGTTGTCATCCAATGACTGTAGAGGATGCTGATGTTTTGGTGGTTTGAAATGGTTTTCTTCACCATCTTTTGTCGATAGGCTCGAGAATGTAGATGCCAAGTCTTGGTTGAAAGTTTGTGTTCCTGGCTCAGTATTATTTGGTTTTTTAGTTGTGACATACAAGATTTAACTCATTTGAATTGTCCTATTCACATAATTTTTTTGGGTAAAGAGTAATAATGGTATGACTCTCTACATGAGACATAACTCTTAAGAATTGAACTACAATTCTCATGTGTAAGGACGTAATTCACTTTTACTATACTAACATCTCATGAGTTGAGCATTACTTGTTTTCATATTTCTACTAGAGATCATTAAATCCAATCCTGCATGTTCATGTCAACAACTTATACTTGTAGTCAACTAGTTAGAGTTCAAATCTTGTATTAAATTTTAACACAAGGTAGTGATGGATATTTGTTTTGTTTCAAATAATAACTCTACCAATAAGGGTTGGGCGTGCTAGTAAGTAAGCCACACTCCTAAAAAAGAACTAAAATTCGAACTTGTTTGAGGAATTAATCTTACTCCAAGGCACCTCTGGAGATACCATGTTAAAGATCAAAAATAATAATTATATGAAAAGACAGACTTACTTTCATTGATTAAGCTGATATATACTTCGCAGCAAAACACAAACGTTTAAACCAATTTATTTTCGCTAGAATCTTATCCGTTTCTTTATGCTTCTAATATATAAAAGAACTATTATCTGCAAAGAATGTTAGAAGCAGCAATGTTTTGACCCAGATTTTAGAACCAGCCAAAATTCAGTGTTAGTGTTTACCCATGTGAGTTGTAAATGTAACTAGTGCATTGTACTGAATTGCACTGAGAATGCAACAAGTGCCAATTTATTGCTCACCCACCGATTCTGACTGGAACCAAAACTGCAGAAGGCCCTCATGCTAGAAAAGAACAAAGTGAGATGGTTGGTACAAACAGTTGCGTGCACAGCCGCAAGCAACAGCCACAAAAGACGAAGCACTCAGTCAAGGTTCCATTCCTGTGGGGCATCAACCCCATGGCACATCTTGGTGCTAAGAGAGTGGCCCCCTTTTCCAATTCTTTTTATTTTTTTGGTAGAATCAATTGTGTAAGCAATTGCTCACGTAATTTTGGGTCAGGAGTGATAAGGTAAAGTCTTTCTCAAAATGACAATTCTAGGATTTAAATCCTTGACATTGCAGGTAAAGTTTACCTAAGACGCAGTTCACTTTTACTGCACCAACTAATTTTTGTCCCTTTTCCGATTCTTGATGAAGCCATCAAGATATTTAGAGCAGAAAAAGAAAAAAAAATACCTTTGTGAAGTATCCCATTTCAGATAAATGTCAGCATTGCGGCTCTTCTTATCTTAAATGTTATCTTGTCATGCAAGGGTCTTATTAGTTTGTAAATAGCAGAAATGAAGTCAGTCATGTATGCGATAAGTGTTATAAAAATGACTAGGTTCTTAGAATAGTGTCACCAACCTGTTTGGCAAATGTTTGCAAAAGCTTGGTCGTGTACAGAAATATGACAAAGACACTACTGCAATGTACAACTCTTTGCTATGAAGTTTGTATTTTGAGACACGTAATTATACTAACCTCTATTGATATTAGCGTTTATTACATCTAATATTTCTCTTATTTGAGAAATTATATTTGTCTCTCTTACTTAATATATTATTCTTACATTTTATTCTTTTTTTATTTGAAAAATATGCATATACCTCTCTTATTTTGTGTACAGTTTGTATACCATTATCCTTTATAAAAAAATAAAATAAGAAAAGTAAATATAATTTCAACAACAAGAAGAGTGTCTGTATAATAAGCGTCAACTTAAAAGGGAGATCAATACAATTATCCCTTGTATTTTTCTTATGTGCTCGAGTATGAAAAACTCAATTCTTAGATCTAAAACGGATTCCAAATATCAGTTGGTAAAATACTTTACTAAAAAGGAACTTTGATTATAATGTAGTTATTAATAAAAATTAAAGATCCAATGTTGCTATTTGAGAAAGAAAATTACTTTTCACTATGTAACTAAAACCAAATGATTAAGCTGAATCTTGGATTTTAACAAATAAATGCATTAAGATTATTCTGGAATTTAACGACTAAATCTTGTGTTACAACTCCTTATATTTGTATGTGAAATTTCTCTGCTTTCCCTTCAGTAACTCGATTTAACACAAGTGCTCTGTTTTGTATTATAAGTACTCTTTTCTCGAGCCCTTCAAATTTCTACTTATATATTAATAACTATGGTTTTCACTTTTAGTAGGCAAACTGTTATTGCATTAAGCATCCTTTCCATTTTCTACTTTCTTGTTGAGAAATTTATCTGAAAACCAAATTTTCTCAAGGGTGATGGTAGGACAAATAACCTTCTATATATACAAAAATTAACACCATTGCCAATACTTTTGGATTTATTTCAAAATATGTGTAATAATATTTTTTTTAGGCATAAATCACAAACAATACAAAGATTGTGCATATTAATTTTTTTAGGTGAAAATAAACAATTAGTTTATAGAATTTCGCCCGATTTAGATTTGGTCCCTGTAAATTTTTTTTTTAATATCAGTCCTTATAATTTCACTCATTTAAATTTTAGTATCTGAGTAACCAATACCTTAACTGATTGAAAATTATAGAGACCAATCATTCATGAAAAATAGGAACTAATATATTAATTAATATAAACTATATGGATTAAAACTTAAATAAGTGAAAAATATAAGTATCGATACTTTAATAGTAGGGGCCAAAATTTAAATAAATAAAACTATAAGAATCAATATAAAAAAAATTATAAAGAGTCCACGATTTTAAATTATGGTCTACAATCGCAATTACGGTAATAATATTGCTATTGTGGGAGCTTTTCGAACTACAACGCGACCGCAATTGCGGCCCCATCAACTGTATTATTTTACAATTGTCCCCAATTTCTACAATTGCAGCGTTACCGCATCCGTATACGCAACCGCGACCACAACCTCAATTTAGAACCATGATAGGGATCAAAATTTAAATTGGTTGAAAGTATAAAGATTAATTATTTATTTTAACAATTTTTTTAAAATTTATTTAAGTTTTTCTTTATGTAGCAATTTTGGCTTTCTAAATTCCCTCCCTTTTTGGTGGGCATGGACAATAACAGTGGGACTCAATTTTGGCAGGCAAATGGAGACTCACCCTTGGCCAGAAGGGTTCAGACCTCAGAGTCAAGAGAAACAGTAGCCTCTGTTCTCCTCCTATTATGGGTGCCTGATCACAGTGACAAGAGCTTCAGTTGTGCCTGTCTCTCTGTCTGTTGTGCGTACAAGTTAAAACTGGTGCCTTCAATTTTATTAACTAAAAAGATGACTTGTTTGTGTCACTAAAAAAACGTTTGGTTGCAAATTGATCCCACACTTCTAGCACCGGAAAACAGCGACTCTGCACCCACCACCCTCACTCTCTCTCTTTAAAAGTACCATACACTTTTTGTGAGTGTGTTTTAAGCCTCTTTGTCCCTCTTCTTTTTGCTCATTCATTGGTTCTTCCCAATCACCCCTCTCCCTCTTTCTCTCCCTCTCTGAATCTAAATTAGACCCAGGAAAAAAAAAAAACATGAAGAAGATCAATCTAATACTCAGAAAATGCAAGAGCTTGTCAAGGCAGCTAGGAAGATCTTCATCATATAGCAGCCTCAGGTCCAAATCTGCCAAGGAAGACCTGTGGGCAGGGCATGGCATGCAAGAAGATGAACATTGTGAGACTATATTTGTTGGCAGCACAAGGAAAAGGTATGTGATCAGCTCCAAGTATCTGAACCATCCTCTTCTCCATGCTCTCATCAACAAGTCAAAGCAGAAGGGTGGGGATGACAATGTTTTGGTGGTCAACTGTGAGGTGGTTCTCTTTGATCATCTGTTGTGGATGCTAGAAAATGCAGATCCCACGTTTAGTTCTGAGTCTTTGGAGGAACTGGCTGAGCTCTATGTGTTTTAAGAGTTTCCAAAGTGCAGATTCTGCAGAAAGCCTGATGTAATCATGTTGGGTTGTGGCTGCATCTTAAAAAATGTTGAGGGTTGAGTCCCTTTTTGTTTCCATTGTTATAACTTCATCTCTCTATGGTGCATTCAAATTGTTCTACAATTGCATAGCTGATTTCTGTTCTAAGTTCTAACTCATTGGGTTTTCAAGAGCCATATGCTTGATTCAAGCCATGAAATTGTTGGCTTGGGCATTTGGCATGGCTTCCTTGGAGTTTAGTTCAGTTACTATTTTTTTTGTTTGGTGATTCTTTGTCATACTAATAAATTTAATAAATGTTCTGTTGTCCTTCACAAAATTGTTGCATAGTATTTTAATTATCTTTTTGTTTAGTAAATAAATATACTACTTTGAAATATCAAATTTTGGAAGACCTTGTGAGCAATATATCTTCAAAAGGTGCCATTCATAATGTACCCTTTTAATTGTATATAAATATATCGTGATCTACAAAAGGACTTATTCGGGTTTACCAAGACTATGAAATCAATTTATCTATTGCACAGAGCCAATGTTTTGAGGTGAGGTGGTTCAGTGCTTTTGTAGGAAGAGTCTAGGCCCTAGGGGTTGTAAGGAGCTATAGCATTGACCCCACATGCTGGGATATATCCAAGAGCCCCAGATCCTGCACCAAAGGTCTCAAGATTTTATTATATTAAAAAAGAAAATAGGGGCATTTTAAAATGGTTATCATACCGATATCGGACATATATATTAACGTTGGATACTTGTCAACAGGGGTGGAGTTACTTGTGTTTTGAAAAAATTGTGTTTTACTTGTAAAATTTTTTTTAAAAAAAAAATCTTGAACTTGGCCTCTTTAACAATGGTGTTCTTTCTCTATGGCCCTCTAAGTAAAATGATTTAGTTTCGCCCCTCTTCTCAAACACTTTTAAGATATTTTTAGTTTATATTATGCAATCATTTTTTTAATTTATTTTTTAATTTGTGTCAATAGATGTAATATTATAAGAATTGAATAAATTATAATTTTTTATTATTCTTACAATGACTAATGCTAACTTTTTTTTCATTTTGTCTATAAGATTTGTGATCAGAATAACTATGTTATAATGCTTACATTTAAAATTTAAGTTTCTATCTTATAAGCATGCTTAGTATTTGTATTTTCTTGTTAGTTTAATAATTTTTAAAATTTGTTGTATCTCCATATCATACTGTATCCCGTGTGGTATCTACCCTTCCTAAATATTATATTAAACAATTGGAAGGCCAGATATAGATTTTTTCATCCTTAGCAATGGCATTCCAAGTATGGATTCCAGAATCAATGGTCCCAGTACAGTCACAAGAGCAGGACAAACACAGAAGGGTTTCTTATTGATATTAGACCTCGCCTCGTGCACTCTCGTGCCTAAAGCCATAGGATTTTTTTTCTTTTTTTACAACATAGATATTTTCGGTTTATAAACTTTTTTTATAGGTTTTAGATTTTTCATTACATATAGTTATTTTTGTTAGGAAAAATCTTCAAATTTGATTTTTTTTCTCAATAATCTCACAAAGATATAAACTTATAACCTCATGCAAATTATCAAAACTACATCACCACTAGTTTGTTCTTAGTAACTTAAACTTGATATTATTTGTTGAGAATTTCACCACAAGATATAATCAGCTATCAAACAGAAATACAAGTCAAATTTTAATGTGATCGGGTAAATCATCATATATGAACTCTTTTTCATATTTCAAAACTTAATTAACTTTGTGCTATTATAATTTATATGCTCGTAAAAAAATCATTAATATATATGAGATTAAAAATATAAAATAACTCACTTTATCTTTAATCAACTAACAAATAACTTTATAGTTTGGGTTTTGACAATTAACACATTGTACTTTTAATTTTTTACGAATAGTCCATGTTAACTCTATAAGAAATTAAGAAAAAAAAGAAAGGAGCCAAATGAGCTTTAGTTTAGTGAAACTTGATTTAACAAATGTTATATTAGATCTTTCTTTTTTTTTTCTTAAATCATGGGATTATGAAAATACATTTTCAATTAGGATTTTACATTAGAATAAAGAGGCAAATTTACTTTGACCCATTTAGGGCTTTGAATAAGCTCATCTTTTTAATAAAGATTTTATAAAAAGTAAAAGGTGGTTTGTGTTAATCTAGTCATCGAAAAGCATTTCTCAAATAGTCTTAAATTATTAAAATTAAAACGACAAAATAACACTTCTTAAAAGATGGATTGAGTTCTTTATATTTTGAATTTATTTTGTTGATTTGGATAAACGCATACATTAACCCTTCATTTGGATGTAAAAGAGAAAATGAAAGAAAAAAAAATAAAAAAATGAGAGAAGAAAAAATTAAAAAAATATTTTCTCTAAGTGAACTTGGCAAAAAAAATAAATTTTGTCTTTCTAAATTAAATTTGGGTCAAGCGTTTTGGGATTGGGGAGAAGGGGGTCGGTGTGATTTGAAACTTGTTTGGATCCATTAGATCAGCCCACATAAATGGGCGAAAGGAAAAACTTGAGCTTTTTGTATATGTCCTAGAGTATGGTAAAATTAGTGGTAAAACTTTTTTTTTCCTAATATAATTAGAGATGTCATGAGTTGTCCAACTATGTCTTCTCCAGCCCTTAAATGGGGCAAGGTGGCCAACTTGTTTGGCTTGTGGGTTGAACAATCACCAACCCAATTTGTTACGAGCTATGAGTTAAACTAGTTGATTTATCTAATTGAACGAAAAGAAAAATTCAAAAATCATAAAATTATTTAGAAATTTAACAAAAAAATAATTATCAAAGATTTAAACAAATCAAAACAATTAGAGAATTTTTTTTGGGTGGACCAATTCGCCTAACCCGCTATAGGAATGGTTATTTAAGGTGAATTATTTGATCCGCGTTAATATGGATTGTTAAAACATCAACTTAACCCATTCGGAAAGCATGACCTCAGAATCGGTCAACTCATATTGATGACTCTAACAATAAAAGATATTTTTATGTCAACTTGTGTATAAATTAAGATTAAGCTTCATATTTAGACAAACTTAAATATGTACTTTCGCATCAGCATAGTAAATTTAAAAGAATTAATATATAATTAGATAATCAATAATCAAGATAAGACACATCTTGAATTTGTATAACTTAAACATTGGCATTTCACTGTGACAAAAATAAATAAATATATTATATATATATATATATATATATATATATATATATTATAGAGAGAGAGAGAGAGAGAGAGAGAGAGAGAGGATCAAGTTACTCTGTAGACTTACTTCCAATCCTGACGCTCTATTTTATTTATATCTAACGGTTAACACTTACCACATAAAAAAAAAACCTCACGTGAGGACGGAAACACTTATTCACAGCAAAAATCGTCGACATCCGACGAGCAAGGATGTTTCCTCATCCACTTTGTCGGAATCATGATGGGTCTAACCATGGGTCTCATATCTGTCACTCTCGACAATCGACAGTGGCTTTGAGTAAGTGAGAGGAGTACTTTATTATCAAGGTGTAATTTATTATGAAAGTGACGGAAGTAAATTTTGGTAATTGAATCTTTATTGAATAGTTAAAATTAATTAAAATATAAAATTATATGATTTTTTTTAAATAATTATATAATTTTTAAATAATATTTAATTTTAATTATTTATTTTTAATTTAATAATTAAGATTTATTTTTTTGATTTTTTTTATTTTTTATAATAAAAAATATTTTTACTTGATAAATTATATATATATATATATATATATATTCCTTTATAGCTTGTAAGTGGCTGAGCAAATGCATATTGAAGCTCCAATTACCCGCAAAAATGGAACCGAATCATGTGGAAGAGGTTCGGCTCTTGGACAAATTGTCCACGTGCATATCTTGTCACTTAACCTTTCCTGATGAAGCATGCAGCCCAATTGTGTCTGCCATCCACTCTTGTAGGGCACCACTCTCATACTACATATATCAGAAATTTAATGCTGGCATTACGTGTGGGACTCATCTTCTGCATCTTTCACTAACTTCATTCAAGGAGTAGTGTAGGACATAAGCCACTAGAGGTGGCTATAGCTAGTGGTATAAGCTTTGGGTAGTTTAATTTGCAAAAATTGAAATTGTGATCGTAATATTGTCGTAGGAGTCTCTTCATTTTAATTGCAATCGTATTACTTATATTTTTTTTATAATTATTTATAATTTCTATAATCATAATAATGTTAATGCATGCATTTTTACAATTGTAATTACAGTTGCATTAATTATATTTTTTATAATTATTTATTATTTTTATAATTATAATATTGTTATTATTGTTGCAAGAGTTTCTGTATCAACTGTATTTTTTTATAATTGTCTTTGCTCCATGTAAGTGATTCATCTAGTTCAAATCAGATTAGTCGGAACTGAATGAGTTTTTGAACACTAGTGGTTATACCAAAATAATTTTTATATTTGAAAAGTATATAACTGCAATTGCAACTGTAATTTAAAACCATAACTCAAACTTCATATTAGCATTATTACTAAAAAAAATTAAAACAAAGGAAAAGTGAAGGAGCACAGAACATGGTTCTGTTAGATCTTTTAATTTGAAGATATCATCAAATTTATTCGTCTTATTTGTAATATTTACATTATAGAATTCATCATTTGATAAGAAGAGAAACTAATTTCATTTCATACTTTTTACATGTAATGAGTAATTGTCATATTTGTTAACATAAAAAAACATGAAATAATAATTTCAAATCATAATAAATGTGTGTTTTTTGAAACGAAATAAAATTGAATTGACCATTTATTTTTTAAAATTATTTTTGTGATGTCACATGCAAGTCATATGACAAATTCGTTATACTTAATGGTTTTATTAATAACAATTGTTTATTGCATAAATAATAAAGCTAAAGGAGTTATTAGTACTTATACAAATTTTAAGATTTAATTTACACATGAATTAAAGTTAAAGGGCGTAAGGTACAATTTACCTATAATTATATTTCAAGCCTCATTTTACATAACCAAGAATGGTAATATATTGCCTCTAAGAGAATGGTAGAATTGAGATTTTATGTTCCATAAAATGATATTTAATGCTTTTCTCAACATACTCTCATTAATTTTATAAATTAACAATTATTATTCTTATTAAATTTAAAATAAAATAAAAATTATGCAAATATGTAAAAATATTATAAAAATGAGCATTTAAAACATAATCATTATCCAAAATCACATAAAAAAATATTATATAAAAATGTATGAAATATGATACAAAAAATATGAAGAATCTATCTGTGCTGCTAAAAAATTTAAAATTAAATATTTATTCTCAAGAATATATATATATATATATATATATATATATATATATATATACACGAGAAAAATTAAAATTTTTTAATTTTTTTTTAACTTTTAAATTTTATTTTAAATTAATTTCATATATCAAGTAATAAAATAATTTAAACTCAAAAAGTCATTTTAAATGAGTTTGGCTAAACGTTTGCCCAAACTAAACTTTCATTTAGTCCATAACAAATGTGATTTTTGACAAAAACTATGTTTAGTTGTACCAAAATTGACTTTCTAACTCATGAGGTGTTAGTGTAGTGGAAGTGAGTTATGTTCTTAGACATAAGAATTATAATTCGATTCCCGAAAGTTCCACTTATAAGAAGGAAAAAAATGACTTTCTAAGCTCCATTGTTCCATTTACCACAACAAGACTTGCTCCGCCACTACTCTCAGAATGGCCTGTTCCATGTGAAAAGATTGCTCAGTTCAATTGTTTTTGCTGCATTTGTTTTGTGAAGAAAGAGTCTTTTCTTTTTGTGAAAATAAGGTCAACTTGTCCCATTCTAATTTTAGGGTAAGTTAAAATTTCAACAAGACTTGTAATATTGAGTTTTATTTGTTCCTTGTAGATTTGGACGTTTCTTATTGTTTGGTACTAATGTCCTTAGGCCTCATAAATGGTTAACCCATTAACAATTACGAGATAAAACCCTAAAGAGATAAGGTTAATATTTAAATTAAGTTTATTGATAAGGTTTATCTATATCGTTAAAGAGTCCTAATCCTATTCAAATAGGGTTATCACCATAAATCTTTACCTATATAAAGGGGGCACACCCTTCATATATAATCAATCTATTTTAACATTTAAAGCTTGCTAAGCTTTCTCTTAACTTGAGGATAAGAGTGCTTTTGTAGGTACCTCTCACCATCCACGATATTCAAGCATCTCAAATCCATATCTTTAATCATCTCAGTTTAATCCCAAGTACGACCCTACAGCTCGGATCTAGCCCAAAACATTGGCACCGTATGTGGAAACCAGATAAATTTCTACTCCTAACCACTTTATCATGGTCAACACAAGAAGGCAAGCGCAGAACGCGAAAAGAAATCATGACGGAGCAAAAACCTCCACCAACGATGCTAGTAGAATACCTCCACCAGGAGGAGTTTCCCAGCCACTGACTGCGGTAGACCCTTAGCCAGAATCTCTCTAGAATCCAAGGAAAAATCCTATTCCCAACCAAGAGGCATAATCGAATCAAGCAAATCCTCTAGGAGAAAACACAAAAAAGGATTCCCATTAGGAAAATTAAAATCCTAATATCATTGCTATATTCACTATGATAACAGACCAAAATCGTCGAATAGATGAGATCCATCGTATGTTATAAGATCATACAAGTGAACATGTAGCAGAATCTGCACCGCTATCTAAGACGGACAACCTAGATAAAGAGAACAAGTCAGAATTCTTCCGAGCTATTCAACACTTTGAGGAGGGATAAACCTACCGCCATCCTTTTTCTGACTTCATAATGGGGGTAAGATTTCCTGACAACTTCAATATCCTCAAGAATGTGGAACCATACGATGGAACTACAGATCCATAAGAGCATTTAGAGACATACTATACTTCTATGTTAGCAACCAAGGTAGCGGCTGATGATGCTATCCTATGTCGGGTTTTCTCGACAACCCTTAAGAAAGTAGCTTTGAAGTGGTTTTGTTCCCTAGAACCTCAATCAGTAAATAAGTTCTCGAAACTAGCCAACAAGTTTCTCAGCTATTTCACCATAAGCAAAAGTCAGTCGAGATCCTGCATAACACTACTTAACCTTAAGTAGGGTTGAGATGAGTCATTCTGAGATTACATTGGCAGATTTAACAAAATCAATCATGCAAGTAAGAGAGCTCAATAAAGGGATGGTTATGGATTACTTCCTTTTGGGCTTGAAGTTGGGGCCATTCGCTTCCTCTCTAGCAAAAAAAGAAGCCCTAAACTTTGACGATATATTATTCCGGTCCAAGAAGTATATCAAAATGGAGGAAACTCTAAAAGCTAAAAATGACTTTGCAAGCCCTAGCGAAAGTTTCAAAAAGAAAGAATAGTGTACAAAGTCATCTCAGAATCTACTGAAAAAACTAGTATCTCGAGATGGTTATGACGAGTACACTCCTTGCAATACACTCAGAGAAAAGATCTTCTAGGAAGTTTATCATACCAATTTCAGTAAGCTTCCAAAGTTGAGGCCAATATTTCACAAAAAGCTCACAAATAAGTCCAAGTGGTGTAACTACCACAATAATCATAGACACAACACAGAAGAGTGTTTTGATCTCTAAGATACCATTGAAACCTTGATCCATAAAAGAAAGCTCTAAAAGTACATCTAGAAGTCACTAGAGCAAGAAAGGTTCAATCACCCGAAGTCCAAGGTATGGTGAAGAAGCAGATCAAGATCTCTGAGTAAGGACTCGAAGACACATCGGTCCCAAGTACAAGATGACAATGATAAAGTCTCCCAAACCATAGCCATCATTTTTGAAGGTTTTGCCAGAGGTGGCGAATCTAAATCATCTCGAAAGAAATATCTTAGAGCGACATTAAAATCGTCCATCATCCAATTACAAAAAAGAGTCTTGACAAGACTTTTGACCATTTCTTTTTCAGATGAAGATCTCGAAGGAATCTTACCGAGCACGATGACCCCCTTATCATCTTGGCTACAATAGCCAATTTACGAGTGAAACATGTCCTGGTCTATCAAGGGAGCTTTGTTGACATGATTTATCACAATACCTTCAAACAACTCAACCTACCTGGAACCGACCTCCAACCTTTCTCGAGAAACCTAGTTGGTTTCGATGGAAGTCAAGTTAAGGTTTAAGGATATATTGAGTTGTATCTCACGCTATGAACAAAGCTGAATTGTAAAACTGTAAAAGTAAAGTTTTTGGTCATCAATTGCCCCTTCGCCTACAATATTATCCTTGGGCGACCTTCCCTCAACCAATTTGAAACAATTGTATCCACTCTCCACTTAACGATGAGGTTGATCATGGGAGAAAATTAAGTGGAGTGGTCAAAAGAGATCAGACACTTGCAAGGCAATGTTATAGTAACAGCCTCATAATTGGTGAATGAAGTTCCTAAGCTATTTGAGACAACCTCGGATGTTCAATTTCGAGATAGTAATAACCTCGGACGTTTAATTCAGAGATAGTAATTTCTTAGATATCTTTAATTTTTTTCTATGTAATAAGTGCATTTTACACAATGTACTCTTTTCCTCTAACCATGATATATGGCTGAGTCAATTATAAGAGAATAAAATTATTTATTTGGCCAAATTATTAGTTATATTGTTAAGCCATCTCAATTATTTAATCGTTGCAGCCATCTCGACTATTTAATATTCATTATGCCTTTTCGGCGATGTTTGTACAAGTTAATAAGCCACTTCGCATCGCTTTAAAATGATATGTTGGGTTGCTTTAGGCTGCCCAAAATTATAGTTCACAGAATAAATTATCTCGAGAAAAATAATATTAAAGTAATGTCAGAAAAATGCATAATTCCGACATAAAGACTTAGTCTTCAAGTTAATCGCGAATAGGGCGTTAGACCCTGACATAAAAATAGGACTTTGATCCTGAACTGAAAAAAGAAAGAAATACAAGAAGATAATAAGTTGGAATAAAAAATAAATAATGCGCAAAAAGCATGGAAAGTTACAAGTTAGGCCCAAAGGGCTACAATTGAAAAGAAAATAAAATCAATAGTCTTCGAGCAAGTTCTCCTCGACCTCCACCAAAACCCCATCTTGTATTTTCTTCCCCGAATCCATTCTAGAAACATCAAGGCTAGATTGAAAGAACTAGATTTGAGAAAGCGCATTGTTCCAAGTAAGGTCCGCAATGTGGTCTAGAAGGTTGGTCAGCTCAGCCTTTCTAGACTCTAAAGCAGATTTCTCGGTAACCAATTCAGCTTTCTCGACCTCCAATTCTTCTACTTTCTTCTTTGAAGAAGCCAAGTCATCCCGCTCTGTCTCAAGGGTAGATCTTAGCTCCACCAAGTTGGCATTTGCCTTCTTAGCTCAGCCATAATCCCTTTCAATGCAGAGTTCGCTTGAGATGCCTCTAACTTGGCAGCATCACATTCTTTCATGACTTCGAGGGAGGCAGCCTCAAGATTCTCCCTCTTTTTTGCTAACTCGAAATTTGCAGCCCTCATAAACTCAATTTCCTTTTCCTTTACCGACAAAAAGCATGTCATGCTAGAAAACCGAAAAGCATATAACTCCATCAGATTAAACAAAGAAGACTGAGTGCTTCGATACTTCTCAATATTCCCTTCGAGAAGTACTCGGTTATCAACAAAGCCCTCAATATCCAACTCTTTAGTTTAAAGAGTAGTTGGACCTTCAGAACCGCTATCATCAGTAGCTTGGTCAGAGACACCACCCTCAGAAGCACCAAGGGCGACTCAGGTGCGTTTCTGAGTAGGTTCCCCACTTGCACCCTTCCTTCTCTGAACAAACATTGGCTCAGCATGTTGGCTTCTCGTGTTATCTAGGTTGACTACCTCGATGTTTGTATTATTAAAAGGCGACTGAGCACCCTTTTCAGGTTGGGGAATCTTGGTTCCTTTATTTGGTTGTTGGATCAAGGCTTCACCTCGAGCCACTTCTTATCTTTTCTTCTCGACCAATTGCTTTTTTAGCAAGGCCACATTCTTTTTGTCCAACATGATGTCCTTTACAAAGCAAAATGAAATGTAAGGCAAAGTAATATCAACAAATAACATCTGTGGAAAAGATGTCGGGCATACAAAATTTTTTTTGACATCCTTCATCATTTGAGTTAATGATATCGAAATACTTGATTGTTCCAATCTTGACTATTAGCTTGGTAGCTAGTTTTTCGTTCTTGGACATCTCAGTCCACTTTGTTTCATCCATATAATGGACTCCTCTATTCCAATATAAGTGGAATAATGGCTTTCTACTGGCAGTAAGGAAGAACAGGATGGTGTCCGGTGCTCCGCATAGTTGAAAGAAATCGTCTTTGAAGTCCTTATAGGACTATTCAAAGATTTCAAATACTCTTTTCCCTATTCGAGCACAAAAAGAAACCTATCCTGACTTTTACCCACTTGATGGTCTTAAGACTCCAAGAAGTAAAATAATACCTTTAAGGACTTTGGCATCCCAAAGAAATCACAGGTAATCTTGAACGCTCTCATAAAAGCCTAAGAGTTAGGGTGAAGTTGAGAACGGGTGACGTTTATCTTCAATAACATCTCAATTTGAAAGGAGGTGAAGGGCAATTGAACTCCTAGCTTTATGAACAAGGTTTTTTACATGTATATGAAGTGCTTCCCTTTGGTTCTTTCGAAACAAACCCTATCACTCCCATGATATAGGTTGAGAAAGTAAGACTTGTCGTTCCTCCCCTTTAGCGTCAACTCTAAGTAAGCACCAAGATCTCTAGTTAACTTCTCGGTCAGAAATAACGATAAGATGCATAGAACTTCCTTATCCACCTAGCTATAGAGACCGCCACTGCTGGACTTCGGCTTAATAGCTACCCGACACACCATATTGGCTTTAGACTAAGATGTATTTATAAAGGCCAAAGGAACATCATTTTTATTATCTGAGCTACTTCAGTCGAACATCATTCCAACTATCTTGTCAATATCCCTTTTGACTTTGTCCCTCAGCTCTCACTGCTCTACCAGCTTCTTCTCTTACTCGGGCAACTCGACATGAAGTTTGGTAGGCAATGGTGTCCTTTGTCCCCTGTTAAGACCACTAGTAAAGGAACCCATTTGCTGAAAGGGCAAATGGATTGGCATAAGGGCTTCTCTCTCCTTACGATTCTCAAGGATCTCCCTCACCAAAACCATAATAAAGGAAAAAAGATGAAAGGAAAGAAAAGAGGGAAGAATACTTATGAAGAAGGAAAGTGAACTGGGCAAACATGTTGAGACTCTGGGAAAGCAAGTTGAGACCCTATGTACTAGTAACAGTCGCACGCTAAGGGAAAAAGAAAAAGGTTTCAGAAAAGCTAAAAAACTTGGTGCTAATGAAAGGAGATGAAAATGGAAAAATATTGAGAATTGGCTAAGAATTAGATGTAAAGAAGGTACTAAAATGAAAAACTCCCTTTTATAAGCAAAAAAAAGGGAAACCATTTCATCTTTCTCAAAAAGACATGGGAACAATATTGTAAATATCATCCTCAAAAATCTCAAAAACAATCATCATTACACTGTATCCTAGAAGCTGATACGACGCAATAAGTGGGTAAATGTGAGACCTTTGATTGACACGTGGCCACTATAGAACTTGGGGGTAGTGGGCCTTTACCATGATATTTTGGAGTAAACACTACATATAACATGATGTCACAACTATTCTGAGATACCACCATTACCTTGGATTATTACTTTTACCTTGGGCATTATCTCTCGTATCAGTATCACTTATAAAGGTCTAATAAAAGTCAACACTTTGGCCCAATATTAAGAAGAACTCGGAATCTTGCCAAGATGACAAGATACCGACTTGGGGCAGTATTTGGTACTAATGTAATTGGGTCTCATAAGTGGTTAGCCCATTAACAAATAAGGGATAAAACCCTAAAGAGATAGGATTAATATTTAGATTAAGTCTAATGATAAGGTTAACCTATATCGTTAAGGAGTCCTAATCCTATTTAAATAGGGTTATCATTCCAAATCCTTACCTATATAAAAAAGGCACTGATGCAAATGAAGTTACGATATTAAAGGATTCGGTCCAAGTCCTAGTTGGCCCAGGGACGAGAGGTCAGGCAAAGAAATTCAAGGAAGCATTCAACAGGCTGATTCAAGAAATCTGGTCTCAATCAAATTTACGGCCCATTGAACATAGCCCATGTTTTCAACAAAGAAGCATCAATGTGATTCAAACCCAACCTAATTGCAGCAGTAAATCTGCATGTTTGGGGCTTATTAATTTAATCAGATACTTTTCTTTATTTGTTAGAGCTGATTGATTCAATCAGATATTTTTCTTTATTTGTTAGGGCTGATTAATTTAATTAGATACTTTCCTTTATTTGTAGGGCTGATTAATTTAATCAGATACTTTCCTTTATTTGCTAGGACTGATTGATTCAATTAGATACTTTTCTTTATTTGTTAGGGCTGATTGATTTAATCAGATACTTTTTTTTATTTGTTAGGACTGATTGATTTAATCAGATACTTTCCTTTGTTGTAATCAGCCTATTTAAAGGCGTATATGAATGAAAGAAGCAGCGCAGTTTTATTCACAAAAATTAAGAGTTTCTCTTTGGTTCTTTGAAGAACTATTAGAACTTATTGGAATCATTCCGTGACGTTCACAATTCGACTTATCAAACGGAATTTTCACTGCCGTTTGTGGCGTCTTCAACATACCAAGGTTCTTACCTCTGCATAGGTAATAGGTCGAGGTTTTCCATCTAAAAATCTGATTATAAACAGTCGTGGTACCTTAGTTGTTGACGGGTCTCGTTATTTTTGGCGAGGTTCGTATCATTTGGTCATCTGAGCTTTGGTTCTAAATCAGGTTTGCCTATCCTTTTTTTTGTCTTTCCATTGATTTTCGCCTAGAGTTTTAAAAAAAAAAGGATCCAAAAAAAAACAGAGAGGGATAAAAAAAAAGAAAAAAAAATTCGTCCAAAAAAAAGAAAAAAAATTTGTCCAAAAAAAAATTCATCCAAAAAAAAAATTCGTCAAAAAAAATTCATATTTCTAAAAACTTCATCAGTTGTTGTTTCTTCGTATTTATACTGTCCTTGGTGTTTTTACTTTTGAATTGTTACAAGTGATTCGATATTGTCTGATCAGTTTTTAAAAAGAGCTGAAAGAGAAATATCGAGTGGAAAGAGGCAAGAATGGTGAGCATATTAAAAGGTAAAAGCCAAATTATTTTGAGTGAAACACGAGTGAAATCGAGTGAATCATTCTTTGAGTGAAACACGTGAGGGAAGTGTTGTCATGAGGTCCATTGCATTTTGTTCCTGATCCTTATTTTGCATATCAACAATGTCACATAACAGTGGTAATAGTACTTCAAGCAGTGGCTGCTCCGAACTTATTCATGAAGGCTTTGGTGGAAGAGATGAGAAGAATTATGAGGAGTGAATTGGAGCAGGTGCATGAACAGTTAGATAGGGTAGAGAATGAACGTATGGCGCAGTTGCAAAACGTTCATAATGTGCTTAGGAGGGAAAGAGTTCAACCGAGGAAAGTAACGGGATGAGGACGACAAGTATTATGGGGCTGGTTTTGATGGAGAAGAAGATCAAAATTCAGTGGATAGTCCTAGGAGATATGGACAGTTTAGGGAAGCTAGGAACTGGGAAGATAATAATCTGGGCAGTATTAAAATGACAATTCCTTTATTTCAAGGAAAGAATGACCTGGAGGCCTATTTTGAATGGGAGAAGAAGGTGGAGTTAGTGTTCGATTGCCACAACTATTCCGAGATAAAGAAAGTAAAACTTGCTACTATTGAGTTTTTTTATTATGCTATTATTTGGTGGGATCAGTTAGTGTTGAACAGGCGGTGGAATAGAGAGCGTCCTGTTGAGACGTGGGAAGAGATGAAAACAGTGATGAGAGACGGTTTGTACCCAGCCATTACTACCCGGGGTTGTACCAAAAATTGCAAAGCCTTAGATAAGATAACCGGAGTGTGGAGGATTATTATCAAGAGATGGAGATTACTATGATTCGGACTAATGTAGAAGAAAACCGAGAGGCTACTAAGGCAAGGTTTTTGCATGGCTTAAATCAAGAAATTCATGATAAGGTGGAGATGCAGCATTATGTGGAGTTGGAAGACATGGTGCACATGGCCATCAAAGTAGAGCAACAGCTCAAGAGGAGGGGTGATACACGTGCAATACATAGTTCAGGTTCTTCTCCATGGAAACCGTGTTATGTAAAGAAAGAAGAAAGGTCCAGCTGTAAAACCCAAAACTAAGCCAAAACAAGAAACAACCAGTCATGGTTCTCAAGGTAAATCTGACCCTTTCACATCTCGAAATCGTGACATTAAGTGTTTCAAATGTCAAGGTAGGGGTCACATAGCAAGCCAATGCCCGAACAAAAGAGTCATGGTGATACGGGATAATGGTGAGATTGAAATCGATGATGAATCAAAGCCCGACTCTATGCCACCATTGGAGGATGCGGATGAGGAAGAATATGCAGCCGAAGAAGAATTGTTGGTTACAAAAAGAGCTTTAAGCATGCAGGTCAAAGAAGATGAAGAGGTGTAGCGAGAAAACATCTTTCATACGAGATGCCACGTGCAAAATAAGGTATGTAGTCTGATTATTGATGGAGGTAGTTGTACTAATATTGATAGCACAACTTTGGTGGAAAAATTGTGGCTGTTAGCAATTAAACATCCCCTACCTTATAAATTATAATGGCTCAATGATAATAGAGAGTTAAGAGTGACTAAACAGGTGTTAGTGTCATTCCGCATTGGAAAATATAAAGATGAAATTTTGTGCGATGTAGTTCAGATGCAAGCTAGACATTTGTTATTAGGTCGACCTTGGCAATTTGATCGGCAAGTTAAGCATGACGGCTTTACCAACAAATACTCTTTTGTGCTTAAATCAGAGAACCATCACTCTTGTTTCCGATGACACCGAAGTAAGTTTATGAAGATCAAGTGAGATTATAGAGAGAGAGTGATCAAAAGAAAGAGACTGATCAAAAGAAAAAGAGTGAAATCAGAGAAAGGTCGAGAAAAATGAGAGAGTAAAAAAAAAATCAAAATTCGGCCATTGAGAGAAAATCAGAGAGAGAACAAAAGAATTTCTATGCAAAAGCGAGTGAAATTAAGCGGATAATGTTTGCAAATCAGCCAATGATTGTACTTATGTACAAAGAGGCATTTTTGAACACTAATGAAATTGACCCTGCTTTGCCTAGTTCTGTTGTTTCTCTTTTGTAGGAGTTTGATGATGTCATTTCCGAGGAGATTCTACATGGTTTACTACCTATTCGAGGGATTGAACATCAAATCGATTTTGTGCCCGGTGCTTCCATTCCAAACCGACCAGCTTACCGAACTAATCCCGAGGAGACAAAAGAATTACAAAGGTAGGTTAGTGAATTGAATGGAAAAGGGGTATGTGAGAGAAAGCATGAGCCCATATGTACCGTTCCGGTGATTTTAGTTCCTAAGAAGGATCGAACGTGGAGAATGTGCGTTGATTGTCAAGCCATCAACAATATAATGGTAAAATATCGACATCCTATGCCTCGCTTAGATGATATGCTAGATGAACTGCATGGTGCTTGTGTATTTTCCAAGATTGATCTGAAAAAGTGGTTATTATCAAATAAGAATGAAAGAAGGAGATGAATGAAAAAACTGCTTTTAAAACAAAACATGGTTTATATGAGTGGTTAGTGATGCCATTTGGATTAACTAATGCACCAAGTACTTTTATGCGATTAATGAACCATGTCTTGCGTGCTTTCATAGGTAGATTTGTTGTTGTTTATTTTGATGATATACTCATTTATAGTAAAAACTTAAATGACCATGTTAAGCACTTAAGATCTATTTTAGAAGTGTTAAGAAAGGAAAAGTTGTTTGCTAACCTTAAGAAGTGCACCTTTTACACCGACAAGCTTGTGTTTCTTAGTTTTGTTGTGAGTGCACAAGGAATACAGGTAGATGAAGAAAAGATTTACGCCATTCAAGAGTGGCCAACTCCTACTTTCGTAAGTCAGGTAAGAAGTTTTCATGGCTTGGCGAGTTTTTACGATGTTTTATTCTGGACTTCAGCAGCATTGCAGCGCCCTTAACCGAAGTCATCAAGAAGAATGTTCCATTCAAATGAGGAGGGGAACAAGAGAAGGCATTCAAACTCATCAAGGAAAAATTAACTAATGCGCCTTTACTTGTTTTATCTAACTTTGTTAAAACATTTGAAATTGAGTGTGATGCTTTAGGTATAGGCATTGGAGGTGTTTTGATGCAAGACGGAAGGCCGGTTGCGTACTTTAGGGAGAAATTGAGTGGGGTAGCCTTAAACTATCCCACTTATGACAAAGAATTATACGCATTGGTTCGAACTCTAGAGACTTGGCAGCACTACCTTTAGCCTAAGGAGTTTATGATTCACACTGATCATGAGTCCTTGAAGCATCTGAAGAGTCAACATAAGTTGAGTAGGAGACATGCTCGATGGGTAAAGTTCATTGAGACGTTCTCATATGTCATCCGATATAAACAAGGTAAGGAGAATGTGGTAGCTGATGCACTTTCTCGAAGGTACGTGTTAATATCTACTCTTGATGCAAAATTACTTAGTTTGGAACATATTAAAGAATTGTACCCTTTTGACTAAGATTTTTATGAGGAATATAGGAATTTTGAGGAAAAGGGCGAGGGAAAGTTCTTTAGGCATGAAGATTTATTGTTTCGAGAAAATAAGTTGTGTGTGCCTAATTGTTCATTACAAGACTTATTGGTAAGGGAATCCCATAGTGGAGGGTTAATGAAACATTTTGGAGTTGCCAAGATTTTAGCTGTTTTGCAGGAACACTTCTATTGGCCACACATGAAACGAGATGTCGAGAGGATTTGTGATAGATGTGTCACGTGTAGGCAAGCTAAGTCCAGAATGCAGCCCAACGGTTTGTATACTCCTTTGCAAATTCCTACTAAACCTTGGATTGATATTTCAATGGATTTTATGTTAGGTTTGCCTAGGTCTAAACAAGGAAGAGATTCAATATTTGTGGTTGTGGATAGATTCTCTAAGATGGCACATTTTATTTCATGTCACAAAACGGATGATGCTTCACATGTTGCTGATTTGTTCTTTAGGAAGGTTGTGAGATTACATGGTATGCTTCGGACAATTGTTTCAGATAGAGATACTAAGTTCTTGAGTTACTTTTAGAATACTTTGTGGTGCAAGTTAGGAACTAAGCTCTTATTTTCTACTACGTGTCACCCACAAACTGATGCTCAAACCGAAGTAGTAAATAGGACTTGTCAACTTTGTTGAGGGCTATCATTAGGAAAAATATCAAAACATGGGAAAAGTGTTTACCACAAAAAATTTACTTACAATCGTACTGTACATTCTGCTACTAAATTTTCACCTTTTGAAATTGTATATGGGTTTAATCCTTTGACTCCATTAGATTTATCTCCTTTACCTTTGTCTGAGTATGTGAATTTAGATGGCGAAAAGAAAGCTAAATTTGTTAAACAGATCCATGAGAAGGCAAGACTCAATGTCGAGCAGAGAACGGAGCAATATGCAAAACAAGCCAATAAGTGGCGCTATAAGCTGATTTTCGAACCTAGAGATTGGGTTTGGCTGCACATGCGGAAAGAGAGATTTCCTGTTCAAAGGCATTCCAAACTACTTCCGAGAGGAGATGGTCCTTTTCAAGTCCTCGAGCGTATCAATGACAATGCCTATGAACTGGATTTACCGGGTGAGTACAATGTTAGTGCTACTTTTAATGTTACTGACTTGACTCCTTTTGATGTAGGAGATGATTTGAGGACAAATCCTTTTCAAGAGGAGGGAAATGATGCAAATGAAGTTACGACATTAAAGGATCCAGTCCAAGTCCCAGTTGGCCCAGGTACAAGAGGTCAAGCAAAGAAATTTAATGAAGCACTCAACAGGCAGATTCAAGAAATCTGGTCTCAATCAAATTTACGGCCCATTGAGCATAACCCATGTTTTCAACAAAGAAGCATCAATGTGATTCAAACCTAACCTAATTGCAGCAGTAAATCTACATGTTTGGGGGCTAATTGATTTAATCAGATACTTTCCTTTATTTGTTAGAGCTAATTGATTCAATTAGATATTTTTCTTTATTTATTAGGACTGATTAATTCAATTAGATACTTTCCTTTATTTATAGGGCTGATTGATTTAATCAGATACTTTCCTTTATTTGCTAGGGCTGATTGATTCAATCAGATACTTTCATTTATTTGTTAGAGCTGATTGATTTAATCAGATACTTTCTTTTATTTGTTAGGACTAATTAATTTAATCAGATACTTTCCTTTATTGTAATCAGCCTATTTAAAGGTGTACATGAATGAAAGAAGCAGCACAGTTTTATTTACAAAAATTGAGAGTTTCTCTTTGATTTTTTGAAGAACTATTCGAACTTATCGGATCATTCCGTGGCATTCATAATTTGACTTATCAAACGAAATTTTCACCACTGTTTGTGGCGTCTTCAACATACCAAGGTTCTTACCTCTGCATAGGTAACGGGTCGAGGTTTTCTATCTAAAAATTTGATTGTAGACGGTCGTGATATCTTAGTTGTTGACAGGTCTCGTTATTCTTGGCGAGGTTCTCATCAGGTACACCACTCAGGTATAATCAATCTATTCTAATGTTTAAAGATTGTTAAGCTTTCTCCTAATTTGAACGTCAGAGTACTTTTGCAGGTACCTTCCACCATTCTCAGTATTCAAGCATCCCAGATCCAGACTTTCAATCATCTCGATTTAATCCTAGGTACAACCTTACACCTCGGATTTAGTCCAAAACACTTATCAAAATCAAATAATAGGAGTGTCATGTGTCGATAAGGCATGGAAGAGTTAATTTCCATGGAAGGTGCCTCCAGTTCAATGCAAGTTTCGACTAAAAGATACATGTTTAAAAAATTATGAGTAAACCCCCTTTTTTTCCTTTAAAAATATATGTGTCATCACTTTGATCTTTTAAAAAGTTTTGTCATTAATTTAATTTATGAATTAACACTAAAAATCGTCCTTTTGTATATAGATAGAGACTAAATTAATATAATTTCAATAATTGAGGGACTAAATTGATGATAATTTTATATAATTGAGTAATTGAATTAATGGCATTTTTTGATGATTAAAAGACTAAATTAAAATTTTTTTTGACCAAAATAATGTTACTTTCTGAATTTAAAAACTAAATTAATAAAAAAAATTTTAAAAAACTAAAGTGATGATATTTATTTTTTTAGAAAACAAAAAAAAGAGTTTATTCAAAAATTATATTTGCATTATAAACTATTTTTTTCATTTTATTGAGTTAATTAATTTATACATTTTATTGTTTACTAATGCTCGCGTTGCACTAATACATGGGTTTTTACTCATTATATTAAAGAATCTCGTAATAAATAATTATATATGTATTTAATATAAATATTATTAATAAATAATAAAACATAAAACTAACATTATATTTGAAATTGATATAATAGTTTAACTTAATTTAATATAGCTATTACTGTTCAATTGTGAGATAATTATTTAAATTTCTAGATTGGCTTTTAATTCATTTATACTTGACTTCTACTTTTTCCAGAGACACAACATCAAGTTGACAATTATTAAATTAAAAGATTGAGTGACGTAAATAAAATTTAATATGGAAAAATTATTGTCATTTTTTTTTAAATCATGATCATCACAGTAAAACAAACCAGATTTTCATTCATTGTTACTGATCATGAACATTATAGTAAAACAAATTGTCAATGCATAATGTTTCTTTCGAAGTTTAAAAGATATTTTTGTATCAAATGAAAGAATCATGTGAGAAATGACAACCTTGTATTTTAAGTTGCTAATGATTTTCAATCTAAACAAAATCAATATTATTTAATTGCACAATTCATTTAATTGGTTTATCTTTTTAAGTAGCATCATATAAACACTTATTTTCAATTTAATACATGGTTAGAAAAATTTGAACTTCTATTACTACTAGTTTAACTAATTTTTAAACATTATAAGGTTATTACTTTTTAGTTGCAATAAGACTTCAGATGTGAGAGATCAAAAATAGGAAAAGAGGAAAATAATGAAAAATGAAAAGTTAGAAAAGATAATGAATTAAGTTAAAGATTAAATGATAATCGTATAAGATATATATAATACTAGGAAATTAAAAAATAAAAATATATATAAAGATAGTATGAAAAATTAGGAGAAAGTGAGATGTGCCCGATTCCATTATCATGTATGTGTATATATATATATATATATATTCAAATTATGTTTTTTAAAAATCACAACAAATTTGAAAAACTAAAATGATATGTATATTTTTTTCATTTAATAATAAAACTAAACGTTTGAAAAATGTTATAACAACATTTATGTCGCTTGTTAAAGTAAAGTTAGAAAATAAGGAAATAAAATAAAATGACAATATGAAAAAGGCAATATGGAACTTATATCCTGGGGGGCATATATATACCCAAATATACTCTGTAGAAAAAATACCTTAGTATATCTAATACATACCCCTATGCATACTCTTACAAATACGTGCCTCGTACAGGTACAGCAACCATATAAGTGGACTCGTATATTGTAGCTGCTCATGCTAGTATATTTTTTGTTATATACCAGATCATTCTTGGATTTCCAAAGGTGCTAGGGGATAAATGTAATTTGAGAAAAGTATTTTACCAATAGAAAAAACTTTTAGAGTTCCTTAAAAAAAAACAGAGTACTGTAATTGCTTAACTTTATATGAGCATGTTTGGAATCCTGAAATTTAAGAATAGATTTGATCTATAAATAAATCATTCATTTGAAAAGTTATATAATAGAATTTATTTTATTTAAAAATCTTTGTAAGTGTAGTTGTGTATATGTAGAAATACAATTAAATTTTGCTTGATTTGTTTAAATTATTTGAATTGGTAATTTTTTATTAATATAATTATTTTTACCTATTTTAGTAAGAATATTTGATTTATAAATAAATTATTCATTGAAAAATGTATATAATAGGAATTTATTTAATTTAAAAATCTTTGCAAGTGTAGTTGTGTATATGTAGAAATATAATTAAATTTGGATTGATTTGATTTGAATTGGTTTAAATTATTTGAATTGGCAATTTTTTTATTAATATAATTATTTTACCTATGTTAGTTAGAATAATAAAGCAAAATTATTAAGAGAAAATGCGTTCAATCCATCTTTAATATATTCTAAATATTGAATTTGATTTAAAAATTAATTCAAATAATATTTTTTATAAAAATTTTAAAGATGAAAATTGATTTGCAAATCTAATCTAATTAATTCAATTAAAATCAAATCAAAATATTTTTATTTTTTAATAATTTCAAAGATAGTGAAAGTATCTTACAATGTTCAAATTAGACCAAAAATTATGTTTTTGTTTGTTAAAGAAAGTGAAGAGAGAGGGAAGGTTGCCCCTATTTTCTATAATGGTATGCAGAAATTGAATCCAAGACTTTTAGGTCAATGCAATTTGATTATGCTAATCAAACTAAACACCTTTGAGCCAACATAACTCAATTTTGTCAATTAAGCTAACTATCATTTAGAGATAAAAAGTTACATTTGAACTACTGAATTTGAGTGAAGATTAATTTCAAATTAACACTTAAATATATATTGTTCTCATGACTAATAAGGCCTTGTGTTTTCGGATTCAATATGATCTATTAATATTATAAAAAATTTATGTGATGTTTGGTATATAGGGATAATGATCCCATTCCATAAAATAAGACATTCTTATGTTTGTTTGTAAAAAAAAATTATGAAATGTTGATTTCATTCCTTCGCCCCATTCCCTAAAACTAGGAATAGAGTATGGAATCCATTTCCTTCTAAAGAGGTGGAATTGAAATTTTATATTCCATAGAATGGAATTAAAATTATTTATTTCTAATATACCCTTAAATTTTTTATAAAATTACACCTATTGTCCTTCTTGTATTTTTTTTGTTAATAAAATATTATCCTTATTACATTGCAGCTTATGGTGCAATTTTATTATGCTCAAATTTTATGTATTTGATTACCTATCTACCTTGATGATATTTTAGTTTATCAACATAATTTTTAATCTCAACATAGATGGTCTGTCTTTAATTTTAAAACTTATTTATATATAAAATAAATGTATAGTTGTAATAAAATTAAAATTAAACATTATTGTTAATGTTTAAAATTTTTTTTATAAGGAGTATTTATATAATTTATATTAACTCTAATTCCATTCTATAGTGATTCTATATACCAAATAGTAGAATGACTTGAAAAGACATTCCATTTTAAAAGTTACTAAATTATGGATTAAGAATAACCATTCCATTTCATGTTGTTCCATTCCATTCCTTTTTCATTTTAATTTTATAAAATCATCATTTCGTATACCAAACGTCACATTAGGCTATCAATAATTTATAAATTACTATTTATTTACTTGAAGAAAACAATTTTAGTTCTTATAATAATTTGATGCTTTTTTACTTATTGGTACTGTAATAAATTTTATAGTTACAAGTAGATTAAATTCAGCATCAACTGAATTCACTCTTCTTTTCGAGTGTGCTCCTCTTTTAGTTTGGAAATTAAACATATCCATTTAACAATTTGATAAATCTAGCTCAATAAAAGTTCAGCTTGATTGATTTGAAATTTGATTATGTTGAGTTTGATATAAAATTTGATAATTATATAATAAAATTGGACTTAAAACACCTCAACATTTTTCTCAAAAACCAATATGAGCTAACTTGATTAATTATGCATAAAAAATTTTTTTTTATGACTACAGTTATAATAAATTTAAGAATAAAATATACTTTTAGTCTCTGAAAGATATATCATTTATCAATTTCATCATTTAGAAATTAATTTTATCGATTTTGTCCTTTAAGTTTCAAACCACTCACAAATTTTATCATTTTGTTCCTTTTAATTTTATCAATTTAATCCCTCAAAGTAATTAATTATTATAAATTTAAAATTTGAAAAACTAAGTTGATAAATTAATTTCTAAATAACGAAATTGATAAATGATACATTTTTTAAATACTAAAACTTTATTTTACTCTAAATTTAATTAAATGATTTCAAATATATAATTTAATATTTTAAAATTATAATTTAAATCAAGTTGAACCAAGTTTGAAAACGTAAAACCAACTTGATTTTCTGGTTTGATTAGTAGTTTGCAAATATATTCTTTTATTTTAGTATGGTATGATTATTTCTTATTAAAAAATGTCTTGGTTTATTTTTTACATATAAAAATAATAATAAGTTAATCCATAATTATTGATGAGAACACTAACAACATGATTAGGATTTTAAAGGGCAGACAAGAGTAAAACAAAAATTAAACTTTAAGAAAAAGTATTAATTTCTTTAATTTTTGGAACAGAAGCATCAGTGCAGAGCATGTAACGCATTAGAGACACAAGGTTAAAAATGGGGCCACGCAAGTACATGTTTAAAATCCTCGTTTATGTTCAAAAAATTCTTAAAAAGTTGTTTGCAGCACAACACAGACCGACACCCAGCCTACTTTACCCCCTCTCTATGCAGCTTTTCTCATTCATGGGATTGAGCAGCAGTCACCCCTTGGCCCGATACAACGCGAGCTCCCAATTCTGCTACTTTTTTTTTTTGCAGATTCTCGCACCATTTGGGCTTTTTGGATGAAGTGGGTGTGTCCGTGAGGAGGTGTGTTCTTGTTTCTGCTCTGCTCTTGATTCCCCTTGGCCGTTTCTGATCAGTGACACTGTGAGTTTGTTCTCTGTCTTTTGCTTCTGTTTCTTACTTTTCTTTATATTTTTCTTTTTATTTTTTTTAATCCCTCCTTTGAGCATGAAATGGTCATCTTTAGTGCTGATACATGCGAATATGCTATTTGTTTTCTGGGTTTGGCTTTTTATTATGGTATTTGGTTGTTTTGGGTCACTGGGTTCTGCGAACACCTTCTAGCTGTTAGCTTTATGATGTTTGATTGTTAGACTGAGAGTAACCATATCGACAATCTCACAAAATAACTCATTCAATACACCAAGGAAATACCTTTAGTTCTTTAAGGACCTTAATTTGTCTATTTGACGAAAACAAATTTGTCTAGAATTTTTTTTTTAATGAATAAATGCATACTCTAGACTCATCGCTATGTATCGTTTGCTACTTTGCTTTTCTTTCCCTGTTTTTGGTGTGTACGGTAGCTTCCAGAAGAAGTTAAGTGTAACATGCCTGAAAATTAGCTTAGCTTAGGATTATTATTAATATTCATGGTATATTGCTGAATTTGGAAATTTCCATTTGCTTGAGTCTTAGATTTCAGGTTCTGTTGCCATTCAATTGCTCAATTCTACTGGGAAACCACATGTAAGGGGGATGTTAGGTTTATTTTTTTTATTTTTTTATTTTTGTCATGCCTCTATCAGGTCCTAAATGTTTCCAGTTTTTTTCATAAATATAGTTACTATACGCAATCACAGTTAAAAGAGTGTGTTTTCTTATATTGAATGGGGAACATAATAATGATTCTCTGCTTGAAGTGGATTATTCCTGCTGTTGGGGTAAAAGGTTTCTTCTGAACCATGATATTTGTGTGCTATTCATTCATGGTAAGTCATAGTGTTGTCACTTTCACTCTTCTATGGTTCTTTGATTATGTAGCATGTCGTTCAATTTAGTTCACAGTAGTTTGAATTGAATACATTGAACATAAACATCATGTGTACATGGGATCCTTTTTCTTATTTGTCATTTAACATGTATTAGTTCATAGTTGCTGAAGTTTCCTCACCACATCATTATAGTCTGTTTTATCCTTTACTCTGGCTTACCATTGCTTGTTGCTTCCTTTGCTTTTCCATTCATTGTTCTAAAACTAATTTAGAGTTTGATATTTTGATTTGATTAATTATTTTTTCCATGCTTCCTCCTTCTTTTGAAATAATTTTTTTATCAATAGAAATTTTAGCCTTATGTGCAGAGACTCTCCCGTGCAGGTCCCTTTTTTATGTTACTAATATGTTAAATAAGTAATAGCTGAGCTTTAGTTCTTCTGTCCTAAAATTGATCTTAATTCTCACTCTCTTTTGGATTAAGCTAAAGATCCTATTCAGTCTGCTCTTCTTTGACAATTTTAGAATTCTATTTGTCATTTTTTGATGAAATAAACCATTATGTTAGGTTAATCAAAAGATGGAGCGCTCCAGACTTAATATGAGGGTTCGTTGCTCTGGTTCAACTCCTTCAGACGAATCAGCTTTGGATCTTGAAAGAAACTGTTGCTGTCATTCTAATCTGCCTTCACTAAGTCCACCAACACTTCTCCCCTTTGCTTCAGCTGGACAGCACTGCGAGAGCAATGCTGCTTACTTCTTATGGCCTACCTCAAGTCGCTTGAATGATGCTGCTGAAGAGCGAGCAAACTATTTTTTAAATCTACAAAAGGGGGTGCTACCTGAAAACCTTGGTCGGTTGCCAAAGGGGCAGCAAGCAACCACATTACTTGAACTCATGACAATCAGGGCATTTCACAGCAAGATACTGCGTTGTTACAGCCTTGGAACAGCAATTGGTTTTCGCATTAGGCGAGGTGTATTAACAGATATTCCTGCCATTCTAGTTTTTGTTTCCAGGAAAGTTCACAAGCAATGGCTCAGCCCAATCCAGTGTCTGCCCACTGCTCTTGAGGTTGAAATGTTCATTCTGGACCTCCCTGATTCAACTTTTGAGTTTACTCTATTTTAATCATGGATGGTATTTGGGTGTTTCCTAGTACCTAGTGCTGCAGTCAAAATAAATGTTTAATTTGTCAATCAGGGACCTGGAGGAGTATGGTGTGATGTAGATGTGGTGGAATTCTCGTATTTTGGTGCACCTGAGCCAGCTCCTAAAGAACAGCTGTATACAGAGATCGTAGAGGACTTGCGTGGGGGTGATCCATGCATTGGTCCAGGTTCTCAGGTGTTTCTGTGCTCCCTTAATTAAGGTTTCCTGTGGAAAGGCAGTTCCAGTTTAAGAAAGACTAGCTTTTAATTCAATTAATATTGCATATATTTGATGATGAAATAATACTTTGAGCCTGATAATTGACAACCTTATTCCTTTTTAAAGCATATTGTGACTACTATCCCTTTGTTTTATCAAGTATCATGTTTGTTTGCCATGATGCTGTTGTTCTAGCCAGAAAAAGCATTGCCTAAGCAAGCCTAAGTTTCCAGGTTGTATGTGGAACTTCAACAAAGCATCTGACGTTTTCTCAAGACTTACTTTAACTTCTCAGAAGTTTGCACTGGTTTGTTTATGCGTGGAATGTGGATAGACTTGACCTTCTATGGTAGACTGCTGGAGATATAGCTACTTCTGATTAACTCATGACTACTTCAAATTGCATACCTTACATTTCAAACTTCATCTATTCCTATGCATTATCTAATACTGTTTGGAGCTTTAGTGTAGTTAAACTATTGTTTTTATTTATTTCTACTTGTTTTTAAGTCTTAACCAATAGATGTAGATGGAGGTGTAACTATCCTCATAAGGAGAACAACTAAAAATATAATACAATGCTTTAGGTAATTGATTTCCTCCCTGATTTGCCTTTGTGGCATTTTCATATATATCTGACCTGTTTTAATTTGAGCTTACCTCTAAATCTGGTTATTGATGTCTTTGCTTTGACAATCACATTATTAGAGTGTCACTGGCCAGATTTTTAATGGCATTGGCTTCTCTCTCTATGCTTCTTCAACCTTATCTCGTCTAACCTGTATTATTGGATGCATTGGATTCTATTAAAATTTTCTGACCTGAATTACCCCTTATATCAGAAAGATCAATTATACAGGTTATGTGGTATTGTTGGTCTTATCAAAAGCATTCATTTAAGATATTTGAAGAATGAAATCATTGGATCCACAAATTTATTGAGGATTGTCAGCAGGCAGAGTGAATCACTATATCTCCATTCCTAGCAGGAACAATATTCTAGTTAAAAAATAAGTGGTGTGTGATAAATTGAAGTATCAGACTTTCAGCTGATGCTCATCCATCTAATAAGTCAAATTTATAAAAGAGATATTGATTGCTTGAGATTGTTGCAAAACTTTCACGCATATATTTCATGTACCTTTTAATTAGTGTCCCACAGTGATTACACTGATCTCAGAAGTCAGAACACAAAGTGATCCTGTCAAATTGATTAACTATGTCTTATTTGGTTGACCTAAAGAACATTTATTGCTTAAAACTATAAATCAGCAATTAAATCTCGAGTAAATTAATTAGTTATTTTTTTGGGCTTCCTAAGCTATATTGTAGACAATGATGTCAACCATAGGGATTCTCTTTCATTAAAACATACAATTGTTAGCACTATTAGTAAACTTGGATAATAGTTTCAATAGCAGTTAAGTACTGGGTTCTCATGTTCTTGTTATTGTCCTATGGATGATAGATAACTTCAAGACTTGTGCTACTTGAAGCCATACTGAGTTTAAATACATTAACTGATGAACCAGCTACCGAGTAAGGGGCTAGTCCAAGAAAGGCATAAGTAAAATAAAAAATCATTCGGACTCTTTTTCAATTCAAAGCTGCAAGTTCTAAGTGGTGCCTGCCTTGAACAATAGCATCTATCAAGTTCTTTCTGTGAAATATGATATTTATTGAGGTTTTAATTCCCTGAAACAGCTGGAGATGCATAAGATATCAGGATGTCCAAGAAAACAATTATGCTAACTATCCATGTATTATGAAGTTGTTAGTAAAGTGTGAACTTGTTGGGGAAAAAGTTCAGTCCACAACCACTCTTAACAGTTGTGTCTGTTTTATTTATTAAGTTGTGCTTATATAAAAAATTGCAATGTTTACTGGCTATTCAGTATTTGGGAAGCACACACTGGTAAAAGTCAATCTTCAAAATTGTCTCTCTTTGCTTTTAAGGCTCAGCTTTAAATAACTTAAATGTCATGTGAACATTTTAACGATTTTAAATTAAATTTTGTGATCTTTAAAATGATTCAAGTTACTAAAATATGTGACTTTTGTTAAATTTGAGGATCAAACAGGATTAAACATCTGATTAACTTTCGCATATTGTTCTTAGTGGCATACTGTTATTGGTGCTTTGATAGGTAGTGTGAAGAAGATAGGTTTTCTACTTCTATTTCATAATGCTCTCTGGCTTATTAAGCTCTTCTACCTGCTAATCCTGGTGCCTCTGAATCTGATTACATTCAGATTTTGGGCTAGCCTCTGCACTTGACTTGTTTCTTCCCATTATAACCATGAAAAATTTATTATGCCCTAGAAAATTAATCTGAACTGTTAACACTTTGGGTACTTGCTGCGAATCTCAGTAGTTGAACCAAATAAAATAAACTTCTTGTGGCCGAGGGCTTTTTATTTGACTATGATATCAAAACTGTGATTGCTAAAATATTACTAAGGTTAAAAGCGGAGAATTATCTTTGGAAATACAGTAAGTTCCTACATAAATTTACCGGAGCATCCTTGAGTGTGCAAAATGTCAAAATTAAGTCATCCATCATTACTTTATGATAGAATAGCAATCTTGGAATGGAAGAACAGTTCACTTGCTAGTTGCAGAAATCAATGCAGTTCATAGAAGCATCCCCAGTAGCAAATTCATGAAATCATGCTCTATTTGATGATTATATTGGATCTCTAACCATTTACATCCTTTGTCCAGGTGGCAAACCAGGAGACATATGGAACTTTGGGTGCCATTGTCAGGAGCCAAACAGGTAGTCGGCAAGTTGGATTTCTCACAAATCGGCATGTTGCTGTTGACCTAGATTATCCAAATCAGAAAATGTTTCATCCTCTTCCACCCACATTGGGGCCTGGGGTTTATCTTGGTGCAGTAGAGAGAGCAACTTCATTTATAACGGATGAACTTTGGTATGGCATATTTGCTGGAATAAACCCAGGTAACACAATTTTTCTGATTGATTTAATTGTGTCAATTAAATTTTGTTCCTCACACATACTCATCATGGTGCGATTTTCTTGTAGAGACTTTTGTGAGAGCTGATGGGGCATTCATTCCTTTTGCTGATGACTTTGACATGTCCACTGTTACTACTTCTGTGAAAGGTGTTGGAGATGTTGGTGACGTGAAAATGATCGACTTGCAGTCTCCAATTGGTAGCCTTATTGGAAAACAAGTGATGAAGGTTGGAAGAAGTTCTGGCTTGACTGTGGGAACTGTTTTGGCATATGCCCTAGAGTACAATGATGAAAAAGGAATATGCTTTTTAACTGATTATCTTGTTGTGGGTGAGAACCAACAAACATTTGACCTTGAAGGAGACAGTGGAAGCCTCATCATGTTAAAAGGTGACAATGGTGAGAAGCCACGGCCAATCGGGATCATATGGGGAGGAACTGCTAACAGGGGCCGCCTTAAGTTAAAAGTTGGGCAACCGCCTGAAAATTGGACTAGTGGGGTTGATCTTGGACGTCTTCTCAATCTCCTTGAACTTGATTTGATAACAACAGATGAAGGACTTGGAGGTTTGTGATTTGTTCTCTGACAAATCATTCTTTTGGTTCCTCTATTCATTCATTTATTTTGTTCTATAGCATTCTCAATATATGGCATCAGGACTTAATACTAGGCTGTCTGATTCTTACTTATGATACACCTAAGGCTTTCTTTAAACATAAAAAGGAGCTTAAAAAATGTCAACAAAAACATTTGGTGATTTTGATGGTCTGAAATATGTTGTTTGAAGGCAGAGGGTGTGATGGGTAATTGTACCTTCAGATCTGATATAATCTGGTAGGGTTGGTTTCTTCATTTGCCTATCTAAAACCAAACCACCATAACATTTTCTTTAAATCTATTACTATGTTACTATTAAATTATTCATCTTCAATGAAGATAATGTGAAAATATGGACAAATTCACATAGTAATAATATGATGAAATGTTTGAACAAGTGGTTCCTTGATTAGAATGATCTACAGGAAGTGAAAGAAAATGTTAATTACCAAAATCTTGAGTTATAATTCCTGATTCTATTTATGCTGCTGTTACATATAGTGGCAGTGCAAGAACAAAGAGCTGCCTCGGCTACAGCAATTGGCTCTACCGTCGGTGACTCCTCAACTCCTGATGGTATACTTACAAAAGATAAAGCTGAAGACAAATTTGAGCCACTTGTTCTTCAAATTCAGTCCATCCCTTTGGGAGTCGAACTGAGCAGCCAAGACATGAAACCATCAATCCTGGAGACTGAATTTCAAGTAGAAGATGGAATCAATGTAGGTCCCAGCATCGAACACCAGTTTATCCCAAATTTCACAGGGCGGTCGCCATTGCACAAAAACAATATGCAGGACAGAGCTGCAACAGAGAATTTATCTTCATTGAGGAATGGCTGCAATGAAGATTTACGTGTTTCGCTGCAGCTGGGCGATAACGAAGCAAAGAGAAGGCGTTCTGAAGCTTCAACTAGTGCTGAGGAACCTCAATGAATAGGATTATGTGCACGAGCTGTAGGAACTGATTGGTTAGGAAAATAAGTTCAATCATATTGAGACCTTTTCACTCTTGTATGTTATTTATAAACACTGCGATACTGTACTTATAGCTTAGCAGCACTAACAGTGGGCAATGATCTGAGGGGAGTTCATCTTGTCAATGGACTTACAGTGAATTTGTAAGATAAGAAAAGAAGCTTGTCTTTGAGAGTCATCCAGTTACTGAAATGCTTGAATTTCTGAACTTTTTTATTAACACATGTGGCCTTTCCAGAGGGAAAAAGGAAAAAAAATTATTGAATTCCAAGGAAGAAATAAAAAAGAATTTGGGTTATAAATGAGTTTCAGTTCTTTTCTCTGGCCAAAAATTGAAACTAGCAGGCTTGAAGCTATGTCCAACTGGATATAATATTCATTTACAATCGCTAATGTTTTTCACCTTTTTTGGCTTTATAATTTAAAGATTTTATTTGTGGAGGTGATGAAACTGGGCCAAAAGCCCAGAAAATAAGAAGAAATCACATGCTGACAACTCTCGTAATGGAAACTCTCAAACCATCAGCAAGTAAAAACCGAGATCCTATTTCAATAGCTGAGGTTATTTAATTACGTAAATATGCTCCTTCCGGTCCAATTTAAGTGTTGTTTTGATGAAAATTTTTTGGCTCATATTAACATGCATTCTCACATACCGATGATGCGATAATTGTTGTTTTTCCACATCTGTCCTTGTGCACTAAAATCTCTCATATTTTTAATATTCAACTAATTACTTATTCCCAATATTATCTGATGACAGTAGCGCATAGCACTTCACGGACCTTTGTATCCCAACGTTTATTAATGACAGTAACGGTAGGTTATAGGAGCGCCTAGTATTTCATGTTCAATTCCATCATGTTATAGAAGTGCTAGAAGATGCTAATATTCGACTACTCCTACTACGCTATAGTAGTACCAATATTTAAGTCTAGTTCTTCATGTGGAGTAATTAATTGTTATAAATTAAGGGTAATTTAATAAAAAAATTTCATAATTAATTATTCTTCCAGTTCAAAATAAGTGTCTTTTAGTAAAACGCACAAGAGTTAAGAAATATTAATTATGAAAGTTTTTTGCTGGACAACTTTTACTCAATCTTACTCAATTTACAATAATTAATTACTCCACGTGAAGAGCCAGACTTAAATATTGGTACTCTTATAACATAGCGGGAGTAGTTGAATATTTGAATCTACTGGTACTCCTATAATGTGATGATAATGGACGTAAAGTGCTAGGCACTCCTGTGACTTATTGTTACTGTTAACAATAAACATGGGGAAACAAAGGTACGTGAAGTGCTAGGTGCTACTATCATCAAATAACATTGGGAACGAGTAATTAGTTGAGTATTAAAAGTATGAGAGATTTTAGTGCACAAGTGTAGATGTGAAAGGACAACAATTAAAGCATCATTGATATGAAAGAGCGCACGTTAATATGAGTTAAAAAAAATTTCATAAAAAAGACACTTAAACTGAATTAGAGAGTATTTCTTAATTTTATGCCTTTCACTAAAAGAACATTTATTTTGAACCGGAGAAAATGTATTCTTTTTCTTTCATTATCTTTGTTTACCTCTTGCTTTTTATTTGGAGGCCAGGGCTCTAGGTAGACATTGTTAATATGATTTTCAATAGATGCATTTATAATGATTAGTGTCAATTCCATTTGCACCTCCTTTTGGACTTGTGGATGAGGTAAAAGGTTTTCTTTCTAGTAACTTGAAATTGTTGAAATTCTGACAATATAACTGCATACCACCAACATTTTTTTTTCAGTTTTTCATTCTCCTAACTTGCTTTTGAAAACTATTGCCCAATGAGTTTACTTTTACTTTTCGCTCTTCCTTATTTCTAGTAATTTTATGGACTCTCGTCTATTTGAGTTGCCTTCCAAGTGTAAAATAAACAATTCTTCTCATCCTTAGAAGATGATTCCAAGCCTATCTTGTTGAAAATATTTTCATTTTCCCCCTCTTTATCATTTCTCCATGTAAGTTTTGTAGATAGTGTGGGGGATAAAAGGAAATTGTACTTCATGTTATCAGATATTGTCCTAAAGCTTCTCTCATGTTTGGAAGATGTAACTAAAGAAGGTTGTGCTACAATTTTTTCCTTGGACTTGTGAGACTGGGCTACCCATAATGTTAATGGTGAGCTAGGGTGCCAAAAATGATGATAAGTAGAGTTGTGTGTGGAGAGTAACTATATGTCTCATTAGGAAATAACATTGCTCTTTATCTTGTATGAGAATTTCAATAGTAACTAATATAATACTCGTGCGAGACATAAAAACTATTAGAAAAAGAAAACAATGAAAACAGAAAAAAAAATTTATTTATGATTTGAATCCATTAAAAACTTAAATAATTTAAGAAGTTTTAACTTTTAAGGGTAGGACCAAGCATGACAAAAAAGAAAATGAATACAAATTATATTCTGTACGTTGCTCATTCATTTTTGAAACATAAGCTAAACCTTACAACCCAATGAGTAAGTGCCCAAGGACAATATTGTAGGACCAAGCTAAACCTTATGAAGTGAATAGAGAATAAGATTGTAGTGATTGTTTCATATAAACGCCACATTCACTAGAAAATTTTGCTAGTGGCCTCTACAATGTCGTTGATGAGCAATGCTAGCGGTCCTCCATTGGTTTGATTCTCTTACATTGTTTACAATCTCGAACACTAACAATCCAATGGAAGAAAGACTACTAGGAGGAATGAAACTGAAACCACTAGAAGAAAGAAGTGAAGAAGCTGTGCCTAATAGAAGTATGTCTGGAGAGGACAGAATGGAAAAATTAAAGGAAGTTGTTGGAGGAAGAGGGAAAGATTTCATGGAGACGAAGTTTTTGAGAATGAAAGAAGACAAAGATAAGATATTGGTAGAAGAAATGATGAAGAAGAGAGAAAGGTGCCTCAAAGAATGTGTAGAATGAAAATGCATAAGAGAGGATAGTAAGATGAGATATTGATTATCAAGAAGAGAAAAACCTCATGAAAAATCTACACAATAATTAAGCAACCTTTAGACCAGGGGAAAAAAAAGCCACACAACTAGAAAAATGAGAGCGAGTAGAAATAGCAAAAATTTCCATATTCGAGACAGGGCAGGGGACAAATACATGTTTATAAAACGGAAATGGGGGCAAGGATTTTACTACCTGCCTTATGGGTACTTATAATATTTATAAAATTTTTCTTTTAATATTTTACATATATTATAATTTTTTTCTTTGAATTAATATAGGAATTTATTTTTTTATTATCTTATAATAATTTTTTTACTGAATAAGTTCGTAATGATAAAAATTATTGAATATGTTGATTGATTATTATAAAATATAATTGAATTTAATATGTTATTTTGATATATTATTTTAATCTTGTAAGTATTTTAAATTGTCAGAAAAAATTATGGTACATTATTACAACTCAATTTTAAAAAATATGATTAACTAGGAGTTAGGCATTTCTAACATTCGAAACCTTACTAAAACATGTTAAATTCAGTATAATTTATTATAAAATTATCATCGCTTAAACATAATCTTATAAGATCTTAGACAAAATTGTCAACATAAATTTTAAAAAAAATTAAATGAAAGAAGAATGATATTATAATAATAATACAAGAATATTTTAAATACTTATAAAATACACTAAAAGAAAATTATATTAAATCATTATTTCACTGTTTTTTTCTCTCACTTACGGAAGCTCCTTTTTGCCTTTGATGCTTCGAATGAACGAAGCTCCCTCTATTTATAGAAGCTTCGTTAAAGTGTGAACGCAAAATTCATGTATGTAGTGCAATATATTTTATGTGTAATATATCTACCGGCCTATGTTTCCTTTTGACATTAAGGAAAATGTTCCTTCACATTTACATTTAATGCCAACGGAATTTAATGCTACCATTTTTGTTTTCCAATGGTCACCTAACCTTCCTTCTTTTCAATTGACATCATAAATGTTTTTTCTTTCAATAAGTTCTTACATATACGATGTTAAATTTTATTTATTTATATTTTTTAATTTATTATTTTTAAAATTTTATTTTAAATTATTAAATACTTACATATATATATATATAGATAGATATTTGTTTTGTCTGAAAAATATAAATAGATATTCATAACAAAAATAAAGATAGAGACAGAAAAACACTTCACGCCTAGTGAGTTCTTAAAAAAAATGAAGAATCATTTTAAAAAATTCACAATTACTAAGTTACCTTTATTTTAGGCGAAGAAATGAGTTCATGGAAGTTAATACACTTTTACTTTTGTATTTCAAGAAGTTTCTGCTTTGTATTTAGTACAGATAGATTAAATTATAACTGAATTTTAATTTTTGAAAATAATAATAAAAGGGAAATTAAAAAAAAAAAGGGAAAGAAATCCAATGGGCTACGGGTCAACCCATGCAAACACGGATAGACCCGGTTCTGTTCTGGCTTTAGATTCGTTCCGCAGTATCTTCTTGCTTCTTATCTTGGGTTCCCTCCAACTGCTACTAGCTAGGTTTTAGCTCACTCTTGCTGTGCCCTAACAATGGCGAAGCCAGGGCTAGGTCGTCGCTCGCCGCCGTCAGGCTCCATTTCCGGCTCCTCCTCTCACTCTAGGTCCTCCTATTCTCGCTCCACCTCTCGCTCTCGGTCCCGCTCCCGGTCCTTCTCTTCGTCGTCCTCTTCGTCCCGCAGTTCCCGAAGCCGAAGCCCTCCTCCTCAGAGGAGAAAAAGGTAACGAAGCACCAGTTTCTACGATTTTGGATTTGAATTCGAGGGATTTGGTTCTGTCATTGTTATGAATCGTTGAAACTTGAAAATGTGGAAAATCAGAGTATGCTTAGAAGTTGGTGTTCGACAATTTGTCTATAAAAATGCATGAGTGGGCTTCGTATGATCTGTGATTGTGCGTTATTCTCCACCATTTTTCTCTGCAAGGATGCTTAGAGTAACCTTTTCATTCTCCTTCCATGAGATGATATTGATGATGTTAGAGGGTTTTTGAAGCAGCTTTGGTTTCCTTTGTCTTGGGCTACTAAAGTTTTAGCAAAAAAAAAAAAAAACTGACCACTTTGCACCTGGGCTTTGTGCTTTGAGTCATTCTCTTCAATTTTCCATTGGGATTCATCTGGTGCTTGCTTTAACTTGTGACTCCTTTTCTTTTTTTTTTTTTTTTTCTCATTTGGATTCGTCCTCCAACTAATCTGAATCATCAAATCATCTAAGGGACAGGATTGGCTTCTCTGTGAAATGTCTTGTCCTGCGCTTCTGTTTACTTCTTTTATTTCAATGGATTATAGTATTATATAACATATCAGAAATAGGAAGTGACATTTGATACTATATTACCATCAGTTATTTCTTCATAGAACTTATGGGTGGTGATTGTTACCCAATTATGGAAAACTCATCTACGAAAATCTAGGGTTAATTTATTTGTCCCATCTATTAGAAATAACACCTAAGGAGATCTAGCTGCTAATTGATGTTGAAGCTGAGAATCTGGGAAGCAGATATGGATACTGATGTAGGATTGCTTTCTTTTGATTGCTGGAAAAGTGAGAATGTACCCCTTTTTTCATTTGCAGATCTGAGTGAGGTCCAAATTTTCAGTAAAAGGACACATGGAAACTATTCTAAAAATGCAAGATTTTTTATGAACTTTCAATTCCAACTTGCTTGACCAGATGAAGCATTACTCTCTGCCTATCATTCACCAAAAAGCTCAAAAAGTGTAGTCTTGTAGCCTTGATAAAACGCTTATTTCAAAGAAATTGTATATTTTGTTTTGATCCCTGGCATTGATTGTTCTTTTGTGTTGATTTCTATTGACTTAGCATGTCAATGTTCTGTAGGATTTTCTTGCTGTTTTTGGCTGATGATATGTGGGCTCTAATTATATGACTGAGTAGAAGCTGGTTTGCAACTTGCCCTAATGATAAATGAATGTAGTTGGCCATCCAAAAATATCAGTAGCCCGCTTCTTTCATCTCCTAGTCTAGAGTTTCAGGCATGATGGGTGGGTAATTTATGGTTACCAGTGAAAATTAAATAATTAGTCGGGGTACAGCATATCATTACTTTTAACTGTAAAAAATATTCAAATAGAATTCAGTTGGTAAAAAAAAATTGGAAACATGGCCACAGTAGGTGTGGAAGTATTTTCTTTGTTTGTTTTATTTTCCGTCATTTCCTGGCCAATTATTGTGGACTGGATTGATATGATATTGTTTTTACATCATTTGTCCTGTAGTCCTGCTGAAGCAGCTAGGCGAGGTCGATCACCTCCACCCCTATCTAAAAGGACTTCTCCTCCCCCAAGGTAAAGTAGTTTTCACATTTACTATTTTTATTATACTTATATGTGTGTTTGATTCTCTTGAATGTGTTGTCATGGAGACTTGAAATTGTTGTTGCTGTTTTTGTTAAAACAATGCCTTGAGTGAATCTTAACATGATTTTCATGCAAGTCAATAAGATGCAAACTAGTAGTGGAGCACTGCAGTTGACACAGATTCCTACTTTGTGTCATGTGTTGACGATCTATTATTTCTGGTCCGTAACTGTATTTTTTAAATGTTGACATTTTAAACACTTTGATCCGAACTTCCTTACTGGCTATTAATTTTGGTACCTTTTTATTTGATTGTTGTTGCAGATTTCATAATCTAGATTTGATATTTCATTTAATGGATTTGAATTTTCATATGATTATATCCTTCAAAATCTTGTAATATTTATCTCTATAATTTTGATGTTACTTCATATAGGTTTTAAATTCAATTCAACATCGTCTTGATACGAGGCTATGAATTTCATCAATTAATAGGATTTTCTTTCTTTTTGTGTTACTAGTATCTTTTGCTCATGTGTTCACTTCTTATGCCTGATCTCAGGAAACCTTCTCCTGTTCGTGAATCACTTGTTCTTCATGTGGACAAACTCAGCAGGAATGTCAATGAAGGCCATTTGAAAGAAATATTCAGTATGCTTTATTATTTCCAACTTTTAGTTTCATTGAACATTGTGATAGCTGTAGTAGAGGTTCTATGTCTATACCCTCCTGATTGGCAAATAATTTGACGAGTTCTTAGTTGGTATTTGGCAATTTAGATTTTGTGGTCTGGTAAATGACAATTTAAGCAATATCGTATTGCTGTTCAAAGACCATCTGTGAATTCAGCCCAATGCAACTTCTCCTTTGTTCCTTTGTTACTTATGCTTTCACATCATTAAGTTACTTTTCATCATTGAGAATCTGTGTTTTCAATATTAGCATTCTTAACAGATAAGACATATTTACTTTATCTTACTGTGTACTTGAATATCAATCATTGAAAGAGACATTGATTTTGGTGACCTGCAGAAGCTTATATTAATGTTTTATTTGTTTTTGCAGTGATATAACCTTATGCATTAACTTTTCAGGTAACTTTGGTGAGGTCGTAAGTGTGGAGTTGGCAATGGATCGAATTGTAAGTTTGCATTTGGTGTTACATCTTAGTTTTAGAGTAACTGGTTTTTGATACATGCGTACTTATGAAACTCAATGTCTACTTTTTATTGTATTTTTTTTTTTATCTTCTGTAAATCACTTTTGTATACAAATTTTGATGGCTAGTGTATTTTGGGATTTACCTAAAAGAACTTGATTGCTATCATGAAATTACAAACAGAAAAACCTGTACTTTTTCTAATAAAAATTATCCTATCTATTAGAAAAAAAATATTGTACTTGATGTTAGAAACCTATTATGAAACCTAAAACATATTTGATACTACCCTACAACGAAGTAGAATTCTATTTCAATAGGGTAATTGTAAAAAATTCTCAATTGTTTCTGATTAACAAAGAATAAATCAAAGTTCAAACCCTGGAGGAGGCACTTGTTGGGAGGGCCTCTTAGTCGCGACAGTACCTGATGGGTTAGTCTCATAACAATGCCTATGGGGATATTTTGGTCAAAGACCAAAAAGAAACAGAGAATAACTTAATGATTAGGAATAATGAACTAGTAATTCGTGCTAAGTAGAAGGGTACTTTTGGATAATCATAGGTTTTTGCAATTTGTGTTTTTATATATAGTGTAGAATATAGATGGATAGATAGATTTCGTTTGATGTGCTATTTTCAACTTCTTTCTCATATGCAGGTTAATCTTCCGAAAGGATATGGATATGTGCAATTCAAGACAAGAGGGGATGCTGAAAAAGCTTTATTGTACATGGATGGTGTATGTCTGTGTGGCTGAGTTGGACTAGTTTCTATGGTCAAGCTTGCTGCATTTGGAAATTGATGCTCTTTTTTTTTTTTTTTTAAACAATGCAGGCCCAAATAGATGGGAACATCATTAAGGCAAGATTTACTCTACCTCCAAGACTGAAGGTCTCACCACCTCCAAAGGCTTCTGCTTTAGCTCCTAAGAGAGATGCCCCTAGGGTCGATAATGCTAGTGCAGATGTTGAAAAGGATGGGCCAAAGCGGCAAAGAGAAAGTATATACCTGATGCGTTGGTGTAGTATTTTTATTTGTATTTATATGGATTATATTTACGGTTTTTAATGCTTACTAAACTGTAATTTGATGATACCAGCATCTCCTCGGAGAAAACCACCTTCCTTGCCACGAAGGAGATCTCCTGTGCCTCGAAGGGTTGGATCTCCAAGACGACCAGATTCTCCTCGTCGTCGTGTCGATTCTCCTGTCCGTCGTCGATTGGACTCTCCTTATCGTCGTGGAGACACACCTGCAAGGAGGAGGCCTGTGTCTCCTGCAAGAGGTCGTTCTCCGTCTCCACCAAGGCGCCTTCGATCCCCTGCAAGGTTGACTTGCAATTGCATACATGCTTGGTCAACAGTTTCCTTAGTCTTCTTTATTCTTATTTTATTCTCATCTTGTTAGAGTGTCACCTAGAAGGTTGCGTGGAAGTCCAGGTCGCAGACGATCTCCTCCTCCTCCTCCAAGGCGCCGGTAACCATATTTATTGATTTTCCTTGAAATAAGTGAATCATATTAGGCTTGCAATCACATACATGCTTGGTCAACAGTTGAAATTGTAAGTTAGAAGTAAATTTTATTGCATGTTTCTAGCATTTATTGTCTTAGGGAAATCTAGCAAGAAAAAAAAAAGGCGACCCAATGCATGAGGCTCCTGCCATTTGGGGTCTGGGAAGTGTCGTGTTTTTAACCCTGGCTTGCCAAGGGTATATTTAACTTAGTTTAACATAATTGAAGGACTGGATAGTGTCAGTATATTTCTTTCAATGAAATTCTTGTAGAAGACCAATCCATTTTTATATTTGTTTTCCATAGCTATTTTGTTTTAGTTAATATGCACATGTGCATGATTTGTGCTAGATTTAATGAGCTGGTGCATGTACATGCTAATGCTATCAAAATGGTGTACAATACTTATTGAATGTTTGGTGTAACATGTGGTTCCAATCTCCACATCTTTTAGTAATAATATATTAAAACTAATGGGAATATCATATGCTAGTCTGTTCCAAAAATAAATCAAATCCTGCACTCTTTCATAACAAGGACATGAAAAAAATCATAATAATGGTTTGGTTCCTTCCCATGATCCAAAAGATAGTTATATTTTGCCTCTATCTTCTGAAATGTCTTGTTCTCTAGCCGGAAGTCTTTGTGTAAGAATGTCTACTTTGTTCTCATAGATGCAATTGGAAATTGAAATTATTGACTATTACTTTACATTTTGAGATAATACCATCATGCTATTGATTACCAATGGAAGAAATCAATCTTTTCCTCTAGTTCACCACCTAGGCGGGCTCGTAGTCCTCCTAGAAGGTCTCCAATCAGTCGTAGACGTAGTCGCTCTCCAATTCGTAGGTCTGCACGCTCACGTTCGAGATCCTTCTCACCACGAAGGTATTTACTTCATATCCATGTCTCAGTTCAACAAAATGAACTACTTATTTTTTTTTTCCTTTGTTCCGTCTATTACACCATATTTTTGCCATTTCATTTACTTTTCATGCATGATGCATTAGAGAATTTTGATAGAAGCCAATAAGGTGTTGGATGTCAATGTGCATGTGAACACATGGATCTTATGGAATATATCAAAGTTGTTAAAGCTAGACTGGACAGTGAACCGGCAAGACTTGTGGTTCATGTTCAACCGGTTCTAACGTAAGTGGATTATATAGTTATCAAGTTCCTTTTGAATGCTCATTTGCACCGACCTAATGGATGTTAACTTGATGCACAAAACTAGTATTTAGGCATGTAGTCTTGTATTAAGATGACTTTATTACCAAATAATGGCTGAAGAGAAAGTGCTTCGTGTGGAGAATATGAATCCTGTTTCTAGTGAAGAAATGCTTATTTCACAGGATACCTCATCATGTACTTGAATGTTTTGCAAGGTTCAACATTTTCAGCACATGCATTTGAAGATACATGAGAAGTTTTAATACTGTTATTCGTAAAATTATATTTATGCACAAATTAATCAAATTGAGTGAGATGGAATTGTGAATCTCTCTTGACAGGGGCCAACCACCTGTGAGACGTGGGAGGTCATCATCCTCCGATTCACCAAGTCCGCGCAAGGTTTGAGTCTCTTTTTTGTTTGAGAGGGTGTTATTTTTGCTTGGAATGTTTTGTGGCTCAGTCCTTCATAATTTTGACAGGTCTCCCGGAGGTCAAGGAGTCACAGTCCGAAAAGGTAATTTATATCTTGTCTTTGATCTATGTATTTGTTTTCATTTTTAAACTTTCTTTTTAATTCCTTTGCCTTGTTTGGAAGCATTCCTGGTTTTATTTTCCTGGGCACATTCTCTTGGAATGTGTTTACAATCTCTGCTGCCATTTTTCCCTTTGTTATTGTTATATAATCTTTTGCTGATGTGTATTTCTTTTTCAACATCTATTATATAATCATTTCTAATAAACATATTTTTTTTAAAAGTTATCTACCGCATTTCTCTAGGTTTTTGTTCTCTTTATTAAAAAAAGGTACTTAAAAAATTTCATGTAAATGGAAAATACCACTGATGGCATTGTAAGGATGAAAGCTGTAATGACAGATAGTATGGAATAAAATTAACTTTAATATATGGTTTTGGAGCCTGTCAGACAGTCTTTTTCAGAATTTATGCCTAAGAATTTGTCATCTTCACCTAGAAAGAATGACTTATTTACATGGGGCACAAGGATACAATCTTAAGTGGATGCAGATATGCATGATGTTAATTGGATTGGTAATCTTGTCAGTTTTCTCACGTGCAATTCCAAAATGTTTCTCTGCAATAGAATTTTTGCACAGTAGTTGTATGCAAGGGTTTTTTTGGTGATATTTCCATATTGGAATATTTGAAGTAGTATTAAATATTTATTTTCAGTGCGCAATTGTCAATTACAAACCTCCAAGGCTTGTTAAAACAGTATGGTGTTTTTAGAGGTTCATTGCCAATAAAGGATAGTGTTTAGCAGCAATGCAGCTTTAGCTTTAAGTTTGAAAATCTGCTTAGATTGTGTTTATGTTAATGTCATTAATGTTGTATTGATGTTTCTAGTTTCAGGTTTTGTTTTAATGAATTGTATCTCAATTTTAGTTGTTTCGTATGCTAAATTTTCTTCATAACTGTAGACCTTTGAGAGGAAGAGGCAGTAGCAACAGCAGCAGCAGCAGTTCACCTCCACCAGCTCGCAAACCATAGATATAATTCATGTACATCTGTTGTCTCTCTTGATGTATTTATCAAGATTCTATACCAGTTATGAGAAATTATTGTGGCAGTAATGTGCTTGGGGATTTATGTTCCCTTCTGTTATTGCCTACTCTATTAACACCTTTTTTCTTATTAGAACTTAGTTTTGGAAACTTGCAGCATCATTCGTATGCCAATGGGGGACAATGTCTTTTGCTTGCAGTTAATTGTTCTGAAATGCAAAATTTGGGAGATGATGCTTTGACTCTTTCTTCCAGATCGGTCTGCTTTGAAAATTGGTTGAATCTCTTGAGAAGTTTTAGTGAAATTCAGTGTAACTGACATTTAATTTCGTTAGATATTGGAGTAAGGGCATAAAGGCATATTTCCTGCAATTTAGCTCTTAGAATTAGTGAGATGAGATACTAAGATATGCAAAACTGATGAGAAACTGCCTGATAATCTCAGAATCAAAATATTCAGTTTTATCTTTGTACCTTTTATCAAAAGTAGTTTCAAATAAAATTTCAACTTGTAGTACATTGATCGATTAATAGCATCTTTGGCAGTAGTTTATTTTAGGGAAAATTATTTTTTTTTCATAAACTCTTTTAAAAAAAATTTGATTATAAGATATTTTGTTAACAAAATAAGTTAATTTAAACATATATGAAGTTTATTTTGATTGGATGTACATGGAAAGCTTATTGAATTAGTTTTGGACCTTTTTATTTGTGTAGCGTTTGTATTGTTTGGTATTTGAAAACGGAGCTTCACCCCTGAATTGTAGTGATTGCAGTAGTTCTGTACGTTGCTCATTCAGCTTTCAAAATGAAATTTTATGATTGTATATAATTTAAGGGAAAATTGTAGATTGTAAAGTTAACAAAATTTAATGACTAATGTATCTCATGATTTGTATTTCTCAGTTATTTATATTCTATTTTATTAAAAAATACAAAAAAATAATTTCTCTTTTAAAAATTAATTTTTTAAATATTCAGTATTTTAAAAATTTTTAAAAATAAAAATTAAATTTAAAATAAAAAAGTTTTAAATTTTTTTGAAAAAATGTTTTCAAAAAATAAGAAATTGTTATATATATCCTTAACTTTACAGTAATTAAATGATTATTGTTATTTAGCTTTTGAAAATCTCTTAATTCAAAGTTTCTAAGGATTTCAAAATGTTGTAAAGTTAAGGATATATATATATATATATATATATATATATATATATATATATATATTCAAAATTTCAAAATGTTGTAAAGTTAAGGATATATATATATATATATATATATATTCCTTTATAAAAGTGCTTCTAACCAAAGCATACTAAGAACTTGTTTTTTCAGTTGTTACTCATTACTTTGTCAGGGGAAGGAAGGGAAAGAGTGGGTAAAGTGGGAGTAATACTAGTGTTATTTGAAATGATTAAAAACGAGAAAAAGGAAGGGAAAAAATTGAATAAATTCACAATATATCATATTATGTATACTGGGAACTAGGCTTCCAATTTTATATTTCATATGTTTTTTTAATAAAATAAAATAAATAATTAATTCTTATAATTTTACTCAATTTATATTTTGGTCTATATAGTATTTTTTTTTACATATCTGTTATTATAGTTTTACTTATTTAAATTTTGATTATTACTGTTAAGTTATTGGTCATTATATTTTTTATTTATTTAGATTTTAGTTTATATAATTTTTATTTAATAAGATATTAGTCTTTATTTTTCATAAATGATTGGTTACTGTAATTTTTAATTATTAAAGTATTAGTATCTAAAGGAGTAAAATTCAAATGAATAAAATTATAAGGATTAATATTCAAAAAAAATTATAAAAACTAAAATTCAAATTAAATGAAAGTGTAGGAAGTAATTATATATTTTAACTTTTATAATATGATTTATTGCAGTACAATAAAATCTTAAAATCCAATAGTTCATACTGTAATAAATTTGTTAATTCTAACACTTATCAATATAATTAAATTTTGAATATGTTAGAAGTGTGTGTGTGTGTGTGTGTGTGTGTGTGTGTGTGTGTGTATGTATATGAGTAAACTCTCCATATTTTAATAGAGTTAACCAAATTCAAATAGAGCCATTTTACCCTTTGCAAATAGCTCATGAAATAGAAAGCAAGAAAGGAAATAAAAAAAACAACAGATTTTGTGTTACGGATCCTAATAAGCTTGTCACAATGATGCAACTTCTTTTTTTGGGGTTAACACAATGATGCTACTTTTGTCATTGAAAATTTACGAGAGTGTCAGTGATAAATAAGTTACAACTTCAAGCCGGCTCGGTTTGAATTTTGTTGAATAATAATATTTTGTAGGACTCAAGAGAAACCTTTGAAGTTGGACCTAAATGTTGACCCGACCCATATCCATTTCATATGCTACATAAATTGGACCTATATGATGACCCGACCCATCACCAGCTCATCTGCTGCTACCATCTCTCTCTTCCCAATAGAGGCTCCATTTCGCACTTGCAACATCACTCTCTCTTCGGTTCGGTTCTTCGTTTCCTGAAATTCGTTCACAAATTGCTCTCTCTGCGGTTTTTTTTCCCCTCAAATTCCAATCGCTGCTCTCAAAGAGTACAAGGTGAAGAACGAAGACGCTTTCCAGATAAGTCTCTGAATACATCTGATCCCACAGCACCCAAATTTGCAAAGAAATGCTCACAGAATGAAAAGGGTGCACAAAAGAAGGTAAAAAAAAATATATAAAAAAAACGAAAACTTGTTATTGGGTCATCACAACAATGATTTTTTTTTTTTTCATTTTATCATATAATTCTAATGAAGAATTTGAATCTAGAAAGTTTATATTTTTTGGAAATAATTTTTCTAACAATTCATGCAGAAAGCTTTGAGCTTGAATTTTATTGGAATTGAATTTGGAAATGCAGTTCTATATTACTGTTTGTGTAGTTCAGTTTGTCTTTTGTATTAGTAGTGGCATTGAACAGCTACTATCTGTTTGCCCTTATTTGAATTTGGAGTAGTATGTCCAACTATTTGTCTCATAGAGTATGTTTGGAAACACAAATTTTGAGAATTTCTTGATTTATAAATGAAATCTTTTGTTTGGAAAGTAAAAAAATAGGAATTGATTTAATTTTATAATGAATTTCAAACATGAGAATGAATTTCCAAATCAAATTAAAATCAATCAATTCTATTTTTTAAAAGTTCCAAACACACTTCGTAATTATTTTTGTCACAATGCCATCAGCTATTTCTTCTTTCCCCATCCTCTTGAAATGATTGGTTTCAGCATACATTCTAAGATTTCATTGGTGACAGAATAGGGATTTGAGGTTTGTGAAACCAGCATATGGTTGTGCATGTTCTGGTGGTTTTGGTTTTGCTGTCTTTAAGTATGGAAGAACAGATAATGACAAAGATATAGGGTTATTGGAAATAAAGGATAAAAAATGGGCAGCTGTGTAGCATTAAGAAAAAAACATCAAGGATTTCTGGCAACAACAAACCCTTGAATGATTCTGATAGGTATCTAAGAATTCTTCTGTTTTATTTCTCTATAACTCTCTGTTTAAGTGTTCTGGAGCTCATATCAGAAAAATATCAGTCCAGAAAGGAGTATAATTCAGAAGAAGAAAAAGAAAATACAAGGGAAAACCAAAAGAAAAGGGACATTGCAGGAGTGTCAAGGGTCCTGCTTCCTCCTAGCCAAAGCCTCACTTAGTTCTTGTCTGCCTCACTCCATTCCCTCCACTAACTCTTATTCTCTCCCTTCAACGGAATCCTCCGCTGGTCTATTCTGTCTCTGCCATGTGTTCAGTTTGTTATCCTCCAGATCCCCATACTGAATATTCCTCATGATTTCCTCATTACCCCCGAGTCTTGATCCTCTATTCCTCCTAGAATACACCTTAATTATGGGAGGTCCGTTAGATTCATATAGTAAAAGAAGAAATGCACAGGTCAACATTAACTGAGGGAGGGTGGGTTCACACACTCTTCCCTTGGTATTCAGAGTATTTTCCAAGTATGAATAATGAGATTTTGTTTGTGCATAAATCTTGCTAGGCAAAAATACTTTCTTTCTTAACTTTTTCTTAGGTTTGAATTTCATCCTTTAACTTATAAATTGTTGACAATGACAATCTTTTTTTCCATCCCCAAACTCTGTAAAGTTATTAATGGAATTTTTTGATGTGGTATCTAACAAGGCATCTAATGGAAGACATGCTGATAAATCTCTTTTCTCTCATTACTTTAATCCCCCTCTCCTAGTCCTTTCACTTCCCCATTTCTCTCAGTTGACCGGACCATCATTGAACAAGTTCCCTTTCTTTTCTAGACCAAGCCACCCATTTCTTTTTCACATTGAAAAGATTATGGCGGCCCTCCTTTTCTGTCCTAACCAAAATGCTATTCACAAGAAGATTATTGCTGAATGAATGGACATGCATCACCTTCCATTGATCAATTTATTATGCTTTGGAGCAAACTGCCCTGGCTAACAGGTGCTGGGTACTTCTTAATCTATTGTTAACAACATTGAATCTATGTTTTGAACTTATCTCTTATATCTGATTTGCATTATTGCTGTAATTTACCATTTTATTTGGGCTTTAACTATAATTAGAACTCTTGATGAAATACAAGGGGTGTCAAATACATTATATATTGATTTTTCATTATTTTTATGTAATTTTTTATGAGAATATTTTTAGAGATTTTATTTAGTTATTTTAGGAAATTTTAAGGTAATTATGATAGAATTAAAGTCCTGTTAGGATACTGTATGGATTAAGAAAGTTCTATAATATTATTTACTTGTCAGTCAAGTTTTATTATGCCTATAAAAGGGCTTGCTATCTGTACAACGAGGTGCAACTTATATTTTCATTTTTGAATATTATTCCGAGGATTCTCCTTGTTTCCTGGTAAATTCCAGAGTCTACCTAGTGGATTCATAGGTTGTTTGATAGAGCAATATCTAGCTTTTTTTTTTTTTAATTTTTTTTTAAATTCCTAGCCACTTCCATCTTGCATCAGTCCCCCTACGGGGAAAGGGTTTTTGTGCTTTAGACTACTGCTTGTAGGATGTGGTTATATACTAGGCTTGACTGTGCCCCAATACATGGGTGATGGATAATATGTTTGTTTGTTTGCTTGCCTCTTCTACTCTGTGTTTGTGTGTGTTTTTCTTTTTTTTAATTCTTTTCTTTTTATTCTGCTGTCTGCGATAATGGCATTTATCTAATTGAATTGACTTTGTTGGCAAAGCTTACCAAAGTTGCCGAATTGGACAGTCAATTAGGTAAGTAGCATGATTTCCTTGTAATTTGAGGACTAATATGATGTTTGGGTCTTAGATCATAATGGGTGATGTCAGTAAGAAACATCTCAGTTTAAACATGCATGAGCTTAATGGAAAAGTAGGAATGTAGATCAAGAATTCGGGAAAGGAATGTGGCTGGCCATGTTCTGGGCTGGAGAGAGAAAGAAATTGAATAAAGCTAATATATTTTTGCTGTGTCAGCCATCAAATGCCTCATTAGATGCCACATCAGTGAATTCTGTCAAGTATTTATTAGAGTTAGCAGATAAGAGAAGATTGTATACAACTGAAAAATTTATGGACAAAATTGAATCAAAATAATACATTACTCAAAGTCAAGGGACAAAAGTGTATTTTGGCCATCTTGCTCTTATTCTTTTCCATGACAGGGACATGTAGATTGGTTTGCTCTGAGACTTGTATAATAATCATTAAAAAGTTCAGAATTGCTTCCAGAATGACAGACCCTGTTGTGATTAAGGACATATAAATAATTATTCTATGTAGGCATTACAGGTGTTTAAAACGAAACTAAAACCTATTAGATGAAACCAAATAAAAGAAAACCAAGTGAATATAGTTTCAGTGTGGTTCAATATAATTTTTAGTACATGAGTTGGTTCAGGTTTTTTTGTTCTCTTGAATATTACTTTCAATGCTATTGTTAGATTCACAACTGCACTCATCACTCATGGCTCCATTTAAGTTTAACCAAAATAGGTTTAAGTGAATCCTTTTAAACTTAGATGGAGCCATGTCTACAGATGTGCACACTGCACAGTTGTGACTACCAAATTGTGTTAGTGGTATTGCTATTTTCCCTCTTAACCCCAGGTCCCAGCTGGCCCCCTTTCCTTACTACTTTCCTCAATCCCCTTCAGAGTTGTGTTTCTCACAGCCTTCCTTATGAGTTCAGCTGAATTTGACACTAGAGAATCTCTTTGTCTCTCCGTTCTACCTCTACAACCCAATTGCTTGCACTTACTTCTCTAAATATCTCAACTGGATTCATTCCACTTCATTGCATGTTCATCACATTCTGGGTAAGTTGTCATCAGTTGGAAGCTGTCCAGGAAGCATTTTTACAGTGAAGCAGGAAACCCTAACTTTTCCTGGCTAGTTTAAGTTTGAGTGACTCATCTCTCTCTCTCTGGTGTCCATTGGTTGCACAGTATGACAGGCATTTTCCAGCAACTGTAGACTGCATAGTTAGTGCACCATAAATGCTATAGCCTTTTTAATTTTTTTAAAATCTTTTTGTATGTCCCACTATTTAGTTCAGCAACTGCAATCTTCTTTTCCATGAAATTGGACAACACACACTTCCTATGGGATTTGGTCTCCATGTCTCTTCTTGAACTGGTGTTCTTGAAGGGGGGAGGAGGACTGATTTTCACTATGCTTTTTTCTATGGAACCAATTATATCAAACTGATAATTTCCACATTAATTTGGTTTAATTTTACAAAAATAACAACTCCAGTTCAGTTTGCCTTTTGGCAAAACTGATTACATCGATTCTGTTGGCCATTGGTTCCAATACTAACCAAATTGAACCGATCCAATGAGCATGCTAGTTGGCAAATATTAAATCCCTTTTGTGTTTTTGCACATAATGCTTGTGGCTCATATTGGTGATTGAGAAGTAAAATATAATATTGTTGAAAAATTCATTGAGAGCATTTTTTTTTTAATTGCAATCAATCAGACTGAAAATGATTTTTTTAATGAAATTAGGGTTGACTAGATGAAATGGGGTGGCATCTGGGGGCTTCATATGATTGGAGGTAAATTTGTTATATCTGTCGTATGATGTTTCTCTGTGCTTTATTTTATCACTGATTCACTGCTAAGTCCACTTTTTGAGTCTATCAACCTCTGCCTAGATGGGTTTTTTTACTTCTTTTTTTAATATAGCAACACAAGGCAGACTAGGATATAAGATGAAGACTTTTGGTCAAAGCTAGACATATCTTCCAATGAAGATTAGTGGTGATTTGGTCATGTACAACATAGAGGCACAGATGCTTCAGTGTTTCAAAGATAGCACAAGTGCTGAGGTAAGATACTGTAACAAGTGGAGATGGAAGCTTAGATATGATGTGATGAAATGAAAGAAACCATGAGGATTGTGGTAGATAAGTGTTTATAATATCATTCTTATAAAACAGGAGTTTATAACTTCATATAGTCCACCCCAGTAAATTTGGGATTAAAGCTTCTTCTTCTTGTTTTATTTTATTCAGTTGTCGGGGATCCACACTTTGATATTTGTATTCCTGTAATCTGCTGTTTTTTATTCAGTGAATGAATTCTTCTTGCAATTTTGTGATCTTCTTTCCCAATCCATTTCTAGCTTTCAAATGATGCATGTGCAAGAGTTTCTGGTCTGATATTTGTTGCTTTTCATCTGTGCTGACAGTTTGCTGGCTTCCATTCCATCTGTCTAAACTAAGGTAGCAGGCAGACTGAGGGATTTCATGGCAGGCAGTGGCCAGCCATCTTTAGGTCGTGTGAAGCTCACTGATTTAGTTCCAACTGAAGGGTTACCGACTGATTCCTATAAAATATCTGTTTCAACCTTGTCGCAATCACTGGCTCAGTTTTCAGCTGCCATCATCCAGTTTCCAGCAAGTGATGGGGCTCTTTTGAGATCTGGTTTAGAATCTGCTCACCTCTATTTCCATCAAAGAGCATCATATCCACCTGCAGATATAATCCATAGTAGTGAGTCTCGAGAGTGGTGCAAAACATCTGGTTATTATGCAGATCCGCATTTGTGGCAAGAAACCTATGATTATAGACCGGGCTTGACTCCTTCAGAACCAAATAACTCAATTGAGTTTCCTCCGGCAGGTTTACCAGATATATTTGCTTTATTTGGAAAAGCAGCAAGGGATATTCTGGATGCAATTAGCTTCCATTTGAATTTGCGCAGCTCTCCATTCACAGAAGTACTGGATAATGTTCCCCTGAGAAATAGAGAAATTTCATCTTCAGTCTTGTCTGTTTGCTGTCATGCAAGGCCATCATTTCAAGGGGCACAACACCATAGTATAGCCACTCAGGAGGATGGCCAATTGGTTATGTATCCTGACCATGATCACCAAGTTGATAAAAGCTTGATATCTCTTGTTAAGTCAGACAAGGAAGGTTTACATGTAAGAGACTTTCAAGGACGGTGGATTCTTGTGGATGGAGACTTGGGGCCTCAAGAAGCTGTTGTTTATCCCGGGCTTGCTCTCTATCAAGCAACTGCAGGCTATGTGAACCCAGCATTGCACAAAACCGAGATTAATATGGAAGCTAATATGTATGGCCGATGTTCTTTAGCCTTCAAACTCATGCCTAAATCCATGACCAGTCTTAATTGTTCAGAAATGAGAGCTGCAGGTCATGGAGTTGAAGCTCAGTTCCAGCTTCCTGTCCCAGTGGATGATTTTATGCAAAGATCTCATCCAACTGATCATCTCTTTAACAGGCCCGGTTTCCAGTGCTTCAATTTCCCACCAACCCAAGATGGTACGTGGCATTCTAATTATATTTGGAATTTGATTTCTGATATAGGTTACTTGTATATATTATTCATAATTGAATTTAAAAATCTGCTTCATTTTCTTAGAGCTTTCACTGAATGATTCTCATGTCAATTTGCAATAGCTGTGGGTTTCCTAGGAGGTCTGACAAAATAAAATTGAGTAAAATATAGTTTTAATTCTTCAAAGATGCACCATTTATTAATTTCGTCCCTTAGAGATTAATTTTATCGATTTAGTCCCTCAAAAATCCTTTTGAAGGACTAAATTGATAAAATTAAAAGTAACAAAAGGATGAAATTTGTGAGTGATTTGAAATTTGAGGGACTAAATCGATAAAATTAATCTCTAAAGGACGAAATTGATAAATGATATATCTTTCAAGGACTAAAAATAGGTTTTACTCAAATAAAATTTGAAAAAAATTAACATTCATATTATTTAAATATTTATTTTGAAAATGAGATTGTGCACAAACATGTTTATTATGTTCCCCCAAGCATGGGAGGAACTAAAATGAGGAAATTGAAAGCCTAACACTTAGGACTTTTTTTTAGGGGCCCTAGACCAACACTCAAAAAGAATTTGGCCACTTTTTTTAACTTAGCAAGTCAAATTGCTCTTTGGCAGCCAGAAGATTACGCTGAATGTTGAATTCCTTGCCTTTTGTTTTCACCCTTTTTTTGCAATCAACGTTAGGAATCTAGGCATCTTGCACACTACACCTGTAGTTGAGGTTTTCCCCATTTTGTTGTCTTTGACAAAACCAATATTGCATGATACTGATGAATAACCGAGAGAATAGAATAGAAAAGGTTCCAGCTTGTTTATGTTCTTTGTATCATATGGTAGAAGTGTAAAACTAAGTCTCTCAAATTTGACTTAACAATTACAAGCTCCAAAGTAACTTAGCAATTCAAATTGCTCTTTGGCTGCCAGAAGAGTACGCTGAATGTTGAATTCATTGGTTTTTGTTTTCACCCTTTTTTTTGTAATCAATGTTAGGGATCTAGGCATCTTGCACGCTACACCTGCAGTTGAGGTTTTCCCCCTTTTGCTGTCTTTGCCAAAACAAATATTGCATGATGCTGATGAATAACTGAGAGAATAGAATAGAAAAGGTTCCAGCTTGTTTATGTTCTGTGTCATATGGTAGAAGTGCAGAACCAAGTCTCTCAAATTTGACTTAACAAGCACAAGCTCCAAAGTAAGTTAGTGATGAATCAGAAGAAATTGTCCATGAATTAATTGATGAAAGGAAATGAATATATTTAAGTTGTGTATTGAGCTTGATGTCTGATTGATAGGCACCCTACCATAGCTAAAGAAATGAAGAGGAGTTGCACATGTGAGTGAACTGCACACGTTTTACTTGGGATAATTGGTCTGTAACAGACCTACACACATGGCAGGTGGGGTAGGGGGTATTTTCTGTTGGAGGAAGGGGAATAAAAAAGGGAGAGAGGGGAGAATTGGGGCAGGCAGAATATTGAGTGAGGTTTTGGGACCCTTTGGGTAAGGAGGTTGCAGGTGCCCTCAAAGAACTTGTGTTATCCTTTCTGTTTTATACTTTTGCAAAGTGTTTCGTGTGTTTTGTTGTGTTTTCTGTGTTGCTGTGAGTGAGGGCTGTGAATCTGTTGCTGTAATTGGGGATTATTCCCATTTTTCAGTAATCAAAGACTTGGGTTTCTATCAATTGGTATTAGAGCTCTCAATCTAGGAGCAGTGGATATTGAATATGAACATGGAAGCTAGACTGGAAGCTGTGGAGAAGAACTTGGAGGCTGGAATCGAAAATCTGCAAGAAATGTTTGTGCATTGGAGAAAGGAAAACAAAGAAGCTCAAGAGGCATGCAAGTTCCAAGAAGCTCGTTTCAAGAAAATAGAGGAGAACCACCAGGAGTTTCTTCGACTACTCAAGGGAAAGGACCCTATGCCACACCAACAACTGAAGAACAGTGTGGAGGGAGAATGAAGCGAAGGAGATGGGCGTCTGTTAGATATAAATCGCACTACCCAAATGAAAAATCGTGAGCCATAGTTGAAGATTCCAGCATTCTCAGGAGAGGATGCATGTGAGTGGCTGGACAAGGTGGAAGAATATTTCCGCGAGAAGGCCTTCAAAGACGAAGAGAAGCTTCAAGCAGTTCTGAGGGCTTCGAACGGACGAGCATTAAACTGGTATTATTGGTAGGAAGCACGAACACCATGCGCAACCTGGACGGACTTCAGAATAGCAATGGTCCAGCGATTCCAGGCGGTGATGGAAGCGGTCCCAAGCATCCAACAGACAGGACCAATGAGCGCAGTCCGGGGGCAGAGCAAAGTGAACTTGGGTCCACTGCTCCACACCAGAGAAGAGACAGTGGGTGCTCTGCTATGCACTATTGGAGAAGCAGCCATAGGCAACATCAACGTGCGTGAAGAAAAAGAGACAGAAGGCAGCTGGCGTGAAGAGGTGAGGGCAGGAATGGAATTATTGGATTTATTTTCTAACCTAATGGGTCAGGTCCAAACTACTGAGGAGGATAGCTGCTGGGTTTTTGAACCTCATTCAAGGGTTAAAGAGCTTTTTCCAAATATAGCTCAGATTACTAGAACAATGAGCCCAACCCAAATGAGTAAGGAAACTAATTGGGCTGTAGAGGGCCTGATTAGAGAGATAAAAGTAGAGGAGAGTGACTGGACTTCTGGGCAGAGAAAAATTGGACCACATTTGAGGCTGAATAATGAGCCCACTTCAGAAATTAAAAAGGGGTTTCATTCAGACCTAATGGAGCCAACCCATTTGATTGAAGAAAAGATATGGACCCTAGAAGAAGGAGGGCTAAATGCCAAAACCAATCAGCCCACTAGTACCACCACAATAGACCCCAAACCCCCATGGGGAAGGGCTGGAACAGTAGCCGTAAAAATGGTTGAACTTGATGCAGCCTTGGAAGAATGTACAACCCAGCACAAAGAAACTCTAAGGCATGAATATGAAATTGTTGACGGTGGCGATTTTGTAGTAAATCCTTCTAAGGGAAGTGCCTTTGACCCTAGGAAGAGCATTGTAATTAGTAATGTGGAACTATATGGGGCCGCATGTGGAGAGGCATATTTGGATGGGATGGCAGCAGAAATTTGTGTGCGAAATTATGGGGCGAGGGCAGTAGGTGAAGGTATAGGTGATCATGGATGTGGGGTCCTGATTGGGGCAAGAGTTACGACACCTGGAAACGCTAGAAGAAATTTTTCTGCAGGCATGAATGGCAGGATTGCTTAAGTTCTTGAATTGGTGGGAAGAGTCCAATTTCAGTGCAACCATGAGATTGTAGGTCAAGATAAGTTTGAAGAGGAGGACTTTAATGCTCTTAAAATATTGATACATCATCATTAGCATCACACAAATAGTCTGTTTGCCAAAGTAGCACTTGCTGACTTCTGAGAATCTTCTTCCAAACTTTATCAAGGTGTTTTTTAGGGAGTATAAACCTGTTCTGGTAAGTATGAACTCTGAGGAAGCCACTGCTCAGTATGAAGAGAAGAGTCAAATGCAAATCTATTCTGAGATGGTTCATAATTTTTTCTTATTTGACCCTGGTGGAATAGATATGATTTTAGGGGTGAATGGCTTCGAAGGGCTTCGGGAAATCAAAGATAAATTCAAGGAAAGATAAATTCAAGGAAACACTTTTGAAATTGGGATTAGGAGGGAAAGCAGCAACATTAAAGAGAAAACATTCCCTGTCTAGTTCAACAGCAGCAGCCTGGAAGACCATGTTGGTGGCCCTTAGGGATGTGGGGCAGGGACTCCTTGTGAAATATAGGACCAGAGCAGTGACAGCAGCAGTGGACTTAGAAGCTGGTCTCAAGATAAAAAAATTGAGTTTGCTGATGGCATCATGCATTGGAGCAGGGACAAACTTTTCATGTATGCTAAATGAAGGGGTTCACTCTCATGAATTTGAGGCTGAATATGTTAAAAGATTGTTGAAAATATTCAGGAAAGGGATTCGTTCTATATGAATTTCCCAAATTACACCAAGCAGTCTGGTTGTCAGAAGAAGGAAGCTTCTTCGGTTGTGGAACCTCTCCTAATAAGTTCTATCTTATGGGTGTTTCTTGTGGCACAGAATTATGATAATCATCAGCTTCAACCGTTTGCAAGGGTGCAAAGTTTCTTTCAGCTGCTACAAGACCCTTACGCCAACCTTCACCTTGAGGACAAGGTGAAAGTTTTGGGGGCATCCTACCATAGCTAAAGAAATGGAAGAGGAGTTGTACATGTGAGTGAGCTACACACGTTTTACATGGGGTAATTGGTCTGTAACAGACCTACACACGTGGCAGTTGAGGTAGGGGGTATTTTCAGTTAGAGGAAGTGGAATAAAAAGGGGAGAGAGGGGATAATTGAGGCAGGCAAAACATTGAGTGAGGTTTTGGGACCCTTTGGGCAAGGAGGTTGCAGGTGCCTTCAAAGAACCTGTGTTATCCTTTCTGTTTTATACTTTTCAAAGTGTTTCTTGTGTTTATTTGTGTTTTCTGTGTTGCTGTGAGTGAGGGCTGTGAATTTGTTGCTGTGATTGGGGATTACTCCCATTTTTCAGTAATCAAAGACTTGGGTTTCTATCACTGTTTTAGTCAAAATTTGAGATACTTTCATAATGTGGACTAAAAATCATGGATTGAAGATTGGCGACATTCTTAGACCTGCTTGCAAGCAATGTCATTAGCCTGTATATGCTTCCACTGCTATGTATTTTAATTTTAGTAATTGGGTAATAGCTAGTTCTATGTCTCCGATGTTGTATGATTATTCTTCTAGAAGAAGTCATGCTTGATCTATTGCAAGATATCATAGAGTAAACACATTTTAATCCTCTAAAGATACATGTGACATCAATTTGATCATCTAAAGATAGTTAACATTAATTTAGTCTCTCAATCATACAAAATGACCTCAAAATAATCCTTCTATTGCAAATTGTGAGAACACTGTTAATGGAGTCTTTGATTGAGAGACCAAATTGACGTAACTTTTTATGATTGAGAGACTGAATTGACATAACTTTCTATGATTGAGAGATTAAATTGATGTCACTTTCTATCATTTAGGGAGTAAATTAATTTTAACTTTCTTTGGAGGATTAAATTGATGTTACCTATATCTTTGGAAGATTAAAATGAGTGTTTACTCTAAATTATATTATCATTGTTTGACCCATTTGAAGTTAGCTTGTTTCATTTTTACAGGGAGCTCTTAGCTTAAAGGAATGAGTAAATGGAACACTGTTCAGACACACTTTTAGCAAAATGCTTATGCTTATTGTCCTAAATAACAGTAACAAAAAGTCAAAAATTCATAAATTTGGCACCTACGATTATTTTTTTGGTTGAACTGTAGCTTATCATCGGGACTTAATTGTCCCAATTCTGTGTTTTGTATAAATTTATTCATCATTTCATGAGTTTCATACAATTGATGTTGAACTAGTTTCGCTTCTGCTTTGAGAGTACTCCTTAGCAAGAAGTTTTTAACAGCAGGTCCTTGGATCGATGAAATGCTGGTACAGGATCTATGAAGACTCTGATGCGGAGGAGGAAGCAAAATTTAAAAAGCAAACCTCTGCCACCTTCCAAGAGGTTAAGGCTCGAGGCACAGAGAGTTTTGAAAGAAAGGGTCCAGGATATTGCAGATAAGAAAGGCATCAAGCTGCGGTTCTGTAATATGAAGGAATGTGAAAGTCACATTCATACCCTAGATAGCCCATGTGCCAATATACGACTGGAGATAGGGTGGCCACATGGAGTGCCATTTGTACATCCCCATGATTTACCTAATAAAGCAAAGCTTTGTTTTCTTGAGGCTTATGAGCCTGGTTGGACAGCAGCCCATCATAACCTGGACAGGCTAGTCAACACTAGGCTAACTTTAACTGTAACTCTTTTTTGCAAGTTCCATGTCCATATGACCATGCATATCATGTTGGTAGATGTCCCTATTTTTTTGCTCATATATATACGCACAAATTTCTTATTGGCTTATTCTGTCAAGTAAAATAGTTGTGGTGTGTTGCTGAGGATGTGCATATTTTGTTTTCCGGTTATTAAAAGGTTTAGGGAAGACAAAAATAACATAAAATGATTAGTTCATATAATTTAAAGGTTAACCGAATTCTCTTCATACTCCAATGATCAGTGGTCGATAGAAGAACCATAAGAATTTTTGGGGTAGGGCTGTCATTGTAAGCACAATAATCAGATTCAGAGATAATGAGTTTGTCAATTTGAGACTTTAATTGTAACACTCTCTTGAATTAGGTCGATTAGTAAATATTGTGATACGTTCATTTTTTATGTTTGTTTCAGTTATACTGAATATCTGTTAAGTCCACAATCTATAATTTAACATTTAAATTATGTTATCTTTCTGGTGATATTAACAGATTATGGATATGTTCTGGTGTCTGCAGGAATCAGTCCCCCTGATTTCCATCATATGGACAACCTATGATCAGGATGTGTGGGTCTTGTGAGGATAGGTCTTTTGTTCCCAGTGGACCTCTGGAACTGTTTGTGGCTGGGTGTTTGAATCATATCCTGCTCTTTATGCATGTCATCTCCACTACTCAGCTTTTAGAGCTGATGAATGAAACATATGATGTGTTGAATTCCATAGATATGTTATTGTAGTTCTCGTAGATCCTGCTCGTGTAAGAGGCACCAATCCAATCAATGAAGAATGGACTCAGCTGGACTTGAATGCTCAAGCAAATGGAGGTCTTACTATTTAGGTTCTCCTATATAAAAAAATACCTTGGGAGAAGACAACAGTTTATAATTTAACAGAAGAACTACGAGCTTCTCTCTTGTTGTATATTGCCTCGGCGAGAATATGCATGAATCATCTTTCTTCATCTGGAGTAATGCAGTGACTTTTTACAGGCCTGCAACAAGTTAAGTTGTATCCTTTTGTCCTTCAGTTATGTCAAGCAGAAAGAAAGTAATTAAACCTGTGTGTGTGTGTTTTTTGTGGTGAAAAAGCTTTGCAGCCTTCCTTGATAGTGTAGTTCTTTTCATTGTGAAGTAATTCTGTCACAATGCTATATGACGCTGCAGTTTGACATGTTACTTAATACTGTAAAATTATATGTATAAAACCAGAAGCCGTGCATGCCAAAAAGCATCTTTGATTGCAGTGAAATTTCACTGTGAAGGAAGTTTTACCAGCAAACTGAGTAGTACTGAAGTTTTGTTCCTGAAATAAGATAGATGGTCATATAAATACTAGCACCTGTTAGTGGGCTATTACATATGTGAAAGAGCCAGTAGCATTACTTACATACCGTGCATGATATGAGATAGCAACACTACAGTTCACCACTTGTTAAAGATGAACTTATTTCACTGTCCTTTTATCTCTTGGAACATTACGTTTTCATTATTCTGGCCATTGATCCTCAAGTTCAAGTAGGACACGAGGGACAAACACAATATAATTTACAAGTGCTTATGACATGATGTACCAACTGAAAAAGTTCGTATTGACTTCAAAGTGCCTTGCTTATTGTCTTAACTGACGTTATTATAAGCAAAAATAACCTCAAAACAATGCATTTGATAGGAAAAGAAAGCATTATTTGTGCACTATCAGTCATTCCAAATTTACCCTAACTTGTTTCACGAACAAACTTTTAGGCAAACACCCCTTCAGTACAGTTTTCTAGGAGTAGTTACCATTCTAATATGCAAGGTCAGAAGAAACTTCTGAATGCATGAAAATTCCCTTCGGCCTTCCACCATTTAATGATCCTCACTTCAAGCTAAAAGTAAGTGTTGTGTTAAAAAGTATATTGAATTGTTTACATTGTACTTGTCACAACATATTTAAAAATGCTATGAGAGATAATTAAATTTATAAAAATAATTTTGGAGTTGTCATTAATTTTTATTTAATTAAAAAAAATAATTAGCAAGTGGATCTCATGCTCAAAATATAAATGCATTTCATAATTATTATGCCTTGCTACTACGCACATGTTTCATCTCTATCATTCTTAAAGTGCCTTAACTCCACCTCAAATTCTTTTTTAGTCACATGCCAATAACAATTATCGATCTTCTTGTATCCATGCTACCTGCATAAATCCTCAATCAACCAAATAATGATTAAATCAGGATCACATCCCTCTCATACGTCAATTTCATCACCTTGTATTCAAGTTTTTCACTAGCTTCTCTCACAAACCTTTTCCCTAGATGTAACACGAGTGATATTCAGTTCCATCTACAACACATAACATCAAATTTAATTTATTACTAACCATATTTTGGTAAACACATGGGACCACACAATACACAAAACAACATTAACAATATTATATTGAGTGCAAGGGACCACAGTACACATTCTTAAATGGGACACAACACACCACATTACATTCAACACAAAAAGCATACGTTAAACCAAATAGGTCAAATGAGACAGTCATACACTACATACTTTAATATAGGGGCCGTATTAAAACAACCATAATAAACACAACACAACATTCTCAACTCAACTTACCTCCTTGGAATATCACCACTCTTCTCAGCCAAACGGATGCCTTCCACTCAAATACATGCCAACTTAAAACAGGATTCAAGCATAAGATTGCAGAACAAGGTTGGGAATGGGGATTGAGGTTTTCCGTCTTAGAGCATTGTAGGTTAACTTTGGGAGAAAATGGAGGGAAAAGATTTTGGTGATTATACCATACCCCCACAATGTCGTTTTACCCTTTTCTTTGCAAATTTTGAAGGGATTAGTTTCTCAACAACGGAATAATTCCGTCTCTGAATCCGTCTCTATATTAATTTTTTTTTTAACCCTCATGCTCATTCAGACATGGGTTGGTTTCGCGTCTGAGACTGAGAGACAGAACAATTCTGTCTCTCAGTTTAAAATTTTAACCTAGACACAGTTTTTGTTCCATCTCTTTGAGGTGTTATTTTTTCAATATAGACACGAAAATTTTTCATCGCTATATGGATTATAATTTTTAAAAAATCAAAAAATACTTAGACACAGAATCAAACATGATATTATTCAGAGACCAAAAACTTCCATGTCTGATTTCGTCGCTGAACATTGAAAATTTTTTCTTGTCTCTGGGTCATATGTTCCATGTCAATTTTCGTGTCCACCAGAGACAGAATGTATTCTATTTCTAATTTTTGTGTTTAAAATGATTTTTTTTAACAGTGTGACATTGTGAAGGGGCAACATTTATCTACAGTAACGTCTTGATCTGAACGAGGTGAAGGGCAACCGAACTCCTACCTTGACGAATAATGTCTCGTGCATGTAGATGAAGTGCTTCCCCTCTATCCTTTGGAAGCAAACTTTGTCACTCCCGTCACATGGGTTGAGAAAATAAGACTTGTTGCTCCTCTTTTTGGGCGTCAACTCTAGATAAGCTTCAAAGTTCTGAGTCGACTGCTTGGATAGAAATAGCAATGGGGTACGCAAAACTTCTTTGTCCACCCAATTATAGAGATTGCCCTTGCTAGATAATGGCCTAGTAGGCGCTCGAGACCAAAGGAACATTAATTTCACTGTCCAAACTACTCAAGTCGGACATCATTCTGACTAGCTCGGTAATGTCCCTCTTAACCTTGTCGCTTAGTTCCCATTCCTTCACCAGTTTCTTATCCAACTCAGCCAACTCGGCTCGAAGGTTGGTGGGTGTTGGTGGCCTTTGTCCCCTACTAGAACCGCTAGTGGAGGCACCCGTTCGCTGAAAAGGTAAACGAATGGGCATTAAAGCCTCTCCTTCCTCGCCATTGTCAGAAATCTCCCTCACCACAACCACGGTAATGAAAAATAGAATGAAAAAATGAAAGGAGGGAGGGATACCTGAAACAAAGAAGGTAGAAACTCAGAAAACTGGTGTAAACCACGAACTAGGAAGTGGCAAGAGTTTCGAAGGCAAAAATATTGAGGAAATAGAGGAGCTTTGGCTCAAGTAATGGTTAATCAAGATTTAATTAGGGTTGATTAATTAAGGTTTAGGGGTTGCCTAGGATCACAACATGCCACCTTTGCATTGGGAGCTGCCATTTGGCCACTTAACGTGACAACTCATGAATTCAGTTAACTTTTGACTAAAGGAAGTTAACGTTATGACCAATATGACTGACGGCTTGATTTCTTAGGGACCACAGTTGGGATTTCAATTTCTTAGAGACTAATATGACGGATCATCAATCTATTAGGGATTAATTTGGTGATTTAGTCTAGAAACAATATCAATTTAATGTTTAGCATTATATCCTGGTCCTTTTAATGCAATTACTTGATGAATGTTTTTCTGGGTTTTCAACATTTCATTAGGCAATTGGTGAATGTGCCTCTGAAGGGTGCAAAAGGGGTAAGTTTTGTTTTCAACTCTGTTAGATTCGCGTGAGCTTGAATCAGTGACCAAGGTTGCTTCAACCAGTTTATCCATGTAATTCTAGGTTCAAATGTTTCAGGTGCATATACTTCAGCTATGCCTATGTCTGTTTATTCTATAATGTTGAAGCAAGTGACAATTGTTGGTCATATCAACCATTTGATTTGAATGCTAATACTTTGAAAATCACATGATAATGAGTAATGACTAATCTATCGTAAGTTTTGTTTTTACAACAGATTGTTCTTTTCTGAGCTCAAGTTTTAGACGAATAGTTGATCAAATCAAAAACTCAATTTGAAATTACAATCTTTTCTGTTTCTTAGTTGATTGATGTCTTTTCATATTGTTGCTAAATGTGGCAATTTTTTTTTTCTCTTCGTCTACTAGAAAAAATATCAAATTAAATATTTTGCATTTTATGTTGTGCTTTATACGACAATTTAGCTGTCGTGGGTGTGAAAGGGTAAGTTTTGATTTCAGCTCTGTTAAATTCACAATAGAAAGGATTTGAATTTGTAACTGAAAATTTCGCATATTTATGTTGTTTCTATAAGCCATTTTGATGTGCTACTTTGCTAAGAAAGCATACAAATTTTGCAGCAATACAAGTTAGATACACGTTGGGCCTCCTCCTTCGTTTATCAAAGCTATGTGTGATTAGTCACAAAATAAAGGATACTCCAAGAGGTGCAGATTTGGTAATCACAGCTTGAACCAGTGACCGAGTGAAGGTTTCTTCTATGATCTAACCGATATTATGATATTGGAAGTACCCATGTTTTTTGTTTTTTCCTATAACTAGTAACTTTTTCTTGTTGATAAAGATAAGGTGATAAATAATGAGTAATAAATAAGTTTCATAATACAAGGAAAAGAACAAGTTCCATCACATGAATAAATACATGCTGTTCAAGAGGATGAAGCTCCTTATTCTTCTACAAACTACAAAGAATACAACGTAAAACGAGAAAAGAAAAGAAAAAAATCTGCTGACAATCACAAATCTATTCGTTCATTTAATCAGAAGCACCAATCCAGGACACAGCAGCAACATATAGCAGCACAGCTGCAAGAAAAAGTCAAAACAGAGTTAGGTGGTGGTTTAACAAAGCACTATATATATAGTAATGAAATTCAATTTGATAAAATAGAGATTTTGGGTATGAACTTAGTTACCATCCCTTCCAGAAGCCATCACCCCTGCTAGTAGTGTGCTCTGGGACACTTTGCTGGGGGTACCCAGAACCATCCTTGGTGGGGTAACCCATTGGTGGAGGGGCAGAAACATAAGGAGCTGGAGGATAGGCCTGAACTGGGGTTGGATATGCAGTCACTACTGTTGGAGGATATGATACTGCTACATCATATCATTAACACCAGTTAGAAAGTTATCATCACAGTTTCCATGGAAATTAACAAGAGTAATTTCACCTAAAGCTTGATGTGAAAACCAACTTGAACATGTTAGAAAAAAAAAACACAAAGGATTGTTGAGCATCCAAACATGGGCATTGTGTCAATCGGTTTGGAACTAATAACAGAGCCACATGGGAACCAATATTTTGTGCAATGAAGATGAAGATGTAATAACATGTTGAAAGAATCAGTTGCAGTAAGAAAAACTCACAAGGGGCTTCTTGCTGAGTGTTGAAGTGACTCATGGTGAATGAAGTAGCTCTGTTCTACAATTGGTGATAAGATGAGAGAGGGAAATGATGAAGGAGTGTGTGATGATGGGGAACGAAGGAAGCAAATATATATACAGGTTCGTGCATGGGCGGCTATGGTTCCTTAATGGTGCTTGGAGACGTGTGAGAGACAGCGCGTTGCAGGTGACGCAGAAAAGTCAAATTGGTGCAACATTTTGATCTTTCCGCGCAAGTGCTTTTCTGTTGCGGTGGCATGCCGCAGACGGAACAGTTACAAAATTTAGGTGGGAGAGTGGACCCATATTGGAGCTATTTATTTTGGCATTTTTAATGTTTTTTAAACGTAATTTTAGTCTAAAAAATTTATTTAGTTTAAAATAATTATTTTTTTTATTTTTATGTTAAATATAATTTTTTATTAATTATAAATTACTTCATTTAAATATATTTTTTTATTAAAATTAAGTTTATAAAATCAAGTTTATTAAATTTATAAAATTTAATCTAAATACACTATAAATGGTTTATGCTTTCAGTTTCCATCCAAAACTATTTCTGGGGTGGCTTTAAGTTAAGTTTGGTTATCACTTATCCCCAAGTAAATGATATTCTTTATATTAAAATAAATTTAAATATTTTTTTATTATATAATCACATAAATCTTAGAACTTACCTTCTTTCTGTGTGAGCCCTTCTATAGGCAAAATAATTTTTTTATTATAAATAAGATTTAAAATTTGGTGCGAAAAATAAAAACATAGAGTAAGTACACAAAGCGGCCTAAGAAATATTTGACATTGGTCCGAAATCAACTAGCTGCAAAAAAAAAAAAAATTTACTGCAGCTTAAACTATTACTCCAAGAGCCCATGAAACAACACTTTCCAAATCATACATTCTTCATTTACATCACTCAATTAAAGTAAATTTTACTGAATTTTTTTTTTTTACATACTCAATATTTTTGTTTACAGTTTTAACCTTAGCTTAAGAAGCCCACTTTATTGTCAAGTTTTTTTTATTTTAAATAAAAGTTTATGGGATAGAGAGACTATCCCATTTCAAGATCATAAGTTTAAGGAAGGATTTACAATAATATTTACATATTGCTTACTTATAAAGGAACTGTTTGAGATTTTTTTTTTCAATAGGAAATATTAATTTTATTGTCTTTTTGAAACTTTGCATTTATTCGCCAACAACGTTTTCTTGATTGTCAAACAAAATAGAAAATAAAAAAGATTAAAATAAATGATTATTTGTACTGGTATATTTATTTTTGCAAAAATAATTTTACAATGGAAAATATTTTAGCTGAAAATGTTTTTAAGAAACATTCTTTACTTAGAATTTTCCTTCTTATATGAAGTCATTTTCCTATCATTTTATTATACTAAACTTGAAGAATACCCGCACGTTGGGCGTCTGATATGATCATTATTTTTTTTTCTCTTTCAATCAAATGCGGGTTTTAATTTGTATACATTTTATATAGGTATATAGTATATGATAACGATGTGTTAAACGTTGTTAAAATATAATAGAAAATGAAATTAAATAGTACATTTTTAAGTTTTGGCTGTCATAGCCTTGCACATGATTGCAATTTAATGTCTTCAAATCTAATTACTTGTGTTGACGTTGTTTATTCAATGTCGCGCTGCTATTACTTGTTCCTGTAATGAAAGAAATTTTTGAAGACAAATAGGAATTAATATCATTGATGGCACTCCATACGTTACCCTCCCCACCCCAAATCCTTAACTTGCTAAATTCATAATTAAATTAATGTTTCTATAATTTATACTTAAAGAATAGACATCCCCTCATCCTAACCCCATGAATCATTTTTGAAGCTATCTTCTCAACGTGCAAGGAAAATAACTGTTAGAGAAAATAAGAATTTTAATCAGATAATATATTTTCAGAAAGAATTTAATATTTTTTATAATCAAATACTTTGTTTGGACACTTAAAATAAGAATTTTATAAATTCCAAACATTTTAATCTGGTATTTTTTTAAAAAAGAAAAAGAATTTCAAATTCTACCAAATTTGGTGGAATTTCTAAATTCCCCACCATCGTGTCTGCAACTTCTCGCCCGTAGACACAGTGCGAGCTTGTCTTGTGCATAGATGCTGAGTACGGAGATGGAGGTCGAGGGCATGGAAATGGGAACCAGAAGATAGACTACCCCCCCTCTACTTGGTTGGGCGAAAAAGAGAAAGAAAAGAAAATGAGGGAAGAGAAAATGAGATAGGAAAAAGTTTTTCTTTACTTGATTGAGAGAAAAGCAAAGAGAAAGAAAAAAGTATGCATGGGCCCACCAAAAGTTTTTTTTCCCACGAGAAGACTCATGAAGAGAAAATGAGAAGGGTCACAAATTATGACTAAATTATGAATGAGGATTATTATTATATTAAAATTTAAAATTATATTTATCATTTTATATAAATATATTTTTTTATTTTTATTTTTTTACACAATTCTTTTTTCGTTTTCTCTTCATTCAAACAATAGAAGAAAAACAATATTTTTCTCTTTTATTTTCTTTCCTTCCATTTTCGTAAAGTGTATGTGCTCAAGGTGGTGCTGATAGGGGACCTGGCGATGGGGAAGTCGTAGAGACTGGCACGGTTTGCGAGGAATGAGCTCGGCTTGGACTCGAAGGCCACCATTGGCGTCGAATTCCAGACTCAGATGCTGGTCATCCCAGCACAAGAGCGTCAAGGCTCAGATCTAGGACACTACTGACCAAGAACAGTGACTCTTCCTTTCCTTTCTACTATACTTTTCTCCCGTCGCTTCGCTGTGCTTGTGGTTTCTCCACCTCCATAGCTTGATTTTTCCGTTTTGTTAAGATCAACTTATTTCACTGACCTTTTATCGCTTGTAACATTACATTTTGATTATTCTGGCCATTGAACCTGAAGTTCAAGTAGGACACGAGGGATAAACACAGTAGAGTTTATAGGTGCTTATGACACGATGTACTAACTGAACAAGTTCGTATTGACTTCAAAGTGCCTTGCTTAATGTCTTAACTGACGTTATTATAAGCAAAAATAACCTCAAAATATTTGATAGGAAGTGAAAGCAATATTTGTGCACTATCAGTCATTCCAAATTACCCTAACTTGTTACACGTACAAACTTTTAGGCAAACAACCCTTCAGTCCAGTTTTGTAGTAGTTACCACTTCAATGTGCAAGGTCAGAAGAAACTTCCGAATGCATGAAAATACCCTTTGGGCTTCCACCATTTAATGATCCTCCACTTCAAGCTAAAAGACAAGGCAAAGTCTTGTGTTAATAAGTACATTGAATTGTTTACATTGTACCTTATCACAACATATTTGGAGAGTGTCATGACAAAAGAGTTATAAAAATAATTTTGAAATCACCATCAATTTTTATTTAGTTAAGAAAAATAATTAGCATGTGAATTTCATGCTCAAAATATAAATATATCTCATAATTATTATTTTTTGAATGCCAATAATAATTATTAAACTTATTGTATCCATACTACTTGCATAAGTCGTCAATCAACGAAACGTTGATTAAATCAGGATTACATTCCTCCCATAGATAAATTTCACCACCACTATGTTCAAGTTTTCTACCAGTTTCTCTCACAAACCTTTCCCTGTGATGTGACACAATAATGATATCTAGTTTCATCTACAATACATAACATCAAATCATAATTTATTACTAATCACACTTTAATAAATGGGACCACACAACACATAAAACAACATTAATAATATTATATTGAGTGCATGGGACCATAGTGCACAAATTTCTATATGGGACACAACACATCATATTACATTCAACACAAAAAGCATATATTAAACAAAATAGGTCAAATGGGACAGTTAGACACTACACGCTTTAATACAGGGATCACACTACAACAACCATAATAAACACAACACAACATTCTCAACTTAACTTACCTCCTTGGAATATCACCACTCTTCTAGGCCAAACGGGTGCCTTCCACTCAAATACATGCCAGCTTAAAACAAGATTCAAGCAGAAGGTCACAGAACAAGGTTGGGAATGGGGATTGAGGTTTTCCGTCTTAGAGCATTGTGGGTTAACTTTGGAGAGAAAATGGAGGGAAAACATTTTGGTGGTTATACCATACTCCCATGACGTCGTTTTACCCTTTGCTTTGCAAATTTTGGAGGGATTTGGTTTTTTGTAATTATGATTAATCAAGATTTAGTTAGAGTTGATTAATTAAGGTTTAGGGGTTGCCTAGGATCACAACATGCCACCTCGCATTAGAAGCTGCCATTTGGCCACTTAACGTGCCAACTCATCAATTCTGTTAACTCTGATTGATGGAAGTTAACGATAGAACTGATATGATTGATGGCTTAATATCTTAGGGACCATGGTTGGGATTTTAATTTTTTAGGGACTAATATGATGGACCACCAATCTATCAAGGATTAATTTGATGATTTAGTCTAGAAAAAATATCAATTGAATGTTTAGCATTATATCATGGTCTTTTTAATGCAATTAATTGATGAATATTTTTCTGGGTTTTAAACATTTCATTAGGCAATTGGTGAATGTGCCTCTGAAGGGTGCGAAAGGGTTTAAGTTTTGTTTCTAGCTCTGTTAGATTCACGTGAGCTTAGATCAGTGACCAAGGTTGCTTCAACCAGTTTATACACGTAATTCTTTTTTTTTTTTTGGATACAATGGAGGAGCTAAGCCCCTAAGAAACTAAAACAGAACGGTGAAAAGAAACACCAACTACATCATCCAGGAGAAGTTGACCACAACCCATTGGAGGGGAACGAAGCTTGTGTAATCCTAAGTTCAAGTGCTTCAGGTGCATTTACTCCAGCTATGTCTGTGTATTCTATAATATTGAAGTGACAAATGTTGGTCATATCAACCATTTGATTTGAATGCTAATAATTTGAAAATCACATGACAATGAGTAATGACTAATCTTTCGTAAGTTTTGTTTTTAGAACATATTGTTCTTTTCTGAGCTCAAGTTTTAGACGAAAAGTTGATCACATAAAAAACTCAGTTTGAAATTACAATCTTTTCTGTTTCTTAGTTGATGATGGGTTTTCATAATGTTGCTAACTTTGGCATGTTATTTTCTCTTCGTCTATTAGAAAAAAAAATATCAAATTAAATATTTTGCATTTTATGCTGCGCTTTATACAACAATTTAGGTGTCGTAGGGGTAAAAGCGTAAGTTTTGTTTTCAGCTCTGTTAAATTCACAATAGAAAGGATTTGAATTTGTAACTGAAAATTTCGCATATTTATGTTGTTTCTGTAAGCCATTTTGATGTGCTGCTTTGCTTAGAAAGCATACAAAGTTTGCAGCAATACAAGTTAGATACACGTTGGGCCTCCTCCTTCGTTTATCAAAGCCTATGTGTGATTAGTCACAAAATAAAGCATACTCCAGAAGGTGCAGACCTGGTAAACACAGGTTGAAACAGTGACCAAGTGAAGGTTTCTTCAATGATCTAACCGATATAATGATTTTGAAGTACCCAAGTTTTTTGTTTTTTTTTTCCTATTACCGGTAACTTTTTCTTATTGTGGGGTAATCCATTGGTGGAGGGGCAGAAACATAAGGAGCTGGAGGATAGGCCTGACCTGGGGTTGGATATGCAGTCACTGCTGGATGATATGATACTGCTACATCATATCAGTAACCCCAGTTAGAAAGATATCATCACAGTTTCCTTGGAAATTAACAAGAGTAATTTCACCTAAAGCTTAATGTGAAAGCCCACTTGAACATGTTAAAAAAATAAAGGGACTGTTGAGCATGCAAACATTGGTCACTTGGTCAATCAGTTTGGAACCAACCAGAAATCTAACCAATATTTTGTGCAATGAAGATGAAGATGTAATAACATGTTGAAAGAATCAGCTGCAGTAAGAAAAACTCACCAGGGGCTTCTTGCTGATTGTTGAAGTGACTCGTGGTGAATGAAGTAGCTCAGTTCTACAATTAAAGAAGAAAAGATGAGAGAGGGGATGATGGAGGAGTGTCTGATGATGGGGAAGTAAGGAAGCAAATATATATATATATATATATGGGTTCGTGCATGGGTGGCTAAGGTTCCTCAATGGATGCTTGGAGATGTGTGAGACAGCGCGTTGCAGATGGCACACGAAAGTCAAGTCGGGGCAACATTTTGATCTTTCCGCGCAAGTGCTTTTCTATTGCAGTGGCATGCCACAAACGGAACAGTTACAAATGTTTGGGCGGAAGTACGTAGTTCAAATGAGGTTTTTGTTTATTTTTCTATATTATTTATATTGATATTTTTAATGCTTTTTAATCATAATTTTAGTCTTAAATTTATTTATTCTGAAATAATTATATCTCATTTATGCATTGAATATAATTTTTATCAATTATAAATCATTTTATTTACATTTATTTTTAATTAAAATTGAATTCATAAAATGAAGTTAATCTAAAATTAAATTTATAAAATAGAAAATGCTAAAAGTTACAAAATTTTTTACGAAATTTTACACGAATTGACCTTTTCACGTAGAAGCTTGTCTTCTAACCGTTTATTTCTTTTTTTTACCTCCCATGAATTCGTTTGATTCAAAACAGTGCTCATTATCCTTGGTGAATTTTTTTTATAGAAAACCTTTCGTGAAAAATAGCACTTCTTTTATGAAATTTAATTCAAACAGACACTAAATGGTTTATGCTTCCATTTTTCAGTTTCCATCCAAAATTATTTCCGGCGTAGTTTAAGTTACGTTTGGTTATCACTTATCCCCAAGTAAATGAAATTCTTTATATTAAAATAAATTTAAATATTTTTAATTATATAATCACTTAGAACTTACCTTCTTTCTATGCGACATACACCCTTCTTTACGCAAAATAAGTTTCTTTTATTATAAATAAGATTTAAAATTTGGTGCGAAAAATTAAAACATAGACTAAAAAAGTACACAAAGCGGCCTAAGAAATATTTGACTTTGGTCCGAAATCAACTAGCTCCAAAAAAAAAAAAAAATTTACTGCAGCTTAAAACTATTACTCTTGTCCATGAAACAACACTTTCCAAATCATACATTCTTCATTTACATCACTCAGTTAAATTAAATTTTACTTAATTTTTTTGACATGCTCAATATTTTTGTTTACAGTTTTTACCTTAGTCTAAGAAGACCACATTTTTGAAATAAAAGTTTACGAGACAGAGAGACTACGCATTTCAAGATCACAAGTTTTAAGGAGGACTTATAATAATATTTAAATATTGCTCACCTGCGAAGGAATTGTTTGAATTTTTTTCTCAATAGGAAATATTAATTTTTTTGTCTTTTTGAAACTTTGCATTTATTCGCCAACAACGTTTTCTTGATTGTGAAACAAAATAGAAAATAAAAAATTAAAACAATTAATTATTTGTACTGGTCTATTTATTTTTACAAAAATAATATGATAATGAAAATATTTTAGCTGAAAATGTTTTTAGAAACAATCTTTACCTAAAATTTTCCTTCTTATAAGGAGAAGTCATTTTCATATACTTTTATTATACTAAATATAAATCAAAAATGTCTTTTGCAACAAACAACCAAAAATGTTTTTGAAAAAAAATTTCGCAAGGAAAAACATTAGAAAATACATGAAATATTTTCCGTAGAATACACAAACCTAAGAAGGAAATAGTTTTCTAGGTACATAAAAATAAAATGCGAAAAAAAAAACTCAAAGTTTGGATCATGTGTAATTTACCTCATGACTTTTAAAATTAGTCAAAAGACTTATTTATTCTTTACTAAATGTGCACAAAAAATCTTTCGTTCAATAGACATTTATATGGATAATAGATAAAATCCAAAAAAAAAAAATTACATGTTCATTCTTTTACTAAATTTGCAAAAGTATACTCATCCATCCAACATATCATCTAGCTAATAGAAATTGTTATTTGGGCATCACGTACTTATGTAAAAGTCCCTGCAAATATTGATATATTATATATAGTTACAGTTAATCACTATCACTAGTTCAAGTTATACTCAACAACTCATTGAAAACAATGATACCCAACAATTGTGATTACTTACTATCCCTATTGTCTAACATTTACTTCATAGGAATGCAAAAAAACAAAAACAAAAACTTGCTCTTATTCTTCTTTGGCCACTTCATGGATTGAGACAGCTTGCTAGTTTATGTTCTAGCTTAATGATGTGTTCATCAAGTGTTAAATATCTAGAAACTATGTAAAGGCCTTGAATGTTTGCATGCTCACTTTTGTCTAACAAAATATGATGTTTTGAGTATAACTTGAGCTACAAAACTTGAAACATTTGTCTTGCTAGGAAGCTAACATACTAGCCTCTTAACTAAAAAAAAAGGTTTAAATTTTTGGCTATTAAATACAAGTCTGCATTTAAAGTAGAAGTATTTTTCTTTATAATTCCTGTTTTGGCAGCCCTTAGTGTCTCATGCATAACTTAAGCTATACACCTTTAATTTGCAAACCTCTTGTTGCATTGTGAAGCTAAAACGTAATGTTGTATTTGGACAAGGCATTTTAAAATTTCAAAGGATTTAAAATACAAAGTAATTAAATTACATCAATTTAATTGCCATGGTTTATGAACTTCTTTGTTTGGGTAATTGTTTAGAATTAAGAGGAACTTCCATGTGAGAGACCAAACAGTGGCAAAGCTTGATGGATGATCAAGAAATGCCGACCAAGTTAAGAGTGGAGCTTAGCTAAATTGCCATGAGAGACTTATCTTTAGCAATAGAAGCGAAACAATCATTTACAGAGACAAAGAGATACATGTGCTAATATTTGTTTCAGCCACTGTGAGTGCTAGGCTGCTAGCAATTCATTTTCAACCTCGAGAGTAGCAAATTTGGCAAAAAGGCAAGGCAACAAGGATTCCAACAACAAAGTTGCACTAGATCGGAATTTGTGATTTGGATTTGTCAAAATCATCATCATTTTGGTTTGCATAATGCTAGTGAAGATCGACTCACGGTAGATAAAGAACCTACCTTAGTCGATTGAACACTTCCTTTGATTGATGATTGTGACAGCCATGGCAAGTCCTTGGAGGATAGTGGCTTGGCCACACAACAACAATGCTTGAGTAGGGAAGGCACGAGGATGTGGAAGAGTTAAGAGTGCACGACGATATTGAGGAGAGAGTTCCTTGAGAATTTTTGGAGAATTTCTAAAATTCCACCTTTAGCTGGAATTTCAAATCCCTCATTTTAAGGGATAAAATTTCCTTTTCAAATGCTGAAATATTTTTAAATTTCTCTCACGCTTTATCCAAACAAGGTATTTTGTGACAAAGCTTTTTAAATTCTGTCAAAAATTACATTACCATCTTAAAATGTTCTATCCAAACACACTCAAAGGTTTTCATTTGTAAGAGCTAAAGAATTTTTCCCGTCATTTGGTACTAGTTCCATGCAAAGTCAAAAGTCATTTGTAAGAGCTAGAGGATTGTCTCTGAGGGGGCCAAAGATTAAGAACACTTTGTTTAGGGGAGACCAAGTTAAAAAAAAAATATTTTTTAAAAAATATGACAAGTAATTTTTATTTTTTTTTTGGAAATTGCCCCCCTCATGATATACTACCTTCCGCTGAGTTAGTCTCATGTAAAAGCTAACACATGGGGCTTCAATCTATAAAAGCATTGGATTTTAAATCTCAGCCAATAAATGTCAAATTGCATTTGAAATAAGCTCTGTTTATGCATGTCTCGGGTTATAAAAGTAGGTACTTTGTGATTGTAGCTTGACCTAGGCACATCAAATTTGGGAACTATTTTTATCTTAAAGCTAAAGGATGCATTATGCTATGGTCAAATTTTAGGAGCTAGCACCTTTTTTTATAAATTCACACAAGTTTTCCAAATCTGTTGAGATTATTGTGTTGATGAGTCCAAGTTAGGAAGCATGTTTGAATCATAAAAAATGAAAAAACATGTTTGCCTGAAATTTTGGCTTGTGTTATCTTTATATGTATGCTTTCTACCCCTAGCTACATCCATTTTTTTTCTGAAAATCCCTTTTAGAATCATTTAAACTAGCATGAGATAAAAATTGCCTTGCAAAGAATACATTATGGGCAATCAACAACATTTTGTGCAAAAATCCTTCTACAAGAGTGGTACTGACACTAGTATAGTAATAGAGTGGCATTTGAATGTCAACATATGCCATGCTCAGAGGACCTTGTGTGCAGCTAAATGAGCTCAATTTCCTTATCACTTCAAAAGTTCTGTTTAGATGAAGCATCATTGGAATGTTTGAATATGCCTCCCTTTAATTCTCAGTCCACCCCCATATTCACAAGTGTGTATTGTGCTTTAATATTATATATTGATTTTGTTAGATTTAAGGTTTTGATTATGAGAATTTTAATATGCGCATATTTTGTATAATTGATTTAGAATAAATTAATGAATTATTTTTAGGCATATGTTTTTGGATTGGAAAAGATTAAAATGTGATTATATTTGATTAATTGGTTGATTGAATTTCCAAATCAAATGGGATCAATTTGAAATATTTGGAGATAGAATTTTGAATTCAAATTGCAGCAAATATTCTGATTGAATCTATTGATTACTATTATTAATTGAATAGATAAATTTCCTTTATTATGATATTTGTTTTATTAAGAAAAGTTTTCAAATTATTATATGATCAAATATTCTGATTGGTTGATTTTGTTTATTTAGGGAAACAATATTCTCTGCCTCATTATTACTTGATTACAATATTTATGTAAGGAAGATCAAGTTTTGTGTTTAACTTTATGTTGGTTTGATGTTATATCAAAAATAAAGAACACAATCAATTACTTCAAGCAATTACTCGTGACATACGAGCAACTACTTTAATTGTATGAAAATTCTGTCCAATGATTTTGAGAAGCTATTCTAAGGCCTAAATTCCTCTCCAATAGCTAGCAAAAATTAAGGAAGGCCTTTATTACAAAAACACATCCTTTGAAAGAAATCAAACAGAGCCTTTCGAGAAGAACAATAAAGGAAGTGCTTTATACTTGCAAAACTCCTTCTCCTCTATATCTGAGAGCTTCATACTTGCTTATCTTCTCTAGAAAGAGAGTTATTTAAAATTCATTATAACTCAATTACAAGAGCATTTGAAAAGAGAGTTGTATTATTGTTTTAGCCAGATCAAGAAAGAGAGTGTGTGTAGCATTCTAAGAGCTTTCTTGAGACTAGGATACTCTTTTTCAAGTTGAAGTTGAGGCAAATTCTTTGTGATGTTCTTTGTGCCAAAACATCACTGTTACTCTTCTTCGGTTGAAGTTTAGGGAAGTTCATTGTGGTGTCCTTTGTGCAAAAACATCACTGTTACTCTTCTTTATGTTAAAGTTAAAGAAAAGGTTCGTTGTGGTGTTTTTAGAAAAAACAGCATCACTGTCACTCAACTTTGAAGTAGAAGTAGAGGAAGTTTCTTGTGGAGTTTTTGTAAGCAAAAGCATCATAATGAAGCAAATGTCAAGCGGTTACTTTAGGACTGGACGTAGGTCACGTATTATGGCTGAATCAGGATAAATTCGTTGTGCTTATTTTCTTATCTCTATCTCTTTTACTTTTAAGCATTCACATTATTTGCCTTCTTGTGTCATAAATTTTTAAATTATAAATTTTCCATTATTGAATCCAAAGAACTAGTTCACCTCCCCTCTTGGTTCTTTCATATTTGTTTAAGGCGGGCTTTGATAAAATTGTTGTGATTTTTGATAACTTTTGTTTACTTTTGTTCAAGTCTTTCTTTCCTATATACTTGTAAATAATTCCTTTCAATAAGTAAAACTAATATTCTAATAATTATCAACCCAATGACGGATGAAGTTGATTATAAGGTCTTGTCTTTTCTTTGACCTTGCCATTTAAAGTAGATTTAATAATTGGGTAAAATAAAATTTAAACATTTGAAGTTTATACTAATCTCAAATTACTCTCTTGAAAATTTTTTTCTCTCACTAAACCCCTCTGACCTTTGGTTTGACTTGAAAACGTTAATTTTGCTATTAAATAAAACAAAAGTAACTCCACGTGCACACTATATGATCCACGTGTACATCATGTGACTATTTAGCTAGAAAATTTTATAGAATAAGATATAATTTATACTTCAGAAGTTTATTCTTGTATTAAATTACTCTCCTGAAATTTATTTTTGTCTCACTAAACTCCCTAAAATTTGGTACAACTTAAAACTGAATGTTAACCTCCATTTTATTTAACAAAAAATTAATGTTTTCAAGTTAGGATAAAGTTTAGGAGAGTTTTGTGAGACAAAAAAACTTTAAGGAGATAATTTAATATTAAGGTAAACTTTAAGGATTTAAATTGTATTTTATCCTTAATAATTTCAATAATCATTCACGTAATGGTTGGTCTGAACTAATTGTACGTGCCATGTGTTATCTAGCTCTTTTCTTTTTTGGACTAATTGTATGTATGTTGTGTCATCTTCGATCCCGTCAAGAATTGTTTGCCTAATAATACCTTTTTTATAAATTACCACTCATTTTAAAGTATTTTTAACAAAAAAAAGTTAAAATAACCTTTTCACATTTCAATAATGATTAAAAATTAGTTAACAAACAATAATTTTTTAGAAGAAATATGTGACTTTGACATCTTCATTTAAATATAGATAGACATTTTGAGTAAGTTAAAATTGTACATATTTTAATTTAGTCATTCAATTATTTTTCTACCATATGTTTATTTCATTTATGAGGTAATTTAAATATTAACGGTTATCAATAATTTGTAAAATTAAACCATAGCTACCGTCTTAAGACAAATATATTAGAATTATAGTAGGATTAAGTTTTACATTTGCTTGTGCATGAATCAACTCTGACTTTTTCAATGATCATTTTTAATTTTTAAATTATTGTGCAAAATATATATCCTAACCAAATAAAAAATGGTGACGTCTTAAAACTAAATCAGCTTACAATTCCATTACTATAATTCTAACCCTTCATGTGATAGGTTGTGGAAAGTTATTTTGCAGTGGCCTAGGTGTAAGCCATATAAAATGCTGACAAACACTTATATGTACTATAACACAGCGAAAAATTTAATTGATACTAACCTCCCGTCATATCTATTGACTTTTGATAAAGTACAAGAGTCTTATAACTAATGAACAACTCTATGTGACGGATACATGAATTGAATTGCCTTTATCAGTAACCCTGTACTTGTTAACTTATACAGATATATTCCTTCTATAGTTAGTTACCACAAGAACATAGTCCCATTCTTTTAGGATAATAGGTATGTATATACATTAGTGGGATAAGGATGAAGACCATCTGATTTGATTTTCAAATATAATTTTTCAATTAAATAATGAAAAATGAAAATAAATCCAACACATGGTCTTCAATGCATACACTCCTTCAAGTGGTCAATGGCCAACGAGAATCAATAATTTTATTTACACATCATTTTTATTACACTATTTTTTTGGTAATAAAATAAGAGAAACACATATTCCAATACATTCTCTCTCTATCTTTTTTTTTTTCAAATGAAAAAGGGATAAGGGAAATGTGTAAAAAAATTGTGTGTGATCAACATTAAAGTACCATATATACTCAACTATCCAGATTTCATTTAAATTTTATTATATAATATTATAAACTTAATCTTATTGCATGTATCTTATAATGTGATATATGTCATGTTTTTCCTAGTTTAATGCAGCACTATGAGAATACATAAGAAATATTTATCTTGTTTTGCATGCCTTACGCAACTGCCTAAGAGTCTCTGGCTTATGGCTTTGTATGGTGAGATCGAGTCTGTGGAACTAGATCTCTATGAACATGCTGGATTGGACAAAGACAGATCCTAACATCAGACAAACTTCATGATGAATAAGTAGAACCTAGTCTTTGGTTTATCGGGGTGGTTGGTTTGGAAAAATATATAGAAATGCGATGGTTTTTAATGGACAAAATGGTGACACTACCAATGTACAGTATCTCTTCTTTATTAGAGACATAAAACCATTCATGTGTCTTCATTTAATAACTTAAGTTTTTGGGATAGTTAGTTCATGACATTATATCAGAGCCTCCATCACCAAGTGATTAAAAGTTTGATCATTCTCTCCTCCTTTCTTCACAATTAAGTTGAATTTCAGTATAAAGTGAACCTATGCATTGTCCATGTTTTAAGGCTAAAGGGCTCTTGCGTGAGGGGACATATTAGATATAAAAACTATTTATATGGCTTTATCCAACAGCTTAAGCTTTTGAGATAGATAGTTTGTGATCATGACATGGTATCAAAGTCTTTATGACCAGGTGGTTAGGAGTTCGATCCTTACCGTCTCCTTTCTTTATAAGGTGAGGTGAGGTTTTCACCTAATAGTTTAAGCTTTTGGGATAATTAATTCACGATATTTTTCACAATACACAGCAGGCTTGTGGGATAGTTGGTCCAAATGTAATATGAATGGGTCTTGTACGCAAAGTGGTTTGGGACAGGTGGTCCAAATGTAATATGGATGGGTCTTGTAGGCAAAGTGGTTTATTGATAGGGGTTGTGGGGATGTCTCCTGTGATGCAACTGGGTCTTAATTGGATTGTGGGATTTGCTAAAAACGTTGGTTCCAAAAGCTCACTGATGACAGAACTTTGGGAATTGCTAATGGGAATCTAGGTTGCTTTGAATAGAGGCATGACACAAGGCCTGGTTTGAAGCTGATTCCTTTTGTGGTGAAAGGTTATCTATTTTCCCATCATATCCCTAGCAACTTCATTTCGTGGAACAATGAAGATACCCATGCATATCATGAAAGCAATCAAGGAGCTAACTAGATGGCTAATTATGTGCTTCTTGTCCCTTTAGGGATGCACTATTTGGATATTCCTCCCATATGCTATGGAAGCGTAGTTCTTGTATAGTGCTTTCTTTATTTTCCCTCTTACAAAAAATGAGGTAACTGATGCCTTAGAAGCTGAGGTTGGGGGGGGGGGGGGGGGGGGGTGTTGGGTGTGCTTTGGAGGGGTTGAACTTAGCTTGGAAACTTGGCCTGAGAAGAATCAAGCTAGAGCTAGACTCTAACTCAGTGGTTGATCTAATCAAAGGGAAGTCCAATGGGAACCATATTACCAAGAGGTTAGTGAATTCCATTGAGAATCTTATGAAGCGAAGCTGGGAAGTGGAGGTTTCACACACCGTTCGGACTCTTCTCCTGAGAACATGAGTGGTCTATTGACCCATGATCTGATGGGATTTCTTGCTTCTAGGGGCTTTGTTTTGCAGTCTTTCTCTTTTTTAGGCTTGTGCCCCATTTCATCAAAGACAAGAAAAAAAGAAATTTTTAAATATATTTAATATAAGACAATCTTTTTATATTGTATCATTAATGAGTATGTGCCACATAAGTTTAGTGAGTCATTATTATCTATCACTATTCATATACAAACAATAATTAACATTAAAAATAGCTAATGTAACAAATGTTCAATGGTACCATATAAAAGAATTGTCTTAAACTAAAAATAACTAGGAATTTTCGTGTTTAAAGGTTTCCATAGGCTTAGAGATCATTGCAATTTAAAGTAGGAAATTACCTATCTACACTTTTCCTGCACATGTCAATGTGAATCTAATCTGAACCCTCTTTTGCTTTGCTTTTCAATAAAAATCATGGATTCAAGTCATAGTATGATTCCCAATATACCAAAACAAACATCTGGATTCAAGAAAACTTGATGCCTCTGAAAGAGCAACATAGACTATAAATTAAAAAAAAAAAGTTAGAAATAATTAAAGCAAAAGCATTATTTTCACTTATCCTATTACTTTTTTTGGTAGATTAACGAGATCAACAATATTTACTAGCCTTTCTTATCCTTCAACATATCTGCGTACAGCCAGGAAAGCGAAAGAAGAGAAGTGTATATATACACACGCACACATATATAAACAAGGGCAAAGATAACATAGAAGAACGAATTGTACGAATTTAAACACCAGTTATTTCTCTGCTGTTTCACCACCAAATATCAACATATTCTTTCTTTTACTGTTCCACCAATATATATAAACTGATTCTTTCTCTGCTGTCATGTAAATTTGTGTTGAAATTCATGCAATCAGTTCGTGTTAAATATAACAGTGCTCATATAAACTCTGACAGTCTCTGGCCTCAATGATCAGCAGCCACAGCAAAATTCTAACACCCAACAGCAACAAAGTGCAGCAACACTGCAAATGATCAAAACCAAAAATATATTATAAACGCTACTTGGAAGTGTTTTCAATAAGAACTTATTCTTGGTGCTAATTTCACCAAACAATTTAACTCTTCGAGGATGAGTAATTAGTTTATCATAATTTTTTTAAAAAAATTTGTTTGGAGAAAGATTCATATATATCACCTATAATTCTTTTTTGAAAGTGACATAATTAATTGTATATACTGATAGTTAAAGTTAAATTAAAGAGAAGCAAAAAGAAAACCAACAAGGGTTGGGTGCAGTGTAAGAGCGAGCTGTACTCTCAAAGAGATGATCAAAGTTCAGACCTTACAGTAGACACTTGTTAGAAGGGCTTCCTAGTTAGTAACCGGTAGTAACCATGCTCGCAGAATTAGTCTCACAGCAATACTTGTTATAATAACCCTCAAAGAACAAAGAAAGAGAAGCAAAAGGAAAAAAGACTTACCATCCTTTCCAGAAGCCTTCACCCCTGGTATTGGTCTCTATGTGTGATGAATTATGGGGATAGGCACAAACTTCCATAGTAGGATATCCAACAGGGGGTGGTGGTGCAACGCAAAGGGATCCTTCTGTTGGGGCCTGGTGAGAGTAACCCTGACTCGGAGGAGGATACACCATCACTGGTGGAGGGGAAGCTTCTTCTGCATGACATGAACCGTATATTCATTCATATTTACAAGTAAAATGAATCAAAGTATATATCAAACCATTTTAGTGACTCTTTCAGTTTCACACATGAAATCACATTCCAACTTTTTTTTTTTTTTGGTATCATAAAATATATGTATGAAATTAATTAACCGAAATAAAAGAAGAGATTAGAGTTCAATTATGTAAACCTGGAGCTTGATGTTGGCTGTGTTGATTCATCATAGTGACTGAATACACTACAAGAGGATAATAATCATAACATATGCAGTATATATGCACAGAGAGGGAGGGAGGGAAGGAGGGAGGGAGATGGGTATATATATAATAATTGACTCAATGGAGATGAAGAATGAAGGATAAACCAAGAAAGATCAAAGGGGCATTTTATTTTTTCTAAAAAAAAACTGTATTTTAATTTATTAATGAATAGCATGTGGAAGGGCCCCCATCATATGAGTCTTTGGTGAAGAATTTGAGGTTTGCAAAAACCGCGACAACAATGTGTTGGCCTTTGGCCCGTACCAAGAGAAATTCCACAAGGCCAAACCAAGCAAGGATGTGAGGGAAAACAAACAAAGAAACAAGGAGCACAACCACAGGGAACTATACCCATTGGATAGTAAATCTATGGCACTCTGGATTTTGCGAACGTGGAAAACACTCTCTTTACCTAAACATTAGTGACTATACGTATTGTTTCTCTCTTTGCAATTGTAGTGTTGTGTGACAAGCATCTTTGAAATCATTTTTTACGAAATAATATGTTAACCAGTCTTATCATGTGATGTTGACATTGTTGATTAGGTGGTGCAGGTAAAAGCCTTTTGAGGCTATGCATAATCAACAAATCATGATAAAATTCTATCGATATATGTTTATGGATGATATCGGATGACAGCCATCTAGCTAAAATGAAAGGAAATGTGAGAAACAATCTACTATAATAATAATAATAATAATAATTATTATTATTATTATTATTATTATTATTATTATATATTATTATTATTATTATTATTAATTTATACAATTAATTTTAAAATAATTATTTTATGATAGATATATTGGAGATGCACTAAAATTAAGATCTTGTTCTTCTATGTATATAATTAAATTCTTAAACTTGACTTGGTTAGCAAATCATTTTTTTTATTTATTTAAAGAATTTATTCAATAATTGATGATATTGGTTGACAGCCATCAAACTAAAATGAAAGGAAATGTGAGAAACAATCAAAAATAATAATAATAATAATAATAATAGGTGTGGTCCACCGTAATTGAAAAGAAAGAAATAAAAAGTAAAGAACATGTAGTGAAGAGGTGAGTTTCGTGTGCGAGATAGATGAAGAGAAGAAAACGGTTGGAAAAAATGAAGAAATCATAAATACTTGATAAGAAGGCATTTAACGGCTATGTAGCCATTGTCTTTCAAAATGGTTAGTAGCCTTTGAAAAAAAATGCACATACGCATGAATTCTAACATATGTACACATGCAACAATTCAGCCGGAAGCATGAGAATTTTTACAACTGAGATCAGGGGCGGCTCTTTTTGGAAGCCAAGGGAGGCCTTCTCCCCCTCCCCCAAATTTTTTTAAAACATGATATTTTACATGTAGAAATTTTGCTTTTTGTTTTTTGAAAATTTGTTTAAGCATGACCTTTCAAGTAATGAATTTTTTTTTCATCTAGCTTCCGCCTTGACTCAGATGTTTCCGATGGATGAGTTATATTGCAAGTCACGTGCAATTAATTCTTTGCATTGAACTTCAACCATTTGAGGACCGTAGCCATGTTTTTTGCCTTCATAAAAGAAGCTCATATGATGGAGTAGAATGTGCATAGAAAATTCGAGAGTTTTCTTGACACTTCCTAAAACAAAGTGTTCCTGTTGAGAGGTTTGGTTATACTAGGTTTTGAGGATTTTTTTATGCTAATGAGTATAACCTTCTCTTTATATATTTATGTGAATACTTGGAATACTTTTGAGTTGCTGCCCTAAGATCACTATTCTTTAGTTTAATTTTTTGGGAAGTTTATGGTAGTATTCTTGCTATGATTTATATCTTAAAATTGCTATATGCAACATATAATTTGTGAACTTAAGCTAAATACTCCATTTTTTGAAATACTATATTTTATTGCATAATTTTGGCATGTTGAGCATTTATATTTATTTCTATCTAGATTTATAATTTTAATATTCCATTCTATGATTACATGTATATATTATGCTGTTAATATTTTTGATATCTGGAATATCAAAGGCACTATGTACAAAGAATCCTTGGTATACCATAATATAAGAAATGATAAGACTGCTATGAGATTTATGCGTACCTGATATCCGAACAGAAATATTTGGAGTTATATAAATGGTTGACTAATGCTCAACCGAAAATGTTTGGACGAAAGGTTTAGAGGCTGATGCATATGTTGTTCTTCTAATGAGTTTTGAGAATGTTGTTGTAAGAAAATAATATTTAATAAAAAAAGATTTTCACAAGAGGAATTCTTTGTAAATATGAGATTCTTTGAAAAAGAATTTTCAAAAAGAAGGTATTTCCCATATATTGGAGTTTGAATTCATTTTTGTTGAATATCAAAATAAAAACATTGGAGTACATTTGTAATATTTTAATCCTTATTATTAATATAAAGTATATTTATATTATTTTTGGTTAGTAACATTTGAGAAGCATTATGCTCACTGAGTTGCAAAACTCATACCTTTTTATATATTTTTTTTAGAGCTTGATCAAGCATTTTTAGTACATCTAACCTAAAAAACTAGTTCACTCCTAAAGTGAGATAGGTTTCTTTTACGGAGATTATTTAAAGACATAAATATCTGGAGTTACAGTCATAAGCTTGGGTCCATTCATCTTGTATAGTGGTCAAGAAATATGGTGTCTGTAATTAAATAATTATTAATGAAATATGAACTACTCATGTATGTTTAAGTTCTTTTGACAATTCTTTCAATCATTTTATATAGTTATGTGCATGACTATGGTTTATGGTAAATTGTATTGATTTTCTAATATGTATTAGCGAGGCTTTGAGTGTTAGGAGTATCTAATTCTTAACCGGCTATATTATCTAAAATTGCGATGTGACAAGAAATTTGTAAAACTCCAATTATTAAATTTTGCATTGCATCTTCAATTCAAAAAGTATTAAATATATGAATGAAAGGAAATTTATATATTGAAAGAGAATAGGCTACTATTCATTGTGTAATTTTTTATTGACAAAATTGTTAGGCATAACAATCATCACTTAACAAGATGAATTGGGTAATTACATATTTTAAGTACTTTCTTATATATGTTTTTTTAATAGAACTTCTTTTTTTAAGAAAAAGTAAATTTTGCATCTGAATACAATATTTGAGAAATAATTTTAAATAAAGAAGAAATTTTAAGTTTATTTCAATAAAAAAGAACATAAATACTTTTTCATAATAAAATTATTGAAAAGGACATCCAATTGAACAAAAAGTGCTAATTTTTTTTTAAATTTTAATAGAATCACTTTTGTGTGCCTAGTTTTATTAATAACTTACATTAAATATGTCATCACAGAAAGAAGGAACAATATGAGCTATGATATGCAAAATGCGATGAAATGGTAGAATGGAAACAACAAAGTTTTCAAATATGTCATGGTCATAGGATCATGGAAAACATGAAGAAGTCAAAACATGTTTAGTTGTGTACTCAAAGGCTTAATAACATGTTACTGATGTTATTTTATTTCACTTTTCTAAGTAGTATGATCATGTAAATTAGGCTTCGGTTTGAAGGATTAGGGCACAATGTCTGAAAGTTGTGTCATTTAGAATCTGAATCACGAAACTAAAGAGGCTTATGTGGGATCATGGAAAACTGAAATAGTTAAAACATGTCTAGTTGTGTACTCAAAGGCTTAACAACATTTCACTGATATTATTTTATTTCACTTTTCTAAGTGGTATGGTCATGTAGATCAGGCTTCAATTTGAGGGATTAGGCACAATGACTGAAAGTTGTGTTATTTAGAATCTGAATCACAAAACTAATGTGGCTTATGTGGGATCATGGAAAACTGAAATAGTCAAAATATGTTTAGTTGTGTATTCAAAGGCTTAACAACATGTTACTGATGTTATTTTGTTTCACTTTTCTAAGTGGTATGTTTGAGGGATTAGGACACAATGGCTGAAAGTTGTGTTGTTTAGAATCTGAATCACAAAACTAAAGAGGCTTATGTGAATTGGGTTTGCGAGGGAAAAAAAGAAAAGACATGAAATATAATTTTTAATTAAGGTAAATGATACTTTAGTTAGATAATTATATTAAAAACTAATTTTCCTTCCATTTTTTTCTACAAGTTACGGATAATTAGTTTATGAAAGAAGTGATAAATAGGTTTTTTTTTTAACTTTTACTTTTTTTAAGTTGTATCCAAACACACTTAAAAATATGTAAAAACACTTAAAAAAAGTTCTATTTTAAAAAAAATAAGTGTATCCAAGTGCGCTCACATCGATAATCAAATTATGCATGCTTATTATTACAAAGAATTTTCGTTTCATCTTACAATGCATAATGCTAATTACGTAAAAAGCTATAGGGTTAGTTAGTTACAAAATGTAACTATAAATGAATAATTGAGATTGTTAGAAGTTATAAGTTTGTTTAGTTAGATTTGGAGGTTAACTCTCCCCTCAAAGAAGAGTTATTAATTAATTGTTGTACTCTCTAGCTATCAGAAGTTCCTCTCAATTCAATTCCCTTCTGTATCTCCATATCTTATTTTTTTTCTTAGCACTATCTGTAATCCAAACCATAATTTAAATATATACATAATGGCAATGATATAGATATTGTAAATTGCTCAAATATAACTTTGAATGAGTTAGAGCAACCAAACAAACTAACTAATTAACAAGTTTAAAAAAAATGAAAATAAGGTCAAGAAAAAGAGAGAAATGAGATAAAGGCATTAATTTCAAGAAAGATTGAGATAAAGCATTCACACCTCACACTCTTTTAAATTATGTGTTTGAATAAAAAACTATAAAACTAGAAACTCTTGTAAAGAGTTTATGTATAATGGATCACTAGCTCACGTTGTTATCTTGATTGAAATAAGAGTAATTAAGTTTAATGGTATATAAAACAATGAGTTTAAGACTTGCAAAAGCTTTAATTTTAAATTATATTTATAACCAATTGATAAAATAGTTTTGTTCCTGTCAGTTCCCAACATGGTGGTGCAGTGTTTGCCTTGATTCTTGATACGCTAAATAGTTTCACATTGGTTGGGCGCAGCAGTAGAGTACCTATAAAGGCACTTTGATACTCAAGTTAGTATGAGAGCTAGCAAAACAGTAGCTAGAGTTTGAACAAAAAGTAAACATACCTGGAGATGGTTTCGATGGTGCATATAAATAGAGAAGATTAGGCCCTAGGATTTGAGAGGATAGGCTAAAATAAGCCATTGGGCTTAGGCCCAACAAGGATCTACCGATCCATAGTCCCCCAACTCGATAGTCAATAAGCTATGTGTGTCGAATGTCGAGATGTATAAGATGCAATAAATGTTCAATGCTTAATAATTAACAATTATATTTGACTTTGTTGTTATGATGACCGAGATTAAGTTGAGATAATATGGTTAGTTGTCTAAATGTGGTTTCAACCTTAATGGAGGGAAACCTAGTTCGGAAGTTAGGGTTATTGCTAACGAGGAGATTTATGGGCATTAGATTAAATGGAAAGTTGAATCCTGTAAGACTTTAATGGAGGCTGATGTGGACTTGAGTCTTTTAGGTCAAAAGGATAAAGCGAGCCATAGTTAGTCAAGTCAAGTCAACAAGAGTGGGCTTAAGTCCAAAATATCCATACGGTCCATAGTCCCTTTAATGCATTTGAATTGATTGGAAAATAATTTTCATGAAAAACCACATGTCTAAACAAGAAAATTTCTCTAGTATTGATATCTAAGAGTATATAACCTTTTGTTCTTGTTTTGAAACCTAAAAAAATACATTTGCTTGCTCTTATGTCGAATCTTAGATCTATTGTGTGTGAGTGTTGATGTAGAGCATAGAGAACCAAATAGTTTCAGATTTCTGAGATAGGTATTTTGATACAAAATTTCAGATGGACACTTATTTGAGAGCAAAGGTGAAGGTAACCTATTTATGATGTGAATAGCATGTAAGACATCATAGGACCAAAATGCTTTATGAGTTTAGCCTAGAAAACTATGGCTCGAGCCACGTTTAATATGTGCTGGTGTTTTCTTTGGTGTTTCAACACACGAAGTCTAAAGCAATATGCCCATAGAAGAGTAGAATTTTGGAAGTGAGAATTCTGGTCCATTGTCACTTCGTTGGATCTTGATTGTAGTTTCAAATTAAGTTTATACTGATAAAATGAAGGTCTGAAGTAAAGCTTGTGTTTTAACATATAAACCCACGTATATATTGAAAAATCATCTATTATGGTAAGGAAATACCTATGGCCATGTAAAGATTGGACTCCAAAGGGCCCCATATCTTAGCATGAATCATATATTAGCATGAATAAGTTCAAACACTTTAGAAGTCTTAGATGTGCCAATGGGAAATGGTAATTTCTTTTGTTTAGCAAAATGGCACACATCACGCATATCAGTAACCTTGTAAGGCACACAGGGATGGGATTTATGTACAATATATATTCAGTCGGTCATTGGACAGTTGCCTTAGTCTAAGGTGCCTAAGTCAGATTTACAAGAGAAATGTCAAGTTGCTAGAGAAATAGAATGACATATTGTCTTGAGTGTAGTTTGAGAATTATCAAGAAACTATCAAGGTATATAATCTTCCTTGGACCTCAGTTGAACTAATCATCCTCAATGTTTCCAACTCCTGGATGAGACATTTGGATGAACTGAAAGTTAGTTGGCAGTGTAAAGATTGAGTTAACTTGGAGACATAAATCAAGTTGAAGTGAAATGTGGACAAGGATAGAACATCATTCAAAATTAATGAGTCTAAAAAATGTATTGTACCAGAGAAATGTGTAATGACATGATTACCATTAGGAAATTTAATCAAGGTTTCCTTAACTCTTTTGTAGGAATCAAACTGATTTAAGGCGTGACAAATATGATCAGTAGCTCCTGTGTCCAAGAGCCACGGTGCAGAAATTGTACTTGACCTGGAAACATCCTGGGGATTATTTATGGTTGCAATATTTGTAAGCGTTTGGTCGGCTAAGTGTGGGGTAGAACTGCCAATAGGCTGTTGAATTACGGCCATCAAGGACAGATACTGATCTTTAGTAAAACTAAATCTTGGACTCCCATGATTGTCCTGTGAAGACTTGGGGTGATTGGAATGACTCTAACGCATCTCATTTTCTGCAGCAGTCATATTCATAGATCGATTTTGATCCTTGAACTTGAACATTGGTGGATAGCCATGCTTCTTGAAGCATGTCTCCACTGTGTGGCCATTTCTCCCATAGTGTGTTTAGAACTTGTTCTTGTCTTGAGAATATATATATCCTCTACCCTTTTGATGATCTACTAGAATTCCTAGCATGTTGACCCCTACCTCTTCCAAATGATTGAATTTTGTTTGTTTGATCATCACCAGCAATATTAGGAAAGATCTTTGGTTCTTAAATCACACCATTAAGCATTTGTCTCTCTTGTTGAATCACCATAGAAAAGATTTTAATATACTAGGTAAGGGTTCAATGAGCATAATCTGTGATCTTAAACCAACAAATTGATCATTCAAGCCCTTCAAAAATCTGACAATGTAATCATTTTCTCTGTAACTGTTTATGATAGGAACCAAATTGCATGAACAGGGAATTGCATATGAACAATCAGGGATTGGTCTAAAGCTATCTAATTCATCCCAAAGTTCCTTCAAAGCAGTGAAGTAATCAGCTACTGATAGCTCGACCTCCTTGGCTCCTTGCTTAAAGAGAGAAATACCTTCTTGCAAGTCTACTATTCTGTAGATATCTCCTTGAGAAAAGTGATCATGGAGATTCGTCTTCACATCGCTTGCTTTGTCCATCCATAGTATGCTTTTTTCATAGAACGAGGGAGAGATCGTGTAATCCATGAGAGTACCATGGTGTTACACCTCTTTCAAATTGGATACAACGAATTATTCTTGGCTAGTTCAATGATGGTACCATCCACAAATTCCAATTTATTCTTGGAGTAAAGGACCACTTTCATAACTCTACACCATGAGTGGTAATTTGAAGAATCACGAATGGGAGAAACCAACACAACTGATGGATTTCCACCGGGATGAAGATAGAAAGGATTTGTTGGATTTCGACGGAAATCACGATGTAATCCATTGTAGACGCATCCACCATTGACGAGGAGCTTGAAACTCACAAAAAGATGCAGCAGAAGAAGAGCTCTCTGATACCATAATAAGAAAAATTGATGCTTGGAAAACTAAACTTAGTTCATTGATGAAACAGAGAGTGACACTTATACATCAGTGCAAGCGTAACACATGCTTAACACGTGGAGTAACTGAAAATAACAAAAACTAAAAATAGAAACTAGCTACTTTAATTATAGTTCATATTTCTGATCTAGCAAGACGCGTTAAATATAACATTGCTCATTAAACTTGACAATCTTTGGCCTCAATGATTAGCTGTTGGATCAGAATTCCAGCACCCGCAGCAACAAAGTAAACCAGTACTGCGGATGATCAAAACCAAAAATATATTACAAACGCTATTTGGAAGTGTTGGCAATAAAAACTTATTCTCGGTGCTAATTTCACCAAACAATTTAACTCTTCTAGGATGAAAGATTAGTTTCTCATAACTTTTTTTAAAAAATATGTTTGGATTAATTGTATATACTGATAAATGATATTTAAAGTTAAAGAGAAGCAAAAAAAGAGGGGGGGAAAAAAAAGGACTTACCATTCTTTCCAGAAGCTTTCTTCACTACCCCTGGTTTTGGTCTCTATGTGTGATGAATTATGGGGATAGGAAGAAACTTCCATAGTAGGATATCCAACAGGGGGTGGTGGTACAACATGAAGGTATCCTTCAATTGGGCCCTGGTGAGAATGAACTTGACTCGGAGGGGGATACACCATCACTACTGGTGGAGGGGAAGCTACTTCTGCATGCATGCCACGCATCGTACATTCATTCACTTTTATAAATAAAATGAATCAAAGCATCAAACCATTTTAGTGACTCTTTTTGTTTCATACATGAAATCACTTTCCAACCTTTTGTTTGTTTGGTATGATTAAAATTAGAAGTTACTTAAAACTCATGTGATCACTTAAAAAAGTTATATGATTTTTTGTTTTAATCTTAACAATTCATATAATATATATATATATATATATATATATATATGTAGGAGATATATCAAATGAAAGGAGTGTTTTACTCTTAGAGAGAGAAGTAAATTTTAACTATTAGATCTTACATAAATTGTCAAAATTAAAAATAAAGTTATGTGATGTTTTTAAGTAGTCGTGTGATTTTTAAGTAAGATCTAATCCTAATTAACCATCCATGTATGATTTAGTGTGTGTTTAGATCAGAGTTTGCAAACTTGATTTTAGATGAACTTAATTCTGATTAAAAGTGAGTTTGGAGTGAAGTGATTTATGTTTGAAAAACTTTATTTGAAAACTAATTTTGGCAAAATAAACATTGTTTGGATAGTATTGATTAAGATTACTTCTGAATGTATAATTACTAAAAAGAATATGAGTTAAGATGCAGTGGAAAAGACAAAATAAAAATATCAAAGTTTCTCCAACTAGCTTTTGTTTCAATACACAAGTAACAAAATCTTGCTTCAACTAAAATCTTGGTTTCAAGTAAGAAACAATATTTCTTTCTTGTGATTGTCAAACATGATATATATAAAATTAACCAAAATAAAAGAAGAGATTAGAGTTCAATTTTGCAAACCTGGAGCTTGATGTTGGCTGTGTTGATTCATCATGGTGACTGAATACACTGCAAGAGGATAATAATCATGATATATGCAGTATATATGCACAGGGAGGGAGGGAGGGAGATGGGTATATATAATAATTGACACTCAATGAGTCAATGGAGATGAAGAATGAAGGATAAGCCAAGAAAGATCAAAAGGTTATTTAATTTTTTAAAAAAAATTGTAATTTAATATATTAATTAATAGTATATGCATGGAAGGTTCCCTATCACACGAATCTTTTGGCGAAGAATTTGAGGTTTGGAAAATTTGCCACAACAAAGGCCGGCACCAAGAGAAAGTCCACAAGCTCAAACAAACTAACTATTGTTGAATGGTTATATTTGAGGTTTGGAAGAAGAGTCATTGTTGAAATCTCAATAGCAATGATATAAATATTGTAAATTGCTCAGATGTAGCTTTGAATGAGTTAAGAAACTAAACAAACCCTAACTAATAATCAAGTCTGAACAAAATCAAAATAATAAGGCCAAGAAGAAGAGAGAAATGAGATAAAGGCATTAATCTCAAGAAAAATTCAATGAGATAAAGCACTCACACCTCTTTTAAATTAGGTGCTTGAATAAAAAACTAGAAAAGTAGAAACTCTCATAAAGAGTTGATGTATAATGGATCACTAGCTCAAATTGTTATTTTAATTGAAATAAGAATAATCAAATTTAATAATATAAAAGAATGAGTTCAAGGACTTGTAAAATATTCAATTTTGAAGTATATTTATAACTCAATTGATAAAATAATTCGAATGAAAAAGATTATGTATCATAAGAATTTCAACAAAAAAGGCAAAATCCTAATGAATTGCCATGATTCCAAGCAGTAAACTATCATTTGAAACGAATATGAAAAATAAAAATAAAAAGCAAATTGTATTAGATAGCTTTTACCATGAAAAGACACCAAACACTAGGGTTACTTTTTATTTCTTTTTTTCGGTCGTAACATTGTGTTTCTAGTGGGCAGAATGCAATTGAAGTAAAAGTGGGGTTCCTGAGAAGAAGTGGGGCTTATGAGTCATGACCATTCTAAACACTTTAGGACCCATGTTTTATTTCAAAATTTAGCGTTGTTTCTAGCTAGATTTCTTCTTTTTATTTTTCATGAGGCTGAATGTGAAGGGGCTAACTTAAAACCACACCATTGTTTGGGCTTGGGCCAATAAGCACAGAAATTTTATCTCGAAAGTTTTGTCCAAAGGGAATTACTAGTCCTCTTATCCTTTGCTAATTGGTATCATCAAGTCAAGCAGCGGCAAATATAATATGCATTGTACTTGCCCGGGTATTTAATACTATTTAGATGTAAGACTAATCTTATTTAAGTATTGAGACTATTCTTCTCAACAGTGCATTTTTGCAATAAAATTTGAACTCCTGACATTACATAAGTTCTTAATACTTAACTCAAGTTTAACTCAAGTTTACTTACTATTTGAGCTATAATTGTACATAATAAACCATCTATTTGTTGTTTGGGGTTTACGGTTGATTGGAAATTAGCAATAATATTAATTAAAAATCAATGACTTATAGCAGTAAAAACTGTTTTATATATAGTTCAACTGCTGGTACTAAAGTAATGAGGGAGAATAAATAATAGAACAATTATCAAATTTGTATTCTGCTTTCGTAATTTTTCCCCAAAAACAATGCAATACAAATAAAGAGTAAATGCAAAAAATATTTTAGACTACTATACAAAAAATAGTTATATGACTTGATCAACATTTTGCTGCTAATGTGATATACAGGGTGTCATGGTAAGTGTAAATATATATGAGTAAGCTTTTGCTCTATCAAGTAACGAAACTTTCACTATTTCTAGTTCTTCTATCAAGTGCCACTTGATCTTGTTATGATCGAGAGTTTATCACCTTCTTATCCAAGTTATAATCAACTCACCCACCCAACTGAACCAAAAGGTTGGTTGAAACTTTATTTATTTCTTGTCACATGCATGAACTATTGCTCATCTTTATATGCATAGATCTTTTTCGTTTTATGCTTGCAACGATCAGTATTATTAAAAGGGTGGGTGTTGAGATGAGTCAACAGACATGGTATTAGTTAAACTCCCCTTTCTTCTAGAATAATTAAGCATCTTTTCTTGAATACAAGTGTGAGAAATGAATGTGAAATGACCTGTCCTATTGTGGGGAGAACAAAGGTATTAATGGACAAGGAATTATGAAGTCTAGGAAAAAAAAAATGAGAGAATGCATGTACTGAGAAATGTATTGTTCATTTCAAAGAGATTTTTAGGCATGCTCTTACACTACATCAATCATCGAATATCACATCAGTTATGTGGTTATTATTATCTTCTATAATGAAAGATAATGGTAACCCATATAGTTAAAATAGTATACATTTAATGGTATAATAAAGTGTAAAAGAATTGTCTTATATCGAATTTACCTAAGAATTTCTCAAAAAAAAAAGGACTTCCTCAAGTATTTTTAGGCTTATTTACGGTTTGGATTAATTCAACTTTAAAAGAAAAAATCATACAAACCAAATCAATTGATTTTCTTATACTAAGAACCAGTCAATTTTATTCTAATTAGAAAAGTGGCTCAAATCAAACCGTACTCAATCAATTTGGTTCAATTTAGTCCAATCAGCTTTTAGGCAAGCATTTTTTTCCTAAAAAAAATCACATTCAATCTCTTTTTTTTTTTTGCATAACTCAATTATCAATAAATTAGCCTAAAAGTATTAATGAAATCATCATCAAATAATTATAAACAACAAATTGACTTAATTATTTTTATAAAAACAATAACTAATTAATATATATATATATATATATATATATATATATATATATATGTATGTGTGTGTATGTGTAATTACAAAAATATATATGTATATTTATATGAGTTTAATTTGATTTGATTTAGTTTTATAAATAAAAATCAAAAATTAAGCTAAATGATTGATTTTTAAAAAAAAAATTAAATAAAACTGATTAATTTTAGTCTTATTCGATTTTTTATCTTTCAATTCAATATATTCGGTTTACATCATTTTGATTTGATTTTGAATACCCTTAGTTATTGCCATTTACCATATCTAAACTCCACGTCCCAAAATCTGCCACTTTCCCTTTCACTGGCACACCCCCCATTCAATTTTGGTAGTTTTTCTTATCATGGGAATTGAATTCTGACAATGAAGTTACCTGCTGCCGTTGAACAGGGAAGTACTAATGATAAAAACGGAAGACTTTGAAGCTGAATATATAAATATGTATATGATTATGCCTATCAGTATAGATAGAAAAAGAATCATGCATACTCTAGCTTTATTTAAAAGTGGGGCTCACAAAGACCCCATGAATGAGTGCATGCATTGTCTCTGAAACTCAAGTGCCCCAACCTAACGGTCAAAATTTTTTTGCTGGCCATAGATATATAGATATAAAGCTAGTAAGCTACCCTCTTTTCAAGTATCCTGAGCACAAGTAAGGTATGTTTCCAATACAAGAAATAATGATAGCTCAACTCAGACCCCATTTCAGCATAAACCACCTCCTCAAGTTTGTCATCACACACAATTAAGAAACTTTACAAACCTAACAATGCTCTTCCACTTCCACTTTTGTTGTGAAGAAGATAATCCTCCTTCATCAATTATATATCAACCTTTTTTATCTACCTCTCTGATCAGAGAGAGAGAGAGAGAATGAGAGTTTGAGGCTTGACATGTTCAAAGGTAGATTTCATATGCTTGCATTGTGGAGGTGATGAAAGAGATTCCCCAAAAAAATAAAGGAAAGAAAAAAAACAAAGCCATAGAGAGAGCGAGAGATTCTATCATGATGTGAGAGCTAGAATGGTGGAGATCACAAACTTTAAGTTGAATGGAGAAAAGAGAAAAGATGTAAAAATTAAGAAAGTATTTCCACAAGTCAAGATGAAAACAATTTGCCGTTAAAAGAGGGGCAAGCACAAACACACATGATTTCCCTAATATCCATCCATCCTCCACTAAAGTAATTAACTCAAAATGTAGTTGTTTTGTGACCCCCTCTTTTTCTTTTTCCCAACTTTTGCTTACTTTCCCTTTTATTGACTTCTTCATTTTTTGTATTCTTTTGGTGGTGGTTAAACTAAAGTAGGGTACAATATGGTTGGAGTATATATAAGCAATAATGGAGCTATATAGAATGAAAGGGAAAGATGAAGAGGGTTGAGGTGGTGGAATCAATCTAGTAGCTACTTCTCATCTACTCGTCTTGGCAAAGACTCCTCTCTCTAAGTAACTTGGTCATGATAAGCTTGGCAATTGTTTAAACCTCAAATTCTTAGCTAACTAAATGCGTTAATCAATTTCAATGTTCTCTTACTTTCCGTCTTATTTAATGCCTACTTTGAAAAAAGTTATAAGAATTACTCTAATATTCTTTTTCTTTTAAGGTACTAATATCTTATTAATTTTCAAGTATTTATTAATTAAACTTTATGAATTTTAAAGTCTCACAACTCATGAAGAATACCGTACTTAAAATAAAGGTATAATTGCAGTTTTGATCTTTTTATTTTTGTAAAATGAACAATTTGATCTCTTATTTTAAAAATAAATTATTTAGTTTCTCTATTTTTATAAAATGAGCAGCTTTAGTTCTTCCATCTGTATGCTGTTAAAAATTTTATGAAAAAAGCTGACATGGCATAAAAAACTGATTTTTTTTTTATTCTAAATAAATAATTTAAATGTATTTGACATGCACATAATTTTTAAATATTTAAATTAATATTAATAATAATATTAAGTTTTTATTAGTCTTATTTTTATTAAAGTTAATTTGAATATTTATATAGTCATATGCATGTCACATGCATTTAAAATAACTTAGTCGAAAATAAAAATTAATTTTTTAATATTATATCAATATTTTTCGTTAAATTTTTAACAGTATACTAACAAAGAGACCAAAACTATCATATTCTAAAAATAAAGAAACAAAATCATTGTTTGGCTAAAATATATGGATCAAAATTGCAATTAAGCTAAAAATAAATAAATAAGAAACTATTAAGATAGTAATACCTCTCTTCAAATCATGAAAAAAGATGGCCATCCATATATATTGACAACAATATACTCTTTTTTTCCCAAGACTCATATATGTACAATTCACATAACTTCATAAGTCATAGCCACGTCCCATTCATGATTTTACGTGACTCATAATACAATAACCAAATTAATGTTCCTTACTTTTCTTAAGCACCTATTTCTAAACTGACATTAATGCCAAATTTGAAGTCACTTTAAGCAATCGGGAATACCAAGGGAAGAGAAAAAAAAAAAATCAAGCATGCTTGCAATACATTAATAATTCCTTTGTGACTATCTGTGCGGCCAGCATGCCTCGGGCAGCTTTCAATTATTTTGATTCTTTTTAGGATATAAGTATTTTTAATGAGTTATTAAATAATTTTTAGTAGTTATTTGTGCTATTATAAAAAGAATTTCCTTTTCAGTATTTAAATTTTTTATTTTTAAAAAGTCATTAATAACTAATTAAATACAAATAGAAAAACAGGTAAAACTGTAAAAACAAATAATCATACTATGCAATTGCATCTACTTTCAAATACTTTTCACTTTTATAGGAGTTATTTTTTTTTTACATTAATTACTTTTAAACATATTTCACCTTTCATAAAATTATCTTTATTTAACTAATTAATTTATTATTATAATTAATTAATAAATAAATAATTATATTAACTAAAATAAAAAATACAGATTAAGAGACACGATAACAACTCTCAAAACACTAATTTTTTTATAATAGATGGTCAAAGTTCATAAAATATAAAAATTTAATGCTCATTTATTGTCAGTGTAAAATTCTTTTTATATTATCATCAAAATTATATGTTATCGTATTATTAGAAGTATATAACTTTTTAAATAGTTATTATCTTTACTAAATTCTTTTAATAATTTGACAACACATAATGCATATTTGAGTAAAGATTAATTTTACAGAAAAAATTATTTTTTAAAAGTTCTCTCAAAAAATTTTTGATTATAAGTTATTTTAATCATAAAATAAATTAATCCAAACACACACATAATTGAATAATAGTGTTACACTGATAATAAATTAAAATTAAACTTAAAATATAATCAATAAGTAATAAATATTTAATAAATCATCACAATATCAAATATAAAAAAATAATATACATACATACATATAAATATATATATATATATATATATATATATATATATATATATATATGTGTGTGTGTGTGTGTGTGTGTGTGTGTGTGTGTGTGTGTGTGTGTGTGTGTGTGTGTATATATATATATATATATCCAATATGCTTTAGTATAGGATAAACAAGGAAAATTGTATAGTTCATAAAAAACTATCTTATCTCATGACTTAAACATGGTGTAAATTAAAACGTATTTTGATTTCAAGAATATCGAGTTACAGAAACATATCTCAAACTCAATATTAGTATCAACCAAGAAATATTTTGATTTAAAAGACACCTAGTTACAAATTTACGTCTCAAAACTAAAATTTGTGTCAATCAAGAGACATTTTGATTTAAAATGACATCAAGTCACAAACTTTTACAATCAAAATTTATATATTTAAAGAAAAATAATAACTAAAATAAATGAACCATCAATCGCATGTAATGATATTATGCATATCAATCAAAGATCGTTCAATGAGAAAAGGTCTAACATGATAAGCATAATAATATAATAATTAAAATTCTCACTAACCAAATACATTAAAAAGATTAATAAAATTATCTTGTTTTCATTAAGATTTTTGGTTAAGGGATCAATAATGTGACATTTGAAAAAAAATCTCCTAAAACTTCAAAACAAATGCCCTTGAGTATTTGAGTGAAAGAAGTTTTTAGTGATCCAATACAAATTATATTTACATGCCTCTAAAATTGATAAATAATGTACACAAATTTTGTGTAACTACCAAATATGCATAATATCAAGTGCTTGTCTAATGACCATGTAAGATAGCAAATCTAAAAATTTTGAATAAATAGAGATTTCAAAAGTCTTAGACCATTTAGCTAATTCAATAATGAATTTTCAAATAATCAACCTTAAAATATTTCAACAAATAAGTATATGATATTATTCATTTGAATCCTGTTAACAAAATATTCACTAATCAAACCATGTCAAAGACATGTATCATTATGATTCATGTAATTAACATGAAAAGCTAGCACTGAATGCATATATTGATCAACTTGTAACATGCATATATTGGTTAACTTGTGTGTTATGTAAATTAAGTACTATATGCATCTTGATATAAGTGGAAAGATTTTGACTATTATCATTATTTGATATCAAGATCAATAAAGAAATAATTTATTAAGTAAATTTGAATGGTTCTATTAAAATGTCTAGTTTTGGTCATATGAATATTTTGGAATATCATAGACTCCATGTTCATTTTTTATTTTTTGTTTTAGAAAAAAATTTGTTTTATTTAATATATGTCGTTTTAAAAAAATTAAAGAAATATTAATTTTTTTAACTTTATTCTTAGTATTAATAAAGTGAAAGAAAATTTATAAATTTAATAATAATATTTTGAGTATTTCAATAAAAGATAATTTAGCTAAACATATTTAGTTTCTTTAAAAATAAAGATATTTAATAACTTTTTAAATTTTTATACAAATATGTTGAAGAGTTTTGTTATATCCTCCTAAATCTTTTTTCTAATATTTAATAAAGTAAATATTAAATAAAAAAATAAAATATTTAATATCTTAGAAACATAAAAATCATTCAATATACTTCATTTAATAATTAGGAGGATTATAAGAAGGATAAGTTAGAAGGATATAAAATTATTTTAAATGACAGATAAAAAAAACAGATAGAGTAAAACAATCAAGGATGAAACTAGCACTGTTCACGAGTTGGATTGGGTTAGGTTTCAAGGAAAAAAAATCTAAACCAACTAATCTTGGTTGGGTTGAGTTGGGTCGGTTTTGCAATCTTTTTCAAGCAATCCAAACTAACCAAGTTTAGGTTGGGTTGATTTGGGTCATCGAGTCACTCATGATTTTTTTTTTTACAAATTTAAATGAGAAAATTCAGAATTAATTGCAATTAAAAAATGAAAAACAAAAATAAAAAAGAAGTATGAAAGAACAAAAATGAAGAAGAAAAGATGAAAAAAAATCAAAACGTAACATTAAGGCTAAGTTATTTTGATTTTTGAAGAGGTTATTACAAAAAATAAAATAAAATAAAATAAAAGGAGAAAGTTGGGTCATTAAGTGGGTAATCGAATCATTGGATTAGCATTTAGCCATCCCAACACCCAAACTGATTAAAGTTAATTTTAATCAAATTTTACTCAATTAGACTCAATTATTCAATCCAACTCTTTTTCTTTTTTTCTTTTGTTCGGGTCAATTTGACCGGGTTCAACACTCCTAAATGAAACCATAAAAATCTGCAACTAAATCACTTTGTCTTATTTTGTTGGAGCCCATGATACAATGTGCAATAAATTGAATATAATTAAAGCCTCTTTTAAGATTGGAAACAAATTTTGTTAACATGTGCCCTTAATAATCAAAAATAAAAATTATTAAATGAAAAGTATAAATATTTAATATTTTAAAAATTTAAAATACATTTAATACTTTTTTTTAAGAATTAAAATGATTTAATAAAAAATAATAAATATTATTTTGATTCACACATGTTAACAAAACCTAAAAAAAAAAAAAATTACAGCCCCTCTTTGTCCTTGTGCCACCCATAATAATTAATAATAAAAACACATCTCCATCCATGTCTTGATATGGGATTTAAGTTCTCTCTCCAATATTGTACCTTTAATTAAATATTAATAATTTAATAAAATAATTTAATTTAAAAAGTTAATATTAATTTTGAAAAAGATATAATATTGTTTTATTGAGTTATAATATTTAATTAAAGAAACAAAATTAGAAAAATTAATTGTGATGATCACGCCCAAGTAATCAGAAAAACCAAATTAATTATGGGGTTTACCTTCTAAAACGACACCAACATATGTACATCATTAATGAGATTGTTCATGTACCAAAAAGTAATGAGATTGTTCATCTGGAATTTAAATTAAGAGCACTCTAAAGGATCCACAAAGAAGATGAATCTCATGCACATTGAGATTGGGAAAAAAATTATCGACTCTTTAATGCTTCATCCATTTTCATTTTATCTATCATTAATTCAACATCGTTACATAAGAATTGGAGTGATGTTAACTAGTGTACCACTCTCTTCATTCACTTTTATCTGTTATATAAGAAAATTTTTCTTATCAAAAAATATTTGTTACTTGAAAATATTAATGAAGCATTAATTTTTTTTTAACTTTATCTTTATCTTTTAATAGAGAGAGAATTAGTAAAGTAAGTGAAATTAAAAAAAAAGAGAAGATATCAATGACATAAGAGAAAATATAATTTAATCATTTTGAGTTATATTTCTCTATAATTGAGATTATTTAATAAATTTTTTAATTCTTGTATAAAAATCTTAAACGACATATAAAAGTGAATAGAAGTAGTTAAAGATACCATTTAAGAAACATTTAATATTTGTAGTTGTACTCTTTTCATTTATTTTTATTTGTCTCTTAAGGTAATTACATAAAAATTAAAGATGTTATTAAATAGCATTAATTATAAAAAAATACAGTTCAATATAATTAAAATACTCTTTCTCTCACTTAATCAATATGTTCTGATTTCTCAATTTCAATCCATTAATCTCACATTCTGTCTCCCCATTAATCTCATATTCTCTCTCTCTCTCTCAATATCAATTATTGGGCTTAGTAGAAATATTAAATGATAAAGATAAAGTTAAAAAAAATAATTAATACTTTTTATATATTCTTAAATGACAAATAATTTGAGACAAATAAACTTTTTGAAACAACATATAAAAATGATTGGAGGAAGTAATAAATAATAACTTTAAAAAAAGTATTAATCCTTTAACCAATGCACTAAGGAAACTTGTTAATAAATCCTTAAGAATTAAAATGTCATCAAATACTTTTAATTATAGAGCAGCTCATGTTTTGGCCAATTATGTTAGATCCTCGGATAGCTGTAGCTGGTAAGAGGATCTTTCAAATTTTATTTTAAATTATTTATCCTTTGATGCTTATTAAAAATATTGAATTTTAGATAAAAAAAATAAGAAAAATATTATATATTCAGAATTTTCTTCTCAAAAAATTTTTTAACAGAATAATTTGATATGTTTTTTTATCCTTGATTAGTGAGTAGTCGCTATTACTTAATTCTATTTAACAACCTTTCTTTATTCTACAAAAAATTCTCGTTATTTTTCTAACTGTATAGCATTATGCAAAAAATAAATTACATTTAATTATATTACTCTTTTATTAAAATACTCAAAATATTAGTATCACATGTTAATTTTCTTTATCACTTTATTAATTCTAAGGACAAAATTGACAAAAAAATAATTAGTACCTCATTAATGTTTTTAAACAAATAAATTGAAATAATTTTTCAATAATGATAAATAAAATAAGAGAGAGTATTTTATATCTCAATTAAAAGGATATAGTATATATTCTCAGAAAAAAAGGATATAGTATATATCATATCATATTTCTAACTACATAAAAGAAGCATATGTTTATATATTTATTTGTTGTGATATTTATCTCTTTGACATGTTCCATACTAGTGTATGTTCTTTTCATATTGAAGATAAAATATGAATATTTGAAGCAATTTTTTTGGTTGATTTAATAGGAAAAAAGATCGAGTTTGTTCAAATGAAACGATTCTAAATTGTATATCTAAAATGAGGAGCAGCTTTTTATGAACAATGATAACATTCAATAATGAATTGAACATATTCATGACAATCCATAACTTTGTGATTTTTTTTTTCTTTTTTATTATTATAGGTGGATATGGACAAAATCTGAGATTTATAAAATACTTGCATATCAAAGCTTGCCAATCTCGGATTAATTAGAACCTATTATAGATTCAGATTTGTTTTAAGTTGTACACTTTTTTATAATAACATGGAAAGAAACTATCTCTTAAGGGAAAAAAATTTAAATTCTTCCAATAAATCAATCTAATAATTTTTTAAGTTATTTTAAGAAATCTAATAATGTATTTCGAGTATTCAAAATATAAATGCTTCTATTTTTTCATTTGATTCTTTTTATTTCAAGTAATTAAGATGATATATAAAGGATTCTCTAAGAAAATTAAGAGCAAGTGACCAAATCCTTCGTCAAATCCAGCCTTCAAAATTTTTTAAAAAATAAACAAATAAGATTTACCAAATTTTTTTTTAAAAAAAAAAGTGGAACGGGAGGCACATGATGAATTTGATAACCTAAAAAAGGTTGAACATTAATTTTGAGAAGTAATGCAAAGACTATGTATGCTTTTTTGCTTTTTTTCTTTCCACTGTTGTGTTATCACTTAAAGTCAGAATTTTGACCCAAATTAATGTCCCCCCAATTATCTCAGCTAAGTTCAATGCATATCTATTGATTGACTTTAATACCGCAATTTTTGTTCACAAATTATATTTGCTTATTTCATGCTTCACGTGTAGAATCAATAAAAATATTAAAAAAATAAAGTAAAATTTTTATTTTTTATTTTTTAGGTAAGAAATAAAGTAAAATTTTTAGATTGCACAGTGCATGCTACAACCACGCAACATTAATCGCTATCCGTTCTTAGATTTAGATGCAGAGAAGCCGAATCGTGACCGTTGAAATTTCCAACGGCTGCGATTCTTTCGTCAGATGAAGTGGTTCCAGCGGGTACGGTGGACCAGCACGCACCAGAGCACTCCACCAGAAACACGCCACGTGGCAAAAGAAGTCCAAGGCACAAGCAACGTTTCCCGTGCCACCGGCATGACTCAACCTGTTCCTGAGAAAAAAGAAAAAAATAAACTGCCAAAAAGGCCCTCGCTCGGATCCCCTATCCGGGTCCCACGCCCGGTTCCACTCTGGCGGGTCCGCCTCGCACGTGCCCACCCTCGTCACCTTGTACTGTTCCCCACAAACAACCCTGCGCGCACGTTTTCCTCCGGTGGGCCCCACCAACCAAAAGATAAAATAAAATAAAATAAAATAAAAACGGAGCTGTGTTGGACTGTAGCTCTGCCTACGTGGCAGCCCTGTCGGCAGGTGTTACGTGGCAGCTACGGAAGTTGTCAGTTATTTAAAAATTCTCAATCTCTATTTTTTACCATGTTTTGTTTTTTTAAATATTTCACTATTTTATTTATTTATTTATTTTTTACTATTTCAGTATTTAGCAAATCTCTGCCTCCGATAGAGACGGGTTCATATGACCGAAATACCCCTGAAATTATGGTATACCCGTGGAAGTATCAAATCCATAAAATAGACAAAATCTCACAGTGAAACACCCACGCACATTTCTTAGTATATGTATATATTTTATCTTTTTTTTTAAATTTCTTTTAAAAATAGTTTTAAAAAAATAATAATGAAGTGGGGACCGAACCAAACCCTGAATAAACCCCACCCCACAGCCTTGCCACCTCTAATGCATGCTTTTGTTCATTTTCCCTTTTCTCCCTCTCCCTCATATTTCTTTCTTTCTCTAATCTCCAAAGCCACCAGCAAAGAGCTCCAAATAAGAACCGCTCCAGAAAACGCAGAGACAACGCAGCCCAACGAAGGAAGAGCCAAACGAAGCAAATCCTTCTTCCCTTTGTTTCAAACATGGCTGTTGAGGCTCGCCATCTCAACATTTTTCCTCCTCAATTCATACCCAACCGGTACGTCTCCATCTTCTTCATCATCTTCTTCTTATTCTCTGTTATTTGTTGTTGGGTTTGCTTCTATCAGAATCTTACTGTGTGGGTGGGGTGTTGGTTTTTGCATGAATCTGCAGAGAAATCGCGAACCCCGTTGACGCAAACATCAATCTCTACAATACCCAGATGGCTTACTCCTCAGTGCTGCCGTTATCGGGCACCACCACCACCACGGAGACTCTGCTCCCGGTGGCATACAATGCCCTCATCGCCGATTCGGTTCCTCAGAAAACCGCCATGAAATCCGATAGTGGCCTCACCTACAACGTTCCCGTGCCCAGAAAGCGCTCCAGGGATTCCATCAATTACCCTCTCCCCTCCTACCCGGCCGCAACTCTACCCCCCGAGAATTGCGGCACTTTCTCGTTTCTCGGCGAAGACATTTCCCTCCAGATCCAGCAGCAACAGCTCGACATCGACCTTCTCATTGCCCAACACGTAAGTTCGTTGTCCCAATCCCCGTTCATTGTTATTTCAAAAAAACGCGAACATTATTTCTTACTCTCCCATTTTTCTTCTGGGTTTTTCGAATGAGATTCTGATCCTTTTGTCCTCAATTTTTTTTTGTTTTTCAGATGGAGAAGGTGAGAATGGAATTGGAGGAAAAGCGCAAGAGGCAAGCGAGGAGGTTGATGGAGGCAATTGAAGTGGGGATGATGAAGAGGCTGAAAGCGAGAGAGGACGAGATAGACAAGATTGGGAAATTGAATTGGGCTCTGGAAGAGAAGGTCAAGTCCCTCTGCATAGAGAACCAAATATGGCGCGACTTGGCACAGACCAACGAGGCAACGGCCAATGCTCTGCGCTCGAACCTCGAGCAAGTGTTGGCACAGGTCAACGACGACTGCACGGGCGGCGGCGGCGCCGGGATGTACGACGACGCCGCCACCGTCGCCGCAGCCGGAGCAGCGGCAGCGACAGCACTGATGGACGACGGCGAGTCTTGCTGCGGCAGCACCGAAGGCGGCGGCGACGACGACGACGACTACAACGGGGGAGCGGGGTACAACACGGAGGGGTGGCGAACGTTAGCGGGGTGCGCCGCCGCGGATGGTGCGAAGGATAAGGACGGGGAAGGCACGGCGAGCAAGAACGCAACGAGAAGAAGCGGTAACGGCCGCAGATTGTGCAGGAACTGCGGGAAAGGGGAATCGTGCGTGCTGATTTTGCCGTGCAGGCACCTCTGTCTGTGTACTGTGTGTGGGTCTACCCTCCACACTTGTCCCATCTGTAAATCCTTCAAAATCGCCAGCATCCATGTCAATATGTCCTAAATATGGAAATATAGGACCCTAAAAGGCTAAACCCCCTCAACAAAAACATTATCACAAAATGCAAAGAAAAAGAAGAAGAAAATTGTTCATTTTGATCCAAAGTTTTTCTAACTTGCTTCTTCAAATGATTATGATTTTGGCTTTGTGTATTCTATATTTGAGAGGGTTCCAAACTAACAATTCATTTGCTCATTTGGTGGTGGTGTGTTTTTAGGGTGCATTTTAATAATTGTTGTCAAAATTTAACTGAACTGATCAGGTCAACAGTAAACTAAACATTCAATTCTTTATAACTTAGTTTTATAATTAAATTTATGATTAAATTAATTAAAATTAAACAAAATTGATCAAAATTATTTAAATTAACAAGTTAAACTATATAGATTAGTCAGATATTATTTTAAAAGATTTAATATTTTATAAATATTTTTATTATATATGAATTATTTTTATAATATTATTTAATTTAATTAATTTAAATAATTAAATCAATTAAATTTAAATAATTTAATTTTAATTAATTATTAATTTAAAAAATTTTATATTATTAGTAAATTATTTATTATTAAATTATTAAAAAAATTTATTAAAAATAATAACTGTTTCTTTAATAATAATATAAAAAAATTTATAATAATAATAAATTAAAATTAAAATCAAACTATATTAAAATTTACATAAATTTATTGTTGATTTTAATTAACGAATTTTCATATTCATCATGGGGTGATTGACGAATAATGAAAGTGGATAAGGTGGGGATAATGGTCCGGCGCATGTTAGCAGAGCGGCATAGAGGTCGGCGCATTTTAGGAGATGGTTCGGAGTTGTGGGAGTGGGGAAGGGGGTAAAAGGTGAAAACCAAAAAGGTTGTGTGGGGCACAGAGCGCACCTACCCGACAGCTAGGTGCAGTACTCCCCCAATGGAGAAGCGAGGTACGAGTAGCTTAATAGATAGGCCACGGAGCGTGAGGCCACGCTCGGGGACCACGCGTGGAGTCAACGACAGCTCCGAAAGCGACAGGTGTGCGGCAAAGTCTGACACGTACAGCGCGCGCAAATGTCGCTGTTGCCGAAGAGTGCCTGCAACGCCCCGTTTCTATCTCTCTCTCTCCTCTCTCCTATCCTTTTATGCGCCACAGCCTTTGGACCGAAAGCCAATGCGCAAAACGACACTGCAACGGGTCGTTGGGAGCACAATGCAAAAAAAAAGTAAACAAATAAAAAATAAAAGAGATCCAAACTGAGAGAGTTGCAGTGCAGAAAGCCAGAAAAGTCTCGGAATCTGATGCCCACGGTTATTATCCAGACGATGGCAGCACATTGAGTGCAGAAAACGACGGCGTTTTTCTGTGAGCGTTTTTAGGGACAACGCAAAAGGTCCTGTTAATGTCGGAGGCGGTGGCAGAGGGAGGAGATTATCGTTGGGAGTAGTGGGAAAGGGCAGGTGGTGGTGGTTGAATCAAATGAGGCGCGGCCTACGCAGCTTACTGTGTGACCCCATCCTTTGTTTTCTATTTTCTTTGGTCGCTGTCAACTAGATAGGCACAGACCAGAAACGAGTACCATCAACCAGGCCAATACGACATCGTAACCAAGTGTGAAATAAATAAATTATGAAATTAAATAAGAATAAAAAAAATGTTATGTCTTGATGTCAGTCATTGAGTCTCTTCTTACTTTACCATGAAAGAATGAATCATATGTTATTTTATTAATTCAAATTTTTTTTATCATAATAATAATAATAATAATAAATTACAGTATTTGAAGTTGGGTTGCAGTGTAGTACGGCTCCTGTCGTACTTTGACTAATTATTGCGTGGTACAAATAAGATCCTGCCAGTTGAGATTTCACGGCTCCTCGTTAAAAATGGTAAAGCCAGTAATTTTATTAATTATTAAATAAAAAATATTACATATATTTTAAATTTAAAAAATATTATATCTGTGCACTACATTTGAGAGGCACTTGAGTGATCAATTTTGTAATATAATTTTTGTTTTATTTTGTTTGATTTTCAAAAATTAATAATTTTATATTCTCAAATTTTATTTTTAATAATATTAAATACTTTCATTCTGTTTCAATATTATATAAAATAAAAAAATCAAAATTTTAAATATTTTGAAATACACTTACTATAAGATAATAATTTAATATTATTCTTATTGAGTGTGACACACTCAATACTACATATATTACACCCTTACACTAAGTATATTTAAAATGTTATCAACTTCCCATCAAATAGTAGTCAGAGACTTGATCCATTTACTTTTAATAGCCTAATATTAGAGGTGAAGTAATTACTTATTACCACTTCTACTTGTCTATTTAAAATTATTATAGTAATAATCTTAAATACCTTTAACAAAGTAGTCTCTCTTTAAGTGAAAATTCATTTTATTCGCACCTATCCATTTACACTCTTAACTTCAATATATGTCTATTATTTTATTTATAAAATTCATTTAATGTTTCTTCAATTTTAATAAAATTCATATATGTAAGAATAAATAAAATAATAATGATTAATTAAAAAATTAAGTCACAAATTGTGTACGCACTTTCATATATATATCATATATATATATATATATATATATATATTTGTAGCATGATTTCTGTAAAGTAAAGAAAAAGGAATATAATTAAATTTAAGAAATACTAAATAAAATTATTTTAATTACTTAATTTTGATAAATTCATTTTATTAACAAAAAGTAATATTATGTAATATTTACAATAACAGTTTAAGATTATAGAGAATATGTTAAAGTCATATTTAATTAATATCATTGATAATGAAACTTTAAAATTAAATGCAATAGAATTAAAATTAATTATTTAATTAAATAGTAAAATAAAAAAATATGAACTAACAACTAAAAATATAAATAAAAGATTAATTAAAAAATAAAAATATCATATTACCAAAAATTTTAATAGAGTGATTTAACATCTTTATTAACTCTTGAATTGATGAATGATTTCTATCACTTAATTCTATTCAATAATTCTTCTTAATTATAACTTAATTCTGTAAATTTTAATTTTTTTTACTATGTAGCATTAATTGAGTATTAATAATCTTATCCTAATATCAATGGGATAAAAGAAATTTATACATTCATTTCATTTCATGGACAAAAGGAAAAAGAAAAAAAGAGAAAAAAAAATGTTTGTTGATGGGTAGAAGGTTGAATCAGTTTCACTTGGGTTGGGGAACAGAAGGGGAGGGCCCCAGCTAGTTGAATGAGGACAACACAAAAATAATGGGAGATTTTGTTAGCGTGCGATAGGATCTTTGGGCCTTCCCGTGGGCCCCCACCCCATTAGAACCATCTGTCCCTTTATCACCGGCATGCCCTCCCAAACACGTGAATCTGATTCCCCACCTTCATCTTTTCAACTTCACTATTATTACCAACTTATCATCTACTATATCATCATCATCATTTTATTTTATTTATTTTATTTATTTAAGATAATTATTCAACTAATTAAGTTTCATCAACTAATTCATTGTTTTTTTCCATAAGCGGAATAAATATATTGTAGTTTCTAAAGGGTTTTCTAGATTGGTGTTCCCCAAAAAATTTAAAGTGAAAAATTAATCAATAAATATTTTGTGAATAATTATTAATCCTTCACTTCTAATTTTCAGAAAATATTAAATTAATTTTTGTGATATTTGACTTTTTTAAAATTATAAGAATGATTCCTAAATATTAACCAAAATTTTAATATATTAACTTCGTAGTTCATATATTGTAAAAATTTAATTTTTATAAATTATATTATTATCACCTTAAATTTAAGGAGGTTAAGTTTATAAATAATTTAGATAAAATAAATTTTATGAAATATTCTTAATTTATAATAAAAAAATTAATTTTGTTTTATAAAGAATGATTCATATTGTCCTTGCACATGAAATTGGACTTGCCACCTGAATAGTTATATAAAATATAAAATAAAAGAATTAGAACGGATGTTTCTACCTAGGAATCTAGGCAAAAGTTAGGGAACATTTTACTTAAAAGAGAAATGGTTCCTTTTCTGTATACTTTTGTAAAATAATGTAATATATCCTTTTATTTTTTAAAAATATCTTTGTATTGTAGGCTTCAGAATTCAGACACTAATGATGACTTTTTGGGGGGCACTGGGGGACATGATCTCTGAAGAGGAAATATCATTGTTATTTCTACTTGTTTCTTTTTCTTCTTTGGCCTGCATTTGATTGCAATTAAGGCCATTGAATAGGTAGTGCAATAATATTGGTTTTTCTAGCATTTATTATGACAAAGGCTTTTTCTTTTTCTAATTCATGGATATCATTGTCAAGAATGATAACATTTTCTTTTCTCTTTGAATTTGTCTGCGCCACCCACCCCTAGAGGGATCATACTCTGTTCCATGAAATTGACAAATTTATGTATAAAAAAAAAGGAATTGACTATTTTTTTTTTCCTTTTTCAGTCATAGATGGTGGAAGCAATCAATTATATCACCCTCTCTCCCCCTACATATGCTTAGGTGAAAAAAATTGACTAATTTATTTATTTTCCAATGGGTATAATGACCCCCATATACATGATCTATAATTGCCCAAATCTTGTTATGGTAGTAGATATCATAGTCTTCTTTATTTGGTGGTGATTTTTTTCTTACATTTTTATTATAATTTTTAACTTGTATTATATGTACATTGAAATCGAGATAACTTTGTCTCCCTTGTTCGCGTGCTTTGTCTTCTAATTGCTTAGAAAAGGGCCTACTAAAATAGAACATTAACTAAAACATTGTTCTTACTGCATTCATTTTGAAGCCATGTGTTAGTTAACTTTAGGGTGGAGGTACCTAAGCATTTTGTTCGGTATTATAACTATTCCTTCTCACAAAGAATTTTTTAACAAAATATAAATTCTTAATATTATAAGTAAAATTTATTTTATTAAAATTATAATTTATTTATTACTGAATCATACTTTTATATGTGAATAATTATAGTTGAATAATGGAAGAATTAAAATGTGACATGTAAGTGAGAAGGACGGTTGAAACACACCAATTGAGCACATAAAATCCCTTTATATATTTAGGCATCCACATCTGATTAATTTAAGGAACAAACAATATGCACATTATTTGCTAGCTGATTAAAGAAAAGGGGGAAACTTTGTTAAAAAAATGGTGTCTTTGAAGATAATTGGGATTGTCAAAGAAGGGTTTTAAGTACTGAGTTTGTCAAATGGCACATCTCAATCTCATGAAGGTGTTTTGGTTGAGTGGCGCATTGCACATTAATTTTGGAATCCCCCAATACTTTTTTCTTTTTTTCAAAGCTTTGAAATGCCCTCAAGCAAATCATCAACATCAACCAATCAACACAGAGCAAAACCCACATCCAACACATTGTATTTGAACGAATATTATTATTGCCAAAGGGAAAGGCAAAACCAACACTAATTAACCCACAGTGCTCCATGTCCCCCTTTTGAGAAAGAGACTTGTGAATAAACTGATCCACTTTCATTGCTTTGGTCTCTTTTTCTGCATAGAATCACACATCCACTTCATGTGGGGTCTCACACAACCTTTCCTCCTTCCACACCTTCTCTATCTTCTTCTCCCCCCCAATCACAATCATTTGGGTAAGCAAATTGCTCATTAAACATCTTTATCAATCCACACATAGGTCATAGTTAATTATGGAATTGAAAATATCCATCAAGGGCCAGTTCAAAATCCATCGTCACGTACACACTACGCACCTGGCCACCAGTTAGGAGAATGACACTTAACCTAATGCCATTTTTTTTTCTTCTTTTCACGAGGAGCCAAAGGAAAAGAAAAAGGAAAAAGAAAGCCCTATAAGTATATATCTAGACCCATGATTGTTGCTTTCTTTTATCTTTTCTGGTTCAAGAATGTGTAGATGTGTTAGACTTGGTACAAAAGGGTTAAGTGGGTGTCACATAACTTGTCAATATCTGTGATATTATACATATTCCAAATTTTCAGTTGGAGGGTTGAGGGTGGACCTACTGCAAGTATTGGGATGGCTAGTACAAAAGCATTGAATATGGATCTAAATAAAGAAGGGCATAGGGGACCCATCTAACTTTCTTCCCTTGTGAAAGGGGGCACTCATGTACTAGTTCCATCATCTTAGAATTGATTTTGCTAGTTGCTTTTGGTCTATCCTAACACATGTTTTTTACTTTAATTAAGGAGGAGGGCCCACTACTATTCTCCCATTTCACAAATCACTTAAAAAAAGAAAGAAAAAAAAATTGATTAGACCTAGTAGGGATTGGATAGGAATTGACATGAAGCTGGCACCCAAAATAGCATTCCCAAGTCTTTCTTCCACAATAAATGTGGATCACAAAGTCTAAAGGTACCACAGTGAAAGGCATTGAGAAGTCCAAAGAACGGAATTCTTGGTTTTCAATCTCCATTTACATATTGCTAATTGAGGTTGGCCTAACCTTAAACGACATTTCTTTCTGAAATTAATGCCGATGTTCATATACTCAATAGGCATTATCTTTAAGGTTCATTCTCTTTCTCGCTAAGGTAATGACAGTGAGGCTTATTCTGTACTTTTTTTTTGTTTTCTTTTTTTCTCAATAAAAATGCCAAGAAAAAGAATCTAAGCTTGACCATGTAACATTGTCAATTTCCTCCATCATATATTTTATATGATCTAGCTTTTCCTTTCTCACATTCTCTTGTTCTCGTTTTACTTTGTAAGGATAATGGGGTGATATGTTTGTTTTTTCAGAAAAGGCATGGATGGTGGGTCAAGATAAGAATCCACAAGGGCATAAACCCATTCACTTAGAAATCATATCTCACACAAAGAAAATATTTGCTTTAAGGGGATGACCTGCCATGAATCTTCTTTACTAGGATGGATTTGGTGTAATGGGTGGAGTGAGGCTAAAGACAGGGACATTATTTATTGCATTTTTGAATGCAGAAACACCCCTCCACTATGGATGAAACATGGAAAAGAGTAAATAATAAAGAAAACAAAAGAGAGAGTGAAAAGGAGCAACATTCGCAAACTATTCTTTTTTCTCTGGCCTTTGGACAGATTGGTGTGTGCAAGTGTAATTAAACATCAGCTTCCCCCACTAATATAATATCCATGTGCCAAGGCCACACAGTCTTACTCAAACCATTAATGGGGTTCTTGGGGATTGTGGTTGCAAACCCATCTCCCCCATCTTGGGTAAAATGATTATGCTTTTGCCTCTTTCTTATTAGTGGGGACTTTGTCTAAAAAGTGTTTTAATAGTTCCATCTTGTCTGCATTAGGCACTCCTACAAAAAGCTAATAGCTTAACCCCATGGATGCTCCTTGGTCGAGGTAAGTGGGCACTCATGACATCTAGTGTCATGTAGATAGGATTTTCTATGTGGGTGGATAGTGTGTAAAGCAACGGGATTGGACTAACCATGGCATAAAATATTTTCCATATTATTCTAGTGAATGGTCTCCAATCAAGAGCCAAAGGTTGACATAGATGTGTACTATGTAGCCCTCCCCCCCACTTGACAAAAACACAGCAAATGAAAGAAGAATACTATATAATTAAAATTTTTTGTTCAAATTTTTGATAAAATAATTTGATGTATATATTAATTCTTAAATATGTAAATAATTATTATTATTTTATTTTATTTAATAATTTTATTTAATTATAATTGAATTTTATAAAAAAATTTAACTCTTTTTTAACATTGTAACATTAATACTCCAAATGAAAGGAGGAAAAGTTTTGTTTTTTTTTTCCTACCCCCTTTTTGAAAGTCGCACATTCTAGGCATTTCTAACTGTGAGTCATGCACTGGCGAACTGAAATTGACATTACAGAGAATCGTCCAGCTATCACTTCTGCATCGAATATATGGGGAAAATATATTTGGTGTTGTCATCAATATGGGGGGAGTGCATCACATTGTGCTGTCCACATTTCTTCTTGTAAATGAGGAAGATCAGGCCCACACTGATAATGGACCATAAATTTATGTAGTTGGAGTTGAAACTCCCAACTTAATGAATATGACCCTGTTATCTTCCCTTTACCACTTTTTTTTTTCTTAGAATAAAAAGGAAGAAGTTGAAGCAATAAGGCATGAGGTTTATTACATTATTCTAGTCAATAGCATGCACACCAACAGTTTTAACTTTTTCTTCTCCCTGGTTTTAGAAGGGGTTATAGTGTTTTCACACGTCGGAATTGTCTGCTCAATTTTTCCACAATTAGCATATACAATCAATTCATAATTTAATAATTTAATGGAGAATCAATGGAAGTATCAAAAGATGTCATCAAATGCAATATTATGGTACCAACAAGGGTTGGATACGATGATAATTGAATCACACTTTTAAATAAATGATTAAAATTTAAACTTTAAAATAAAATTTGTTAAGAAAATCTCCTAATTAAAGATTAATCGTTCAAAATATTAGTTTCACAATAATATGAGTAAGGATATTCCAATTAAAGAAAAAAATGCAATATGATGGCCATTCATTAATTCAATTCAGACTTGGATGGCAGGCATACTATTCTTGGTGCCTATGGACTAAAATGGTAACAACATGTTTCGTGTTCCATTTCAATGTTTACTACAACCTTTTGGAAGTCGATCCTTAATTTTGGTCTTGGCAATACTTTTTTATTTTTGTGAGGAGAACAGTATTTCTTACATTATATGTGAGGTAAAAGATCCCATGATGCTTTATCATGCAAAGCAGGAATGTTTGTGCTAATTTTTTTTTCTTCTTTTTGAGTTGGCCCTAGTGGGGTGCCCTACCATAGGGGATAGATTGTATGTCACAATTATGCATAGTAGATCAAGTGATAGCACACTCCATCTTGAAACAGCCTTTGTGCACAACCTATGCAATTTTCAATTTCCATCACTTTTGTAACTTTTTATTGACCCATAATTGAGGGCTAGCCTAGCAACTACCCACTTGCCACTTTGATGATGCTTCTGATGATGTTGCAGCAACCTAAAAAGCCAGTTTTTATGTACTTCCATCTCAAACCCCTCCATATGTGACAAAACAAATGGGGCCACAATGAAAAGAGAGGAGGACATGCGTGATTTAATGTGTTGAGCCAGAGTGGCAATGGCAACAACAATCTGACCTACATGATCAAGGAAGGGTCCCTATTTTTAATGAGTTGTGACCCTTTTAGGCTCTGTAATGGAATAATAGATGGTGACTGTACAGCCTAGGCTTGTCCCCACCTTACCTGGTCTTCACAGAATGTGTAGTCTGAGGCTTACACTCCCCATGTGCTTATCATTCACTGATGTTTTCTGGCTTGTATATATCCCAGCAATGAATAATGACACATACACAATCAATTCAATGAAAAAGATGCATATAATTGTTGTTGGCCTCTCCTTTGAATAGTTTATTTATCCTCACAAACTGACAAGAAGTGTATTGAAGAAGACAAGGCACATTTCTACCCAGGGAATGGCAATATAGTTATACTCCCAGGATACTCAACTCATATCCGCTTGCGTAGAGTGGTCTTTTACTTACCATGCAGGGCGGAGCACATTAAAGTTGTATATTATTGTGAGGCGAGGTAACTTGACAACACTTTATCCCATCTGGTCTCGCACTTTTTATATATATTAAAATTAGCATGATATTCGTGTGACGTAAGAAATTTTTTTTTAAAAAAACAGTAATATTATTTAAGAATAATATATTATTTAAAAATTATAATGTAATATGCAATATAAACAAAAAAAAATCACTTACAATAATTTAAAAAAAATTCAATAAATTAGTATTCTTTTTAATTATACATAATTTAAAATTGTATATCCATTATCTATTTTAATATTTAAGAAAATTTAGATAAGAAGAAAATTAAAATTTTAAATTTAATTCGTATAAAACAAATCAAAGATAAGTATAATTTTTTTTATTAATATGTTAAAATATTAGGTTAGTCATTTTTATGGTTTATTTTCTGTTTAACAGATTAGGCCTTTAATATTTTAAAAAAGATTAAGGCTATTGACATTCTTATTTATGTATCCACACTACCTTTAAGTATTTTTTAGATTTTATTTTTTTAGTTATTCTTAAGAAGTCAAACTTTTTTTTAATTTTTCCTTTTTGTGTAATTTATTCGTACTCTCTATTATTTTAATTTATTTTGTAGAGTATTATTTTTGTTCTTTTTAAAATAAGATAGGACAATATTTATTTATATATATTTTATATGATAATATCTTTTAATTATGGTGATATTTATTGAAATTTTTTAAGTTTACACATTAAAAAGTTTTTTATTTTTACAATAAAATATGATTAAAAGTATTTGGAATGCCATGAAGTAAATCAATTTTGAAAATTACTTAAAGAACCAAGTTTTTAAATTCTTTTTTAGAAATCTTGGTGTTTATAAAATATAGACATTGGAGATTATTTTAAAATTATAATAAAGATTATATTTGTTTTTTAACCAATTAAAATATTTAATCCATGACTTTCTCTTCTTGAAAATTTAGAATCATGACCTATCAATTATCTTAAAATAATAAATACATCACAATATTTAAGATTAATGTCATTATTATTTATCACATAACCATGATTTATCATAGCTAAATGTCAATTTTTTCTCACATGATAAAGTCAAATTTCATATGACAAAATCAAACTACTCTTCTCCTTTTATATATTATAATACATCATATTTAAAATATCTTATAATTTAGGATTATTGTATTAATTTACTTATTTAAATTATGAATAAAAGTAGTATAAGTATATGCTTTTAAATATTTTTTAATTTATATGAAATAATAGTTAATTTTTAAGATTATAACTAATTATTGTATAAATTTGTATAAAATATTTATTAGTACGGAATGAATATGGTGCGAGTTTTAAATATTTTCATAAGAACAAATTCAGGTAAAGGCAGATAAGGTTGTATTTTTAGGGATGTAAGGGCGTACAAAAACCCAGCCCTATATGCTCCATTGTTATTCTATTTCTATTGTCATTAATATGTCTTTGAGATGAAATTTTTTTTAAAAAAAAATTTTTAATTGAGAAAATTGAAAATTAGATAGAAATTTCTCCCACTAACTCCCAACTCAATAAGAACACAAATTTTGGGTGAGTGCTAAACTGATGTTACAATTGTTGTATATATCTCAACTAACATTGAAGATAACCCTAAGATAATCACATGTCTTAAACAATGAGTGCGAAACAAAATGATAGTGAAATACCAAGTCGGTTCTCAATCAGTGATGCAAATGATGAATCATTGGGTTGCTGACATAGACGCCACTGTTTGATAGCAATGTCACTAAAAAACGAAAACATGCATGTGAAGCAGAACAGTGTGTGCCAAAAGCATACAAGAATACAGAAAACACACGTCAATACAGACACATATGAGATAACATCGAAATGAGTGTCTTTTGGTTACATATATCCTAGTGATCTAATTTGCTTTGAAGCTTGAAAGTGACATTTTCTGAATACAAAAGTTTATAGAATAATAGGTAATCAATGTATATATAACCAAAAATCTATATAAAAAAGAATTTTAAAACTTACTCTGAGAATTACATCTTAGAAAAAAGATTATGTTATTATTATTTTTTATTTAAGAAAATTAAATTTATAGAATAGTTTAAATAGGTTAAATTCTATAAAAATATTTTTGATTTACATAAAAAAAATCATAACTTTATCTTAATCTTATATCTATGTGTAAGTGGTTTTATTCTTACAGTTTGATATTCCAAAAAATTATCAAAAAGAAGCTACTCAAGGTGGAGCAAAATCTTTATGAAACACTGGCTTGTGATGCATTTAGGATTCAAGCACTTGGGAAGAGATAGACAGTGATGATATAATATGAAGTGAAAGCAAAAATTCTATTCTTGAAGACTCTAATGCCAATTAATTACAAGGAGTTTGATTGAGGGAAGAAATATGATAAAGTCCAAAGTGCTTGCTGACAAACCACAATTAATAGGACTTTGATTGAAAAAATTAATATTGGCGGTCACTGATGATGTGCACCAGAAAAGCCAGGGAAGAAAGAAAATAACCACTTGGTTTTATTTTTAGCAAATCAAAGAGTGAAGTGGAAGCTTGTTTTTGTCTTTATAATAGCAATGAAAGCACTACTCTGCATGTGTAATGTCTGTGACCTTTTCTTCACACAGAAGTTCTTACTGCTTCAAGCTGTATCCATTTTTCACCATGCACCTCAATCAAAAGTTTTAATATCTATTTTTTTCACCTAAAATTTTCAATGCCTCAAAGGATTTTTTTCTTATTTTTTTAAAATACTTCTTAAAACTCGTTGTCTAGTAAAACGATCTCAAGAGACAAATCACAGTTCCTAGTAGATTTGCTGTCTAGGCTGTTGTTGATATAGACATGTGAGTAATTGATGAGGTCCACTTTGAAAAGAAGGCATTAGGCATACTTGGTGATGTTGTTATTACATGGTACATTCTTCACTCACAAAAGAGTTTATATCCATATGTGCTAAATTCATATTTTGATAATAATTATTATTGTCTATTATCCATGTTAACTTTTTTTTATTTATGACTTTTAACTTAAACCTAAATCTAAACCCTAAATCTAAACCTAAATCAAGAGACATATTTAGACGAAAGTCAAAGTACTACAAACACAAGTTAAATACTCCCCCTAGGAGACTCAAACAGGAAATCAGGTCGAAACCATCCATCGACATGAAAATTTCAAAAAAGCCTGTTATTTGCTATAAGTGTCACCAACCAAGACATATGAGCAAATACTATAAGCTAAATAAAAAGATAAAATATTTAAATCTTGAACAATCTATAGAACAACAGATTAGTAATCTTTTAATGGAATCATCTGATGAAGAATCTAGCAAAGAATCTTCTGAAGATTTAAATCAAATCCAAACCAAGACTTTTCTTCTGACACAAAAACAGAGTCTTCAAATCAAATCAATGTCTTGACTAAAGAACAGGACTTACTGTTCGAAGTCCATAAACAAACTTCTTGATAATCAAGATAAAAAATAATATCTTGATAAGTTAAAAACATCTTTAGTCTGTAAAACTGTTCAAACTCCCTTTTTTACTAGTAAATATGATTTACGAGAAATCATAAAACGAGTTGAACAAAAATCTTTCCTTAAACCTATCACAATCCCAGATGTGCAACATGAGATAAATAATCTCAAAGCAGAGGTTAAAATTTTGAAAGATCAGCAGGAAATTCAGGGAATGGTTCTTGCTAATCTTCAGAAAGAAAATCAAGATTCTGAACTTGAAATCTTAGGTAAATCTTCCATTCAATCTGATGATGAATTTTTAGGAATAATCAACAAAATTAAAATCCAAAAATTCTATATCAATATTAAAATCTTAATCAAAGACTTTCTCTTACAAATGACTGCTTTATTCGACACACGTGCATATTCAAACTGTATCTAAGAAGGATTAATCCTAATAAAATATTTTGAGAAAACTTCTGAACAACTTAGCACGGCTAGTGGTTCAAAACTCAAAATAAACTTTAAACTTTCTGATGCAATCATAGAAAACTAGAGTTTTCAAGTTAAAACACATTTTCTCTTAGTTAAAAATCTTAAGAATGAAGTAATCCTAGGATCACCGTTCACTAGGTTACTCTTTCCAATCAAAATATATGACAAAGGGATTATTACCAAACATTTAAGCAAAAAGATTAAGTTCAAATTCCTTAATGAACCAATCTCTGGGAATCTTAATCTTGTCCATTATAAACATAATCAGATTAATTTCCTTAAAGAATAAATTTCTTTCAAGAAAATTAATTCACAAATTAATCAACCAGAAATCCAGAAGAAGATTCAATCTCTCCTTCAACAAATCCAAAATTCAATCTGTTCTGATTTGCCCAACGCATTTTGGAATAGAAAAAATCATTCTGTTGATCTCCCTTATGAAAAAGATTTTTATGAGCGAGACATTCCAACAAAAGCTCGTCCAATCCAAATGAATGAAGAACTCCTCATCATTGTCAAAAGAAATCTTTGACTTATTAGCAAAAAACCTGATCAGGAAAAGTAAGAGCTTGGTCTTGTTCCGTTTTTTATGTCAATAAATAAGCTGAAATCGAAAGAGGAACGCTTGATTGGTTATCAACTATAAACCACTCAATCAAGCTCTTAGATGGATTAGGTATCTATTCCAAATAAGAAAGATTTATTTAATACAGCTGCAATTTCAACTAAAATCTTTTCAAAATTCGACATGAAGTCTGGATTTGGCAAATCTAAACAAAGAAAGTGATCGCTATAGAAGCTTTCACTGTTCCTTTGGCAATACGAATGGAACGTAATGCCCTTTGGTCTCAAAAATGTTCCTTATGAATTTCAGAGATCATGAATGAAATCTTTAATCCGTATTCAGAATATGTCATAGTTTACTTTGATGATGTTCGATTACTCTTAATCAATAGATCAACATTTTAAACATATCAAACTTTGTTTCGTCATCAAGAAAAATGGTCTTACTTTGTCAAAAACAAAAATCAATCTTTTCCAAACAAAGATTCGATTCCTGGTCATAATATTCATCAAGGAACAATCACTCCATCAATAGAGCAATTCAATTTGCAGATAAATTCCCAATCAGATAATTGATAAAAATCAATTACAAAATTCTTAGATTGTTTAATTATGTGGCAGATTTCTTCCACAGCTTAAAACTAATCAAATCTCTCCATGATCGTTGCAAAAGGATCCTCCTCCTTGGACAGATGTTCATACAAACATTGTCAAACAAGTCAAACTTCAGGTAAAGGATTCTTCCATGCCTTTATCTACCAAATCTCAATCTTTCAAAATCATTGAAACTTGATGCCTCTGACATAGGTTATGGTGGCATTCTCAACAGCGAGTCGTAGACAAAGAACATGTCATTGCATTTGCTTCAAAACATTGGAATTCTGCACAACAGAAGTATTCAACTGTTAAAAAGAAGTTTTAGCATTGTTCTTTGCATACAAAATTTCAATCAGATTTACTTAATCAAATTTTTTTTATCAAAGTAGATTGCAAATCAGCAAAAGACATGTGGCAAAAAGATGTTAAAAATTTAGCATCAAAACAAATTTTTGACAGATGGCAAGCAATCTTAAGTGTTTTTGATTTTGATATCCAATACATCAAAGGTACCTCAAACAGTCCCCCTGATTACCTCACTCGTGAATTTCTACAGGGACATTAAAAGTCAAATGCCGGATCAACAACTTCCTCTCGAGGGAGGGGAAAAGGTAAAGGTAAACTGATTTTACAAAAACTAGTTGATCAATCAGAGTTCTTAACTCAACCACAAACCAAGTCATCTACCCCATCTGGGTCATCCACCTAGAAACAAACCAAATAAACTGGGTCATCTACTCAATCAACCACCCAGCAATCTCAAAAACAAGTGTCCAAACAGACCAAAGCCAATTATGCTTTGCCTATCCAAACACTTGAAATCTAAAAAGACTTAACCCATCTCCCAAAAAAATCTTGGGCAGAAATAGTCTCTGAAGATGATTCTAACGAAGAAGCCCAATCATTGGCTATCCTTGTCCAGAATCTTAAAAATAAAACAACCAAAATCTTGCCTTCAGAGGAAGTAATCACCAGAAAACTTCCTAGAAACCTAACCCAAAAAGAGATAGTAACACAACCAATCCCTATCTCTTCAAAATCTCCAAAACCACAATCAAATTACGTTGCCAAAAACAAGTTTTTTGACGTAATCCAAACAGAACCAGATTTTGGGACACCAACCTAAATAGAATCCCTATGAAAATCTTCCCAAAAGATTTTCATTTTCAACCAAAAGCCTTAAACAAATCCCAACGGTTTTATGAATTCATTCTTGTGGATTCTGACTCCGTCTCAATCAAACACTATCCTGATCCTAAAGACAAGGATCAATACACCCATTCAACCATCCAAATTCTTAAGATTATCAAACCTAAAGAATTCGGACATGACTTGAATACAATCAAGAAATTTTTCCAAATCCATGACCCCATTGGTTATAATTATTGGGACTATGTCGATGCCTGGACCAATGTGTTCTGGTATCAAAATAAAACTAATCATCATTCTTGGTTAATTTATTTTAAACAAAATACCCAATACATATTTCCTCATTGGTTTTCCAAATGGTGGGATTTCTTCGGACCAAACATCGAAATTCTTCCTTCATTTGTCTTGGAAGGATTAACAATCTTTGCTAAGAAAGTAGAATTATTGGATGATCCATTCCCAGTAGAACTGCATTTCTTTTCAAAACTATCCTTGGCCTGGGTTTTTTAATGGAGATACAACTTCGGACCCAGATCATCTCAATCATCAGGAGGCCTGTTACTCCCAATGCTTAGGAAACAAGCCTTCATTAAATGGTGGCAAGAGTTTGACGGCTCTCGTGCTCACCCTGAAAACATCAAACTATGGTTCAAGAAGAACCCAAGATTGCTCAAAGCAACAGACCTGATACTTGCAGATTTCTCAACCAGAGGTCGCAAGCCACTGCAGCTTTAGCAGCATCAACCAGCAGAAAAGATTTTACAAAAAAATTGCAAGATATTCTCAAATTTCTAAATCAAGGAGAAGAAGGAACCTCGCGCAAGCAAGAATCCTCCTCCACCTCATCCTCTGAAGATTCGGCTAAAGCATTCTATTAGAATGAAGACCCATTCTTCAGGCTTAATCTAGATGAAGATTACTGACATCTTGGCAGTCATCATCAAATCATCAGCAGTTACTGTAGCAGCAGCCTTGTAACAGTTTATGTAGCAAACTTGTACTGTTTAAATAGTTCCGGTTGTAACCTGTATTGTACACTTATGCAACCTGTACTGTAAAAACAGTAGAAGCTGTAGTTATAAAAGGAGGCATCGTCTCAGTTGTGAAGAACCCTTTCAGTAACCCTCATCTTAGAGAGAGTTTAGATAGAGACCCTCAAGTGCCTCTGTAAGCTTTCTTCAATCAATACACTTGTATTTCAAACTCTTCTGTTCTCCCTCTTCGCCGGTTTTGTGCGGACTACCACCATTCCGGTATTTTTCCTTTTATTTACATGCATTAATAATGTAAGCAGTCCGTCTGCTGTCTACTTCTTCCTTCTGTTTCTTTTCTTTTATTTTTTCTCTTCCGCCTCCTTCCGCCCCCCTTTTGATATATATATATATATATATATATATATGTATATATATATATATATATATATTATTGTACAAAGTAGACATATCAGATTCAGAATGTAACTGATAACTTAGGCAAATATCTTAACCTCAATTGATGGCTATGGATTTAGTTTCCCACTTCTTTTGGTATCCCACTGAATTGAAAGGTCAATTCATCTGTGAAATTGGATGTATGAACTATTACGTGAAGTGAGAGGGTTTCAAATAAGTAATAAACACTCAATGATAACGGTGGACAATTGATGCAGATCTATGGATATATACCAAGTTTTAAAAAAAAATATATATGATAGAAGGAATAAAGAAACTCCTTTATTCCATCAGGTATCATATCATGATCCATAGTGGAGGAATTTGAATGACCACAAATCCACCAAAACATGCAGGAGTCCCTAATTCATAGACAGTTCATAAAACCAGATTCGCCTTTGTATTGTAGCTTGTCAATCAATGTTCTACAAATAACATTCCAAGTGGAACCTCGTGTAGTCATATTCTTAGATCTCTTCATGTTGATGTTTCTCTTTAAGTGTATGTTTGGTATGAGGTAAAAATTGAGAAAAGTTTTCATGGATGAATTTTAGGTAGAAAATTCTACATAAAACTCATCCATGAAATTTTTTGCTTCCCATTTTTAATCCCATATCAATCATGCACTGAGGAGTAATCTTTCTTCCAATTCATACAATGCAAAAGAAAGAAACCCAAGAGAAGAAAAAAAAAGGGCTTTATCTGATTTGAACTAGTCAGGTGTTAATGGCCTTCTTTCTAAAAGTGTATTTTTTTTTTCTTTTATTGATAAAAAGTTTAGGATGGGGAGACTCTCCCTATTCCAAATTTAGAATAAATCACTAACTTCAATTTTGCTTTACTGATGCAGTAAATAAATGCCTTTGCCGGTCAGAGATGGTGTTCGTGAAATCTTTATTTTTCAACGAGATTGTAATAGATGGCAGCTCAGAATGCAGAGATAAAGCGAGACCAGAACATATTCAGAAGAAAGACATCAGTGCTTGACTTGTACACAATCATCCATTTGTCAACACTTATCACAGGGTCTTTTACCCGTGGAATGGTTTGGCCAACCTTACCTGCCATTTTCAACTTTGCTTCTTTTTAAATCCATTATTGTCTCCTTTTTTGGGTGCATGTTAGACTTGAAGCTCATTATCCAATCCTTATCTATGTGACAATTTCAACTTTCAAAATAATTGCATCAATACTTTCAACATGTTATGGAGAGTTTGATTTTAATTCATTCTCAGTATTAATTTTTTTACTTTAATTTTAATCTATTATCAAAATAAAAAAATTTATACTATTATTCAATTTATGTGTTACCAAATTATATGTTGCCACTTCTAGTCATATAGTAATATATAATTAAATGACAATGTAAAATAATTTTACACTGACAGTAAATTAAAATTAAATCTTAATTTTTTTATACAATCATCTAATCATGTATCAATATATCTTTTATTATACATATAAAATCATTCATGTATCTTCACTTAATAACTTAATCTTTTAGTATAGTTAATTCATGACATGATATTAGAACGTCTATGACTAAGCGGTCAAAAATTCGATTCTCACCGTACTCATTCTTTACAATTAAGTTGAATTTCATACACAAAATATGATGAACCTGTGCATTGTTAATCATTCATGTGTCTTCACTTAATAGCTTAAAATTTTAAAATAATTAATTCATGACATCTTTAAAAAGTTTAATTTTTCAAGTTACCATTGTCATAGTTAAAGTCTTTTAATAATGTGTCAAAACATAGTTAAATGATAATATATAACATAGTTATACTATCAACAGATCAAAAATTATACGTTCTTATTATTTCCTTGTAAAGTAATTTGGTAGGCTCGCTATCTATGAATGTGCATTTTTCTTTCTTTTTTTTTTTTTCCAAAATTTAACATAAACGACTTTAGGAAAGCCATTATTGAATTTTCACCTCAGTTTTCTATTATAACCTCCTTGATCAAGTTGTCCGACATTTGAGTTTGATAGACATGAATAACATTTTTCAAAGTCTAAATTTTTTGTTTGAGAAAGTATGTTAGATAAATCAATAAATGTTATAATAACAATTTAAGGACCTAGATGTATCCAAGCACAAATCAGTAATAAAATGATCAATGGCACATCTTATATGAAAAAGCAGTGAGGCAATATTCACATCAGATTAGGACTCGAAAGAATAGTGGGAAGAAAGAAGACTACTGCGATCAAAGATATCAGGTTGAACACACCAGAAAAAATAACCTCGAAAAATATAAGAGTGCAATGGCACAATAATGCATCTAGTAAGCAGAGAAAGTGGGTGAGGTACCTGAACATGTTTAAAGCACCATTTGGAGGAAAAGTTACGTGATTATGAAGCCTATAGTAAGAATGCTCTGCAGCATGTTCAAAATCACACCATTCCAAGTGATACTTGAGTAAATCGCTCTAACGGCAAGTCCATTAGGCCAATTAAAGCAGAAACAACAATCATGGGCTTCACATTGTCCTCCATAGAATATATTACTACAATTCTTTCCTCCTCACATGTTCAAATCACAAGTAAAAAGTAGGCAACTTTTTCATATCATAATCACATTTAGGAAGAGTAAGAAAGCAAGAACGCTGGTGCTGTAGATAAGTTCTTTCAAGATTCCAGCGATTGAGAACAGGGTCTCCAACCACTACAGCCCAAAAGATGACCACTTGCATATGTAAACAGAATGAAAATGAGATAAACCGATAGTTCATCATGACAAATAGCTTCAGATGTTTAGAAACATAGATGTCTCAAATTAAACCGAATGGACTGTAATAAAAATCATGTTAGGATGGGATATATTCAACATGCACACAACCTAGACAGACTTTGTAACAGCCATTTCAATTCTTTTCAACTTTATCCCCCTTTTGTTTTCCTTTTCATTTTGCTGTTTTTTTTTGGCCGGGAGGGGAAGCGTTACCTTGAGTCAGAGCAAAGACTAATGTGACTGGACTCTGTTTTCAGATTAAAGCACTAGGAAGCATAACACACCGGAATACAACACGACAGGATACGAGATATACGCACAAATTTTTTTAAAAAAAAAAATTTTAATAAGACAGACATGGTTAGGATATAAAATATAAAATTAAAAATAAGATTAACGTAAAAACATAAATATTAAATATATATATATAAATATGTAAGATAAGAACATAAATCTTAAATACAAACACCTACATAATTCAAAAATATAAAGTATTACTACATAATTATTTATAACTTAGATCTTATAAAAAAATTTAAAAAAATCAACCATTTTGTCATTGTAAACATGATAAAAGATACATTTATCTAATTCTATGATATCCACATCCTATATTAGTACAAAATTCTTAAAAAAATACGCATAAAAGAAAAAATTATGATAAAGATTAGAAAGTGTCATAAGTGTCCGAGAAGCGTTTCAAACACAGATACCATGTCCGAATGGTATGGCAACTTTTTGAAAGTATCCGTGCTTCGTAGGTTCGTGCAATGTGTGTATAATGCATGAGGGAACAAGAAGAAGTGGCGATAAAATTTACAGAGATAACCAAACAGAAAGTAACATGGAAAGATCTACTTAATGTATCAGAACTTCTCCTACATTACCATTTCAGTTACAAGTATACTCGAGATAATTTCCTGACTCAGTGTCATTTCTCCATACAAATGAAATATTTATGTCATCAGAAAATGAGAATAGTAGAAATTCCCCCTTACGAGCAAAAAGGCTCCCTTTTGAGTGCTGAAATTCAGGTTTCTTTCAATAATTGCTTAACTAAAAAATTAGTCTCACAGAGACATTGATGTTGACAAGAATTGCTTTGTTAGCAAGCTCTGATAGCTTGGCCACTCAAGATGCTCTGTACACAATTGACATAGGGTATTCAAGACGGTTTGGGTCACATCTTTCCACATTTTTACAAATGATTCATTTGGAAGTTGCACTAATATGACATTTTTATAAGCCGAGGAAAAATCATCTGTAAAAGTACCATCTTTTTAAAAAGCATCAAATAAGTTTGTTTAACACTGTTCTCTTTAGCAAAATCCTGATCAGTGGGTGGTGTTCAGGAAACATAAATATAGTCTTATTACAACAACACTACCTACCATCACCACATCAATTCAACTAAAAAATTTTTATACATTAAATGGAAAGATATCTAACTCTGTTGTAACTGACTAAATCAATCATCGTTTGCTGGTTAAGTCGACAGTGTCAGTCATGTCTCCTTTTGTGTTGGCGTTAGTGTCCAAAACGAATAAGTCAATAAGACATACATACCAACTGCAAGGAAGTGGTTTTAGAAAATCCTCACATCAATAATTTAACTAGCTTAAAACAGATATATATACACACAAAACAAACAAATATATGATTGTTTAATTTTTCCAATATGTTCATGGAAGTGTTTTTAAAAAATGATTGACATCATATATGTTAAGTCCCAGGTATAGTTCCCACCCTTGCCAAAGCAGCTGGGTTCAGATCCTCAGCATCAACTTCAAGCCATGATATTTATGTTTTATAACTATATAATCTTGCTGTCAGTAATTGACCGTCTTATTTACTGTGGCCAGATTGAAAAATGGTATACACAACAATTAAATTTTAAGGATAAGTTGCAGTTTATACTTTAACTCACGCTTATTGTGTGAAAATACAATCATTGAGTCAATTATTTAAATATATGACCGAATTGTCAAGACATCAAAAAACTTAGTGCTGGGTAAATCACAATGAGTGAAAAAATAGAAAATTTAAGAAATAAAAACAATGTTTTACCCTCAATATAACCATAATTAAGGGAAAAACATACTAAAATGAATAATAACTAATAATATGACGTCATTTTTAATCCCCCACTAATTTTTGCTCGTAAACCATCACATATTCTAACAGTTTTCTTAAGAGATGGTTGTCTTTTACTCAAAGTGAGAAGTTCAGGAAAAACCCTAAGGTCTAATCTGCACCATGGGCAAAGTGGAAGGGTGTAAGCGCAAGATTCACCTTAATTTAGTATAAATCCAAAGAGCACTGTTACATTGTCTTATCTATTTTAATAATCTTGTTAACATATAAGTTTAAACTTTCATTTCAAGATCTTAATAGAAAAAAAAAAAAAAAAAAAAAACAATGCCATCAATTTCAATACAAAGAACTGTAGAATTAAAGCTGTACAAGTATAAATGAATAGATAGGATCATGACCAGGATAGCAAAATATTACATTTCAACCGGCATCGTCAAGTGATCGAAGATACTTGCTTAGAAAGCATATTATGTATGACATACTAGAATACAACCATGTGAGAATTAAAGTCAAGACCAAAGGATGGGGGAGCTTGTTCGATAGGAGCCCAAGAGAAGGATATATACTGTGGTGAAGTACTGATATGATTTATATTCTAATACACCCCTCACGCAGAGCCCTTTGAGCTTGAAGCATGGACAATGCATAAAACCTCATATTTCTTGTGCAAATGACTTAGTTGTGAAAAAATAGAGACACCAAGGATAAACTCTTGACCCCAACCCTTGGGCTTATAGGAGGGACCTTTGTACCATGTCATGAACCAATTTCCAAAACTTAAACTATTAGGTAAACACATGAATAATTTTATCATCTTTACACGCCCCCTACACCACACGCAGAGCCCTTTGGGCTTGAAGAAGCGTGACCAATGTACAAGCCTACCCTAACTTGTGCTAAATCCAACTTAATTCGTAAAGAATGAGTGGCAAAGGATTTATCCTGACCACTTAGTCATAGAGCTTAATACTAATGTCATGAACCAACTATCCTAAAAGCTTCAGCTGTTAGGTGAAAACACATAAATGTTTATATCTCTAACAATAAAGATTTATTCAAACGTATAGTTGGAATAATATATAACTAAGATCAAATGCCAATAACTGGAATAAACATTTATTCAATCATGTTTGGAAAGCATTTTTAACAATTACTGCACCAAACTCTGATGGCTGCTCTTCAACCAGTCACAGGTTCTTAACTTGTCAGCCATAAATATGTACTGATTTTTTTATCACTCCAAAGACATAAATACAATAAACTCACTTATAAGAGAAGCACATGACGGTAAGACCCCATAAAATCCAAGCACCTCCACGGTAAGGTAAATCCCATTATAGAACTCCACTAGAGCATTGTAAGCATAATGATACCCTAAATGCCCCCCTTCGATAGTAATGCCATTACTTTATCAGGCTGAGAAGGATCTAAATAGCAAGAAATTATGAAATTATTTGAGGGGTCCATATATTGGCTTAGCTTTGCAAATTACCAACTAAATGTACCAAGACAATTGTAAGGGTCAGAAATTGACATGATAAAACTTTTCTACATTACCTTGTTCTTGAAACTTGCAAGGTGCAAGCTGTTAGAGAAATTAGAATTCTTGTGTTGAAAGAAATCTTATGACTTGGGCTTCTACTAGTAGGATCACACTAGCTCTAACGTGCTGCCCGGCGCCGGCCACCAGAATCTAGCAGTCTTGCTCACCGGTGCTGGAGCACATGTCTCACTCTCCAGCTGATTCCTCGACAGTCCCGGCTCGCCTCCTCCATTCCGGCCAGTTCCGGCCTTGTTTGCCCATTTCAGTTGCATGTCTGCTCGCAATTGCCCTCTGTTTTGCTGCTGTTCCTGTGTATTGTGGCTTCTATTTGACCTTATTCTGCATGGGTCATTGGTTCTTGGCTGTCAGCTAGGTTTGCTTCTGTTTGGTTGGGTTTGCATTGTTGGTTGCTGTTAGGCCTGTTGGCCTTTAGTCCTGGTTGAGAACTTGAGATATTGGATTCCGGATTCTTGCTCCTGTTTAGCTCTTATTCCTAGGTGGAATACTGGATTCTCATCACTGTTTGGCTCCGTTCTGCTGTTTGGCCCTTTACTTGTGGACTTTTCTATGTTCTGTCCCTCTGCGAGCCATTGATTGAGCTGATTCAAGCCGTTGTCAGCCGTATTCACTTTCAAGATTATTTGGGCCTCCATTTTGCTCTTTGAAACTTCCAAATGCAGTTCTTGATGAATTCGGAGAAGTTTGGCCTTTGCTTTTATGATTTCTTGCCAAGAAACTATTGTTGTGCGTATTTCCAGTAATGTATCCTCCTCCTCGGTCATGCAACATTCAAACCAGCTCTTCTAGTGACACATCATTCCAGCCATCATCTAGCTGAGTTATTTCCAGCAGCACCCATCTTGTGTATTCTCTCTTATGTCTCCAACATCTTTGAGTTGTCTTTCCAATGATGGTTTTTGGAACCCACATTCTACTTTTAGTTTATTTTCTTGCAATGTGTTTATTTGTAACAAACTTAAAGCTTAGTAAGCTTTAACTTGAGGGGGAGTGTTAGAATATTAAAACTCTTATTGTGTAAGGAATCTTGTTAGCTTAGTAGTCTTATTAGGCTTGGGCTTGTACAAGTAGGATTACATAGTACTTGACATAATTAATTAGAATAAATAGGGCCATGAGGTTAGTGTTTGTATCACATCAATATATCAATCTCATCCTATTATTTAGAGTCTCTATCATCTTTTCTTCCTTCTCCCTACCTAAACCCTATATTTCAACATGAACAATTGGAATCATCTAATTTAATGAAGTCAAGTTTTGTTTCTCATCACAAGTTTTACTAGTTGTAAGCAAGACATCCAATAAAAGAGTTTAGGTTAAAATAAATAATTAGTACCTATAGTTTTACCCGATTTGCATTTTCGTTCCTATAGTTCTTTTTTTATATATATATATATCGGTCCCTATAATATCACTTATTTGGATTTTGGTTCCTACTATTAAGGTATCGGTCCTTATATTTTTCACTTATTTGGGTTTTAATTCCTATAGTTTCTATTCATTTAGGTATTGGTCCATATTTTTTATAAAGGATTGGTCCTTATAGTTTTCAATTATTAAGGTATTGGTTCCTAATAGACTAAAATCCGAATGAGTGAAACTATAGGAACCGATATCCAAAGAAAAAAACTATAGGGACTAAAATTCAAATCAGGTATATTATAGGGACTACTTATTTATTTTAACCAAAAGTTTATCTGAAAGTATTAGGAGAATGTAGTTCCATGATTTTTCTTCAAGTAAAGAATGGTATACTTGAGCATTGCATACATTTCTAGGTTATATGTCCTGATCCTTTCTAAAGTAGTTAGAGATGCTGTACCTGTACCTCTGAAAAACCAAATACAACTTTTAAACAATTGTCTGTAAAGAATTCTTGTTGTCACACAGATTAATATTTCCTTTACCACTTAAGTGCTACAAATATATCATTAAATTGCAACAAAGGACACTTACCTGTCAAGTTGGAACCAAGGTAGGCATCTTTGAGGAAAACAGTACTTCTTACACCTTTATTTGTGAGGTAAAAGATCCCATCATGCTTTATCAAGCAAAGCAGTAATTTAGATGGTAAAAGATACTCTGCATGAAATGCATCCAGTTGTGCAGATGTCATCCTCTTATCCATCGTCAAGCTCAGGAGGTCATGAAGCACTGCCACAGTTAGATTTGGAGCTTTTGGAACAGCAGCTTCAAACGTCCTTGCATTCAAATACCGAGAAGGAAACTCCAATTTCTGCCACCTCTCAAGTTGCTCAAAGTACCAACTACCAACATTTGGTCTAAAACCAGCAGGAAAATTCACTTTGAATGCATATGGACCCACATAGTTCCCATCTCTTGATACCTTAGCCTTCCTTTGAAACCCAGGAGGCTTAAGAATTCCTTCCTATTCCACACTAGTTTCACGGGCAGTGACAAAGCCAATGAACAATCCCAGTTTTCCAATTCAAGACAATCTCTTCCATTGACTTGTTTCACTGAAAAGAATTGAGGGCACTTGAAAATCACTGAGGTGTTGAAGTCACCTGACAAACCCAATTCCGATTCGACAAGCTCAATCGTTTCAAGCGGAACACAGCAATCAGCTGACAACATCAACAGCTACCTGAAGTTGTGAACCAGAATGGGTTCCATTAACTCTCTAGCTTCAACTTCCTCATTAGAAATCTCCCTGGCCTTCTCAGTGAGGCAAACGTAAAGGGGTGCTCCGTTACCATCACCAACACGGAAAATCACGGGGTTTTTCTCAATAACAGCCATGAAATTCCATTTCTGCACAAACCCGGAAGGAGAGATTGATTCTAGTGAGATTGAACGATGCACTTGAGGTGCAGAATCAAGGATGGCTTCTTGTGTAACTCCATGACCCTGTCAAGTTCAGGGACTCTGGTAGATTTTCTTCTTGGGTCTGCTTCCACCACAGAATTTCTGCGTAATAGCCATCAAAATGAAACATGGGTAGTGGTTGTGAGGTTGGTCTTGGGTGGACATGACGACGTATCAACGTGGACATGGAAATGGATATGGGTCTGTCACTGTGACAGTGGGTACATAAAAATGGAAACTCTATTGCTGATTTGGTAGAGGGAAAACGAGTATGAATCTTGCAATGCACCACGAAACTGAGATTGAAATTGAAATGGTACAAGCTCCAGTGGAAATTGCACAAGGGAGCCAGATGAGTGGCAAAGTAAGAGGATCGCTTACTGCTGTCGCAGTGTGTAGTACTGGGGAGACCCGCGGAGGAGTACATCCTTTTCTTTTTTATTTTTTGGTGAAATAATTTTTTTAAAAAAATTTGCTAAAATTCCCGATCTAATTCATCACTATTTTCTTTAATAAAATTTGGCCCTTTTTTATTATTATTTTTATTTGGGATAATTTTGTGAAATTAATTGTTATAGGCTTTCAGTGGAAAAATTGTTTAAGTAGTAGTAAAATGTCAATAAGAAAAATGAGACATAATTTTTTTAGATTAATATTTTACATAACAATTTGTATATATAATTTACACTAAATATTGTGTAAAACCTAAAGTGGCATTAAAGTAATATAAAAACAATGTGCAAAAATTAACGCTCTAAAAAATTATAAACAGTAAAGATAGAAGATTTTTATTTAAATTAAAAGGTAGTAGAGAAAGGAGATTACTCTGGTACTTTTTTTTTTTTTTTTGGTTAAAATTCATAAAACTCCCCATCAACTATATTCCTTGTGTGAGTTAACCCTTGACTTTAAAAATGGTGTAACACACTTCTTGAATTTTCTACGTTGTGTCAATAACACACTGTTAATTTATCTGTTAAATAGTTAACAAATTCATCATGTGTTAATCAAATGATCATTAAACAATAAAATACAATCCATTTCATTACAAAAAAAAAAAAAACCCATTACCATCCAGATAATTGACCATTCTTCTCCAAATCAAAAAACTGAAAATAAAAATATTATTCAATGCCTCAATCCAGTTACATCCCAGCATTTTTAGATGCAAGAACTCCTGAGGGCGCATCTTCAAAAACAAGAAAACAAGGATCTACTGATCCACCCTGTTGACCATCAATTCACCATTAACTACAACATCAGTGTATCTATATGTGATTCCAAACTCAACAATCAAATTTGGAAATAAAACAATTAATAAAATGAACCCAACCCCATATTTATAGTAGAGAAAGAAAAGGCATCTGTAATCCTGCAATCTGCAGACAATGTTGTCATCAAGAGTACAATATTCATAAATTGGTATACCTCAAATCTCTTGGCTGCTGCAAGAAATACATCTGGTGAGGGTTTTCCTTGTTTAACTTCAGGGTCATCACCAAGAACATGATGCATCAAACAAAAGACTTCACCATGTCTTTGAGTTTTCAATTCAAAATGTCGCCTGTGAGAACTGTAGGGCATATTGTCAATACAACTTTGCTTCAAAAATTCTTCAAATTATAAACTAAAGAAGCTGATAAACAATAATGCATGACATAAAAATATTAACACAACATGGATGAAGTGTACCCAGTTGCCAAGCAAATCGGAACTAGCACCTCTAATAGAGTAAAAAAGGACAGAAGGACATCAATATATAAACATGGTAGTAGTGCATAAGACCCAGAACTTGTACACTAAAGTATTTATATAGCTAATCAGAGTTTTCAGTTTGACAAGCTAATTGTACCAGAAAAATTATATACAATGCAGAATATCATGTACTAATTCCAACACTTTAAATATTGAGTATCAGTCACAAACTTACAGATTGAAGGCCATAATAACCAAATTAGTTTAGCTAGCAGCAACCTTCGAACATACTCGATGTAGTTCCTAGGTTTGACTATGGCATATATGAGTACAGTTTAATGACATAATATTTTTGTGGCATGAATAGCAAAAAAAGATACCACAGAACCTATGCCTTGCAAGAAGATTAACTCTTGAATAGTTGCAAAGTTTTTTGTAAGAACGAAAAAAGTACATTCCCCACTAAAAAGTGAACAGAAACTTAAGCAAGAATAGCATTGCTGCTGACCGAAACAAGTAAGAATAAATTGAATATTTAAGTAGTTGCTTCTTTTTCTGCATGATTCATGCCATGGGTAAAGAAGAAGAGCCAACATCATGTCGGAATATAGCAGTAACGAACTTCCTAGCTTCTTCAGTGAATGTTACCGCCTGAAAAAGAAATGGGGCCTACTGAGACAGAGCAAAACGCTACTGAATGACCACAGTGGCCGGCAAACTTTAGAAGTTAAGTGTTTCCATCTCAAGCGCACCACATAATATTATACAGTTAGAATTCAGACTTCACTCAATTTAAACATACACTGTAGCAGATTATAGAAGCAAGAAATGAAGGAATCATTCATGCCGACTTATTTTCTGGTCAAAGAAAATCAATAAAAGAGGTAATTTTTTAGTCCCCTTCCTCGTGAAAATGGCTTAGCTTAATATTAAGCAAATTAGTATTATGTAGTGAGCACTTGCAAAATAGAACGCAAATTTCATTTCAAATCAGTTATAATTTCCGAATTGATTGAGTTAGTATGACTTGTTTATCCACACTTTGTCTCTTAATTTAGCTTACTAAGCAGCTTTCATTTGCTTCACCTTCTTCCTATTTCTATAAGCTCCGGCTTCTACAAGGTCTTATCAACATTTGAGTTTGCAACCTATAGAAAAGAAGTCAAAGTAAAACTTCGAACATAGAGGCAAATGACAAATTAATGTAGATATCATTGCTATTACTTATTAGGATTTAGGAGCTGCTCTATTATTAATGTGTTGCATTTTTCTCTGTTTTTGTTCAAAAGGCAAGAGTAGCAAGACTACTATGGCAGCAGCATATTCTAGAAGCGTTAGAAACTAGTGCTAAAATTAAGTTAGAAGGTGAAACCCGTGAGAAACTACACTTTGATGGGCCCATTGTGGAGAGATAGTGGGAGCAAGTGCATATGGAACAACATAGATACCAACAATGGAGGATAGGAACCAAGTAACTCTGACAAGGTTGAGGGAGAAGATTACTTAAAGGCAGAAAGAGTTTGAAAATTATGTTACTGCACTTGACAAGATGCTTATGTATTTCCACAATCTCAATAACACAACACTGTCACTAGGAAAATAGCAGACACGACAGCAACAGGAAAAATAACCATTAAAATGAAAGTATACAATGGAAACATATCCTATCTTCTAAATAACAAAGCAAACATACACTGTTCGAAAAATGATAGCAAGAGGCAAAAACAAAAAACCAAATAAAATGACTGCTAAGTCAATTAATATATTTATTCATCATAGCCAATTACATGAAGGCCAAGAAAACAAACTTTGTGTCATCTATTTTGACAAAATCAGTCATTATAGCCAAGTCAACTAGAATCTTCTTGTCATACACTCATAATGACCACAAAAATACATAAATCACTCCAACTAAGACTTTCTAATGTCACCACTAGTCTGACTTTCTAGTGTTCCTCTTAAAGTAGATCCCCACAGTCTTCTTTCACCCCTGTAGCTGAAGCTTGGTTGGCCACTTGTAAATACCCTTTGTGCTAAATTATGTATTTGTGAAGAAGTACTACAACTTACAACATTGGAAGCACTCAGTCCCTCTCCCTCCTACAAAATTGATGAGCAAAGTAACATAGGTTCATGAGAAATTTTATATAAGAAACTAATGAAATGAATAACTTACTGTATTTGATGTCTTCTTCTTTGGTGGCTTTTTCTTATACAGTTTTCTATTACGATTTTGTGGCCCTTTGCAGCACCTTGCATTGTGGCGAGTTGCTCCACAATTTCCACATGTTAAGGTCTGTCCTTTCCTTGTCACTTTGTAAGGATTGACTAGCTCATCTGCATTCTTCTTTCTTACTTTCTTTGACCTTCTTGGTGGAATTTTTACTTGAGGAGGCAAGATCTCATCTTGTTCCGTTTCTAGCCAAAATTGGTCACCGGGAATTGGGTTCATGCTATGCCCATATGCTGCCAAAAAAGTTTCTTTCTTATAGTAGTCATGAACATATGTCTCAGCTTGTATTTTCAGTACATTCAAACAAAACACAGCATGTTCACATGGAATCCTTGTTAAATTCCACTTATAGCAGTTACAAGACCTTGCATGTATGTCAATAATGCAGCTTCCCTCATGAGTAGTATCAACTTCAAACTTTCCATCGCCAACCATGTTTGGGAAACAGTGCACAACACCATGTTTTGACCTTTCAAGCTTCACTTGAATTCTTAGACATATTGGATCTGGATATTTCATCATTCTCTCTCTCTTGGCAACAAAACTTTTCATGAGCATTCTTCTAATCATCTCCAACATTGTAAGAATAGGTTTGTCTCAAACTTCAAGAATGAAATTATTGAAAGTTTCAGCAATGTTGTTGAGCAACATGTCACTCTTTGCCCTTCCACTAAAAAGGCATGCCTTGACCACACTTTAGGATCAAGCCTTCTAACCCAATTGGCAGCAAATGCATCAAGTCTTTCCAAATCTTACATATGAAACTTGAATTCCTGGGAAGTACATGCTTTGGCAGCATTTCATAATGCATCTTAAGTGCCTTTCCCTTGTACTCTTTTTTAAAGTTGGCATGCCTAACACCAAATTTATGTTCAGCACTTATTTCATCCAGTGTATCACTTAATCCCTATAGTATAAAAAATAGAATTATCATTAATAGTTAACATGCAAAAGAAACAAAAAAACTAATCAACATTGGAATCAAAAGCTGACCTTTTGCTGGTCCAACAAAAAGATCCACTCTTCCTATTCCATCGAACCTATGTCTTCAAGTAAAAGAGTAATAAACCACCTCCAACTATCTTTGCATTCAGACTCACACATAGCATATGCAATAGGATACATATTCTCATTACCATCTCTTCCTATTGCACATAGTAGCTGACCACTAAAACAAGTCTTCAAAAAGCAACCATCCAATGCAATGATAGGCCTACATGATTGCAAAAATCCCTTCTTGCATGCATCTAAGCTCACATATGCCCTTTGAAAAAAATGAAAGTCTGTTTTCACTAGCATGATTGATCCCTAATTACTTTGCATAATAACTTGACTATATGACCACAACTTCTTGTATTGATTTCCATGCTCACCATGTTTTTTGTTATAAGTTGCCTTCCAAGCTCTATAGGCTTGGAATCTACTACACTAGTTTTTAATAGCTGCATTGTCCCATTGAGGAATATCTCTTATGTAATCCTCATAATTGTTAGCAAACCAATTAGAATCAATTTTCTTGTTATTTGGTTCCCAACTACAAAATATATGCTTTGGGTTGTAAAAAGTTATAATTTGAAAACATGCGCCCCTTCACCCTTTGAAGCATGGACCTTCCACCCACATTTCCTCTTACGTTCAACAGTAATCCTTGCAGCCTCATTGTTGATGTAATTGAAGTCTATTGCTTGCTCAATTGTGTACTACTTTAAGGCAACTCTAAATACCCTAAAGTCAGCAAACTTCATCCCAATCTTAAGCTGAATCCTCTTCATCATATCTACCTTTTCATTGAACTCGGGATACCTACCCATTTTCCTTTCATCTTCTTCTGCATCACTATCATCTAAACTTTGTAAATCATCATTGTTGCAATAATCAGATTGACAATCTCCACTACACTCGGTTTCATCTCTTTTCTCAGGTTGCACACTATTACTACTCACAGCTTGCTTCATCCAAGTTCTAACCTCATGTTCTATTTTTTTGCCTTCATTTTCATAAAACAAATCAAACACTTAACTATCTCTATCTTCAAAATCACAACCTTGTAGATTAATTTCTTCACCCTCATCATTTATTTGAATAAATTTTCTTTTACTACCCTTACTTTTAGTTTTGCTCAAACATGCTTGGGATGAATGAACGAAAGGTTTCTTTTTCTTTTTATCTTTGTCATTAGAGGCAGAAACATTCAACTCAACAGGAACATTAGTTAAACTAGGAAGGCATAAAGGCTCAACCTTAGATGAATTAACATATTCTACATAGAGTTGCAGCATCCTTCCTACTCTAGAAAGGATATAATTTATAACAAACCTAACATCGTTATCATCCTTAAATAATCGAAGGTTATCTTCAAATGGCTTCCCTTCAAACTTAAACCAGAAACATTCCACATTCAAATACCATAAGTTAACCACATATTTAGAAGATGTGGTATAGAAAGCTTGTCAATGTCATACTTAGACAAAACCACACACTCCCACCAACATATCGCATCCTAGGGTTGTACTCAAGCTTTCCACCACAATGAATTTCAAAAGTAATGTACTCCATTTGATTAAATGGCAAAAGTCAAAGGAGTCAACAAATAATTAAACTTTGAACACAAAAATGAAAGGAGTCAATAAACAATTGTCATATGAAACATAAGCTATTCTAAGTAGACTTTAAAATATCAGTTACTTGTATCCTTATTCCATTAAATCTCAATTGCAACCAACAAATAATGGAAATTTTGCCAATGCCAAAATGAGTTGCAGCAATGAAATTGTTAAAGAACACAAATGGGATAGTAAATAATAAAGAATTTTCTTTTTCATTTCTAATAATTAGCTAATCAAAAATAGAAATAATCAAATAAGAGAAGCAAATCATTGGTAATCTTTTATTATTTTATCTAATGCAACTTCTTATAGAATTTTCATTCTAAAGTCCCAAACTAGTTACAAATACTAACTTCTTCGGAACTAACATATCTCTTTATATATATATATATATATATATAGTACTAGATACTAGAACTGGAAACAACTTCCTACAACATCACGACAAGGAGAAGACAAAATGGCAGCAATATCTCTTTACCTTCATTATTCCTATTGTCAATGTTTTGGCATTTTCATAATAAACCAGTGTATTTCTCATCCTAACTAGGATATATCATTTATAAGCCTTGTCAAACTCTAACTTGATAGGCTTCTCAATAGAACTATACTAAGGACACCTGGGCAAACTAAAGCAAGGAAATGGCATGCTAAAAGATACAATAAAGCAAGGCAGAGTAGTACTCAGAGCACAAAGTTTCTAACACAAGTTCACTCAATTGTAAACTAAATATTACTAGTCTACAAATTACAATTAAAAAAAACCATGAAATTGTAGCCTTCCCTACATGCTTATATTTCATTACCAATTAGCTATTAATAAGTCAACAGAACAATGCAGGGCACAAACAGAGCAGGATCACAAACAACTGATAAAAAAATCACTTTGAAAATTCTCAACACATGACGTCAATTGGAAACATTCTCAATTACAAAATAAAAATTACTAATTTGAAAATTCTTAGTGCATGTATATAGAAAACTCATCCCTTAAAAATTTATCCTTAATTTTACTCCCAAACGAAACATACACTTAGGGTGAAATTACTAACCTGACTCTTGAGGGTTGTACACGACACATAAAAATCATTCACAATTGTAAGAAATCGAACACCTTCTAAAAGCAGCTGATTTCAATCAATATCGCTAGTGAATTGCTCTAGTTTGAAGGATAAAATAATCATTCAAAATGAAGCCAACGTTCTGAGTTTAATATGGTTGAAATTGGAGACTGCTTCTCATATGGCCCCATTAACAATTTAGACGGATAATTAACAGTGTGTGTTAATAGCACAGTGTATAAATTATAAGGGGTATTTCACAGTATTTTAAAAGTAAAGGGGTAACTAGCACAATGAGGATAGATGAAGCGGGTTATTTGAATTTTAACCTTTTTTTAGGGCATTGATACTACTTGATTAGTTGTTAAGTATTTATTAGTTGTTATTTAAACTTTATAAATTTTTAACATTCATTGTGAGAACCAACAACAATAAATCTTTGACAACTCATCAATGATATTGGTACCCTAAAACCAAAACTAGGGTAGCATAGCACCGCTCAAGGAGAAAATGGTAGAATAAAATTTACCATAATTATGTTTAAACTTTGGGAAGTCACTATCGTGGACAACCATCTATACTATAGTTGTTAAATGGGCTAGCCTAATCCATTGTGGGTGAGCTAGACCCTTGATTGAGTTGGGTATGTGTGACTTGATTGCCTTTGAGCTAGCTAAAATATGATGCAACTCAAATTTTTGGGTCTTCTCACCCTTAACACTTTTTGAGTCTTTGCAATAGTTATGGTCAAAAATAAAATTCACCATAAATTAAAAATTTATGGCTCCATATCATGAATGTGCCAAAAGAAACAATTTCATAAGGAATGCGACAAAATTCATCATTGTATACCTATCGCTACACACGCACAATTGCATAAGGCATGACTACTATGTTTGGATGTTATATAAGGAGGGAGAAGGAAAGGGAAAGAATGGAAAATATGATATGAAGCATTGTTTAAATAATTTTTAATGAGAGAGAGGGAAGGGTAAGGAGGGAGAACACTTTTCCCTCTTTCCCCTAAAACTTCAAAATTCTTTTCCGTCAAATTGAGGGATAAGGAGGGGGAAATGTTTAATTTTAAATTAAATAAGAAGAAATAACTCTTATTCCCCCTTCTTTCCCCTCATTTATTTACTTAAACATCCAAATAAGGGAAAATAACTCCCTTTCCATTCCCTTCCTTCCCTTTGTTCTCCTTCCGTTTCCTTCCCTTCCCTTTCCCCTCTCTCAAAAACATTCAAACATAGCAAAAAAGAAGTCTATATTGGGCTTTACAAATCCTAATAGTCGCATTGTATCAATGAAAGTTTGAATGACGATTAATGAGAAGTGAGAATCGCAGTGAAGTCTAAGTGAGTTCAACATAGAAAATAAGCAATAAGAACGACGGTGAGGAATGAGTTATAATTGGAATAAGAATTAATCAATACAATTAAAATAAAGGTCTCAAATATGTTAACCCTAAATCATGGCATGTACAATAGCACAATGAAATTAGAGACTAGGTTTTAGGATTACTTAATTAAGAGGAAGATAATGAATCCATTGTAATCCTAAGACAAAATCACAAACAACCAGAAGAACACTCTAAAACCCTTGTTAGTTTTCTAAATGTGTGAGTGAGAAGAGAAACTATCCCTATTCTATGATGTTTTTTTTTTTGGGTATAATATCAATGGGGCAACTAATCTCGTTTCAAAACTTAAAAACCTACGCTTTTATATTTTCAAAACTAAAAAACTTTTTGGACGTTAGGTAAAATCCAAAATTTATAAAATCTTTACAATTTATGCTTTAATGCTTTAAAATATTCAAAATCTCGATTTTATCTCACGATTTCATGGTTTTACACTTACAATGTAAATGTGCTAATTTTTTACAAGTTTTAAACATTTTAACATACAATCTCCTTTCATTCTCCAATCATTTTAAATTTTTCAATCAATCAAATTCTAACTCATTTGTCCTTCTACTTCTAGATTCACCTCTCTCATTTTGAATTTTTTATTATTGCAAGTTCAAACCCATTTAAGCTCTTCTCTTTCACTCTCTCTTAGTTTTAATGATGAAGATGATATGGGAAATGAGAACTTGGAGGATGAAAGTGTTAACATCTTTAAAATTTAATTAAATTTTCTTTTGCCATAATTTATGATATATTAATTATTAAGTTAAGAAATTTGTTATTTTAATACTTAAATATGAATGAGAATATTTATATATCATTACTAATGATATTTTACATAAGATGTAAAATTTATACTTTTATATTTTGTTTTTACGCTTTGCTTTTACTAAACCCTCTTTTTTGGTGAAAATTCGCATTTAACAACACTGTTGCCAACTATGGGCATACTCTTAGTTCAGGGCTTCATTTGTTTCACTAGCTGCCTTCTTTCCTTTCTCATCCTTTATTGTATGATGCCTGTGGCACTTGGCTTCCCGGGGCTTTGTTTAGTTATTTTGCTTTTTTGGGTCTTTGACCCAATGTTGCATTAAAAAAAAAAAAAGGAATAAAGGCCTCTTATGCATTCAATAGATGAACTAACCTACCCATGATAGTTAGTCTATATATAAAACTTACCACACTAACTCATATGAAGAGAAGTTCTCACCAATAACTAGCCTAATAACAAAAGTGATTACATAATAAGGCTAAGTGTTAACAATATAATATGCATTAATATTTTGAGATCCAATTGAATTTGAGTTTTTATAACTGAAGTAGGCTTTGTGAATAGGTTCAATATATGTTAAATCAATGGGTAGAGCATGCTCAACTACTTTTTTGAATTGAGATTGAGAACATTCGAGATGATGAGACACTAACTTTAGATATTGAAGAAGATTCAAGACACTAACTTCAAACAAACATGAATGCACATTGAGATAAAACTCTTAACTGTGAGACAAGCACGTATGGAGTTGAAGCCCGGACTAACCCTTTGCTTGGATGAGGAGAGAAAATGGAAAGAGAAAAAAAGGAAAGAAAGAAAATGGAAATAAGAGAAAATGAAGAGAAAAAGGAGAGAAAGAAAATAAGATAAAAAATTTTCTTCTATTTAGTTACATAGAAAACTGAGAAAAAAAATATAATTGTATAAAATAGCCTAAATATCCTTATTATGATATCGAAGAATGTGTTTTTGTTAGATAAAATTATAATTTCAAAACTTTTCTCTCCATCTCTCCTATTTTCTTCTCCAAAGTGAGAAGAAAAGTTCTAGGTGGGCCCTTTACCTTCTTCTTTTTTCCTTCCTCTCCCTTTTTTTCTCTCACCCAAGTAAGAAAAATTCAAAATCTACCTATTTTCTATCTTCCTATTTCCTTTTATTCTAAATTCTCTCAAACCAAGGCAAAGGGTAAATGTCTGTACCCTTCCCACTCCCTTTGGATGTGGCCATCATATAGATGGACCAAACTTGGTGGGAAAAAAGCTAAAGCCGAAAACAAAAATAACACTGAGCCAACCCGAAAAACTACCATGCTAGCTCGCCTCGGCTCAATCGAGTCATATAATGTTGTCAAATATGTCTGATTTTTGCAATATATATATATATATATATATATATATATATAATATATATATTATATATATATCACGAGACCAAAGGCTTGATGATGCCCAAACATTTTGTTGTTAAGAAAATTCTAAAAGAAAGAAAAACTAGAAAAAATGATATAAATCACTTTGAAATATATAATTACCAAAAATAGTATAGTTTTCTCACTTTCTTCATATTATCTTTTAATTTTATTTCATTGTTTTAGCTATATTTTAACAAGTGAGGTGAATGATGTTATAACAATTAAATTTTTTTAATTTTTAATGCTATTATTACATTAAAACAATATAATGTACATGATATTTTAATTTAAAAATTATTAAATTTCTAGAAATTCACAATTTAAATATAACATCGTATGTACTTGACAAATAAATTTACATAAAATTAATACCAATGGTTAGACATTCAAAGGAGCTGTATCAATCTTAGGGCCTATCAAATACTCCTAAAATCCAATTAAACAATAACAACAAAATGTCAACCAAGTCTCACATCATCAACATGTATATAAAATAAGTATTTTTAAAAAATATAAATTAAAGAAAATAAAGACACACAAACTGTAGAATATTATCCTTTTTTTTTTAAGTTTTCAGCCACAAATCCAATAGTCTCGAAGTTTCTCATTTCCCCTTTGTCTCCCACCTTTTTCCGGCCTCCTTCCTTCACTTGGAACAAGTGGCATCCTACCACTAATCAGCACTTCAGCAATGGTGGCATCCACAAATTCAATCACAAAACCAATGGCCCATCTCATCATCTATATATGCTTTTGACAATGATAGCTACGATGGTATCTAGGTTAGCCACTTAGCCCCTAATCTTTGCCAATGAGCTTGTTTTGCATCTTATTTGTGAACAAGTGGTCATTTTTCTCTTGGGTGTTTCTTAAAAGAAAAGTTTCAATAGTTAAGGAATGTGGACTATCTCATCACTTTTCAAATGGAGGGTCAAGAAATGCAACAATGCTTAGTTACAGAGGAAATCTGCAGGGAGTACATTCTTTTTTTTTGTGAAATATATATATATATTGCTAAAAGTCCTTATCTAATTCATCTTTATTTTCTTTAATAAAATTTGGGATTTTTTTTTATTTTTTATTTGGATAATTTTTTGAAATTAACTGTTGTGTGCTTTTAATGAAAAAGCTGATTAAGTAGTAGGGAAATGTCAATAAGAAAAATGACATATCAAATTTTACATTTATATTTTGAGTTTAAATTTGATTTATTATCAGTGTAAAACTTTTTATACTATCTTCATCCAATCATGTGATAGCAAGTATTTAACTTTTTAAGTAATTGTTATAATAGTTAATTTCTTTTAATAATGTGTTAACACATAACTGAGTGATAGTTGTCACAATCGTCCCTAGAGAGTTATCGCGATGGGATGGTGAGAAAAATTGAGAAAAAATGAAGTCACCACTAATAATTATTTAAAAAAATTGTTAGAAAAATCTTTTTTTATTGAAAGAAAAAAAAAGAAACACTGGTTTGCGAAATCATATTGAGTTTGGAAATCTATTTATGCACAGAAAAGGATAGAAATTTAATCCTACTGCACTCTTAATATATTTGTCCTAAGATAGTTATCCTAAATTAATTGTACAACATATTGATAGCCTTAAAATATTTAAATCACTCCTTTAAACAAAAATAAAATTAAAACAATAAAAAAAATAATATTAAAAATATTAATGAAAATATTTACAATTTCAGCCTGTCTTATGCACCTACGTATCCACACATACAAAAGATAGTCAAAGTTACATAATTCTTGTAAAAAATAATTGTGGCTTAAAGAATTTTAAATTTAAAAATAATTGATTGGATGCAATGTCTTATTGAATGATTAAAAGAAATTAAGAGATTGATTGATTGTTTTGTTTAAAAAAAGTATTAATAATTATATCACTAACAAATCAAAGAACCATTACGACAACGTTGATGGTTAGTGATCATAATTTGATTTGACGGTGAAGAGCCATCATGGCTACATCATCCCCAATTAATTAAAGATATTAAATTAAAAGATGGTTAAATTAAAAAAAATTGTTAATTAATTACTAATTGATTAAATGTTTACATCACTTACGAGTTAAGGAGCCGTCACGACTGCCTCGATAGTTAGTGATTCTAAATTATTTTCAAGGTGGAAGAGTTACTCCTAGTTAATTAAAAATTAAAAATTAAAAATTGATGTTGAAGGATGAATAAAAATAATTCTAAATTAAATAATAATTAGTTATAAATTAATGAAAATTATTTTCTAAAATTATTTTGGTAAAATGTTAAAAAAAATTATATTACTCTAAGTTAAAAGAGTCATCACGACAACATTGACTGTTAGTTAATTTTTTAGAGCAAAAGAATCGTCACAGCAACATCATCTCTAGTTAATTAAAAATTAAAATTAATTTTTGAAAGATTAATTAAGTAAATGAAAAAGAATTGTAGATTAAATAATTATTGGTTAATAAATTAATGAAAATTATTTTCTAAAAATTTTGGTAAAATGTTTAAAAGGTTGTGTCATTTTAAGTTAAAGAACCATTACGGCAACGTTAACTGTTAATGAATTTTTTGGAGCGGAAAAACTGTCGCAGCAACGTCACTTCCAATTGATTAATAAGTAATTAATTGAATTTAATTTCGAGACCAAATAGCCGTCATGTGAACATGGCCTCAATTAGAATTTTTTCAAATTAACAAATTGACCTAACTCAGATGACTCAAATTGAGATTTTTAAAACTTGAGAATTGATTTAATAAAATAAAATAAAATAGAATAAAAACATAAATTAAAACAAATAAGAATATGATGAAAATGAGATAAAAATGTTTAAACTGAAATAAAATAAAAATTGGAACAAAATAAGTACTAAAAGCATATAAACTAAACAATTACCATTTTGGTCAATTTCAATTTTTATTAACCCAACCTAAAGTTGAAACTAATAAATATAAATAAAACTTTAGCCAAACAAACCCCAATATTATCGCATGACCTCACAAGCCAGAATGCTAACAAACAACAAACACACGGTATTAATAAAATAAAACTGCACAAACATTAAACTGGATAAACACTAAAGCAATTCCTTTTAAACTTTCAAGTGAATATTCGAACAAGAAGAGAAGAATTTTGGCACTGCACAGATTTATTTAAGACCGTAACACAAGCACTAAGGAGACTGTACATATTGATTTTATTTAATGGAAACACTTCTACTCATAAAACTTTACCATTGACAGCTTCACTTTCTTTTCTAAAAACTTTCCCAAAACCAATCATGATGAAAATCATAAGGTTAAGACTTATCCTATGAAGCTCAATCCCTCCACCAGCCGAGTATGGTCAATCAAGGTCATCAAATAGAGACAAATCTTAGTCATCAAACAAAGGTCATAAGAGATGGGACCACAAACATTGAAATAATTTACTGGCAAAAGAAACAAAATAACCCGCTAAGAACTATAGAACCAAAAGTAGAATCTAATTTGCACACCACTCCCTAATCAACCCCATTCTTTTCCCTGCTTATTCACCTTCTTGAGGTGCAATAGATGCTCTAATGATCAAGAGCCTCAGCCACACTTTGCAGGGAATAAACAAAACAAAACCAGAACAGCTATAAAATTTAAAAGAGAACCAAAATAAATAAATAAATATATAAATAAATAAAGATCAATGCCTAATGCTGCACAAACTAGAAAACTACGACCAAGCCAGCACAAAGCCATCTTAAACCCATAACCAAATATACGCAGCAGTATCGAGAAACATAACTGAACCAATCATCAAAACTCACTCACCATATATATCAAGGTGAAAACACGAAACACATAGTGATGCATCATCAACACAGGAAATATTAGCAGTTACATTTTCACTATAACATCAACGATAATGAATACAGTAACAGTCCATGAACAAAAAAATCTCACTTAGGAATTTCATCAAACAAGTTATATACAGCTCAGTCATGCCTCAAGTCAGTAATAGGAGGGATGTTCATTCATCAGAAATCGAAACAGAACCCCATCCTCTACAAATCAACACCATAGTAACAATAATTTAATCCTCAAATGAAGACTGAAAACCCAAACATAGACCCAAAATCCAAGACAAAATAGGATGAACATAGGTTACCAGTTGCCGACCCTTAAACCGAGGCAAGCCTAGCTAGATGACCAAATCCTTCTGCTCACGGCCCCTTCTCCACACTTCAGACGCTCCAAAGGTTTCCATTCTTCCGAATTCTATCTGAAATTTTCTAAAACTCTCCTCCCTTTTTTTTTCACCCAACCCGTTCCCTTTATAGAGCGATTTTTCTTTGGCTGCTTGTAGGCACACCAGGCCCTTGTTCGCGCGGCAAGCAAAGCAATGGGGAACAAATCGGCGCTGCTTCCGCTGACATACAGAGACAGGGTGTCGTCCGTCCTTGTACCTCCTGCCCGTAGTGGAGAGGACCGTTCCTTGCATGGGTTGGCACAAAGGACAATTTGACTTGGGGTGCGCGTGAGGTGGAGGGGGAGAAGGAAAGTAATGCGAGAGGGAGAAGAGTGCGTGAAATGGAGGGAGAGAGGGAGAGAGGGAGAGAGGAAGAGAGAGGAACCGATCGTGAGTGGGTGAGGGAGAAATGCCTCATTGGTTGTTGGTCTCCTTGTTGATATTGTTGCTTTGTTTTGTTTTGTTTTTTAATTTGGCCTTTTTTTTTTTTTTGCTTTTGTTTTGTTTTTTTTTTAACTTTTTTTTTTGTTGTTGTGATTTTTTTGTGGAATTTGATCTTTATTTTGATCAGACAAAAAAAAACAAAAACAAAAACAAAAACAACAAAATCAAAAAAAAAAATGAGACTTGGGCTAAAAAGAAATGGCACGTAATTAGGTTTTTTTTTAAGCTATCCTTGGTTCATTTTTTCTTCTACTTTTTATTTTTGATATATATTTTTATTAATATTTATTATTTTTTTATCTCAGTTTTATTGTCCAGATAAAATAAGGTGTTCACAATAATATAAAAAAAATTATTTTGACAATAAATTAAAATTAAATTTTTATGAAAAAATTAAAGTGGTATGAAGGTAATATAAAAAATTAATGTGTTAAAAAATTATGAGTAGTGAAGTTAAAAGATATTTATGTAAATTAAAAAAGTTATACTAGTTACAATATGAGAAAAGAAGGGAGGATAAATTTACCAATGTGATGTTTAAACTTGAGTTAATAAACGACCATACTAGAGCTATCAAATGAGCTAGTTTAACCCATTGCTAGTTGACTCATCTAGAGCCAGACCCTTGATGAAGTAAGGCTGAGTTGGCTCAATTACCTTTGACCTGGCTAAATGCTTGTCCAACCCGAAAATTCTGGTCTTCTCACTCCCTCAACACTTTTTAAGTCTCTGCAATAACTACGCTAAAAAAAAATCATCATGGATGTGCCAAAAGAAATAATTGCATGAGGAATGTGTCAAAATTCATCATCATACCCTAACACATGACAACACAAGCACGATTGCATGGGACATGATAAAAAGTTTGAATTGGGCTTTGCAAACCCTAACAATCGCATTGAAACGATGGAAGTTTGAATGACAACGAACGAGAAGTGAGAATGGCATTAAAATCTAAACAAGTTCAGCCCAGAAAAGGAAAAGTGAGAATGTCTATGAGGACAGAATTGGGCTCTTCAAACAAACTCAATAGCATTAAATTAATGTATAGAACTTGTTCAACCTATTCTTTGAACTGAGATTGATAAGATTCAAGACACAGAGACAAAATACTAAAAAGGTATGTTTGGAACCAAAAATTTTAAGAATTAATTTGATTTATAAATAAAAAATCTTTTATTTGGAAGGTTATAAAATAGAAACTGATTTAATTTTGCAATGATTATCAAGTATTAAAATGATTTCTTTAAAGTTAAATTATATAAAATCAATTCAAGCTTTTATTGATTTTTTTTTTGGTCTTCTATTTTTTTATTGATTCAAACATTGGGATAAAGTTGAAGGCTTAACTGGATGTTTGAACGCCCACTCCCTTTGGGTAAGGCCATAATCAAGATCGATTGAATTAAGTGGGCAAAAGCTAAAGCAAAAAACAATTAATAAAAAAAAGACATCGAGCCAGCCCACAAGACCATAAGTGTTGCTTGCCTTGATTGGATATATTATCGGCCCATATCATATCAAGCCCAATACGCCCAATTTTTTTAAGCTAACATATGTATGTCTTGACTTGTCGATTGAACATATTTGACAAATCTAATCTATATCACTGTATGAATATATTAATTTATTTTATATTTAAAATATTTTATAAATAAAAGTTTATTGAAATTTTTTTTAAAAAAAGTAAATTTTTTGTCAATTTAATTATTCATTTGTGAATTTAATTTAATAAATAACTAGATATATACCCGTTGGTTTGACCATTATTTTTATAATTATTTTTTTTTATTGAGCGTGAGTTTTAATTTGTTTCTGTCCACTATCAAAAAATAAAATAAAAGTAAATAAAAAATTAGTGCCCAAAAATATATAGCTAAAGGACAAACATCTCTCTCAATTTTATTTTTCATATTCTTGTATATGTTATCCATTTGCCTTCATAAAATACAACATATCTCATAAGCTAAAACTCATGAAGATCAAACATATAGTAGATTATATATGTAATAAATATCACTATAATAACAACTATGTTATTTTTTCATCTTAATTATCACCTCCTTCCATAAGCTTATCTTTTAGGATAAAAAGAAAAGGGAAATATGAAAAAAAAATTAAACTTCTCTCTTATTAAAAGTAGGTGTATGAGAGAAGTATGGAATTAATATATAATAATAATATTTTTACTATAATAAATACCGTAGAAAATGCTCCTCTTCTTCTATTTTCTTGTAAAACAAAAGCATTTAGAATGAGGGTAGGAAAAATATATAAGCTTACTTTTTAAGATATGAATCACCTTTATTACATATATGTCTACAATATTGGCCTTTGATTTATAATTTGAAATAACTAACTATAGAGCCTTTGCAATATATACCCATCACCACTTCTTAACATAAAAATCACAGAAAATGCACACCCAAAATAGTGAAAGCACAGATGAATTAACATAAAAAGAAGTGAACTTTAGCTATATGGTGTATCAAATAAAAAAAAAAAAGAAATTTGTATGGATAGTTAAACCTTATATGGGTCTACACAGATAAAAAGATAAAGGCGAATTCTCTGGTACCCTTGGATTTAGGAGGTTTTGGTATCCTTCTTAAATGGCCCAACAAAATTTATACATATATCATTTATTTTATAACTCAACACTAATATCTAAAAAGTTTTTTTTTATAACTTTGACAATCTTAGACAATAAAATAGTATGATTTTAGCCATAGTTTGATAGCACAGAGATTTCATATGGCACCATTCTGTATTCAATTCTGATTTGCTGTCCAAAATATTTATATTTATATAAATATAAATATTGACAGATATAGTTTGTATATAAAAAACATTTATACGTTTAATAAAAAAAAGATTATACGTTTAATATTTTATTTAATTATAGGGTTGAATAGATTTATTAGAAATTAATGTTATATATTACCATTATAAATTTAAATAATTTTACAAAAATATTATTGTAAATATAATATTAAATAGCAATCTTTCGTTATATAATTAATTAATATTATTAATAAGATATTTTTTAATTATTATTTAGTTCACTACGAATAGATTGTTACTCTTAAAATTGAAATATATTATTCTATATAAATTATTAATTATTTTTGATAATATTTTATACATTTTTATTATTTTATTAAAAAATAAATATGTAACTTAAAAGAAAAAGTCTATATATATATATATATATATATATATATATTGATATATTGTAAAAAATAAATATGTAACTTAAAAAATAAACATAATATATATTTTTCATGTTAATTCTTTAAACAATATATATAAATTGAGGGATTCAACTTAGAAGAAAAAGTGAAGAATTATGTTGTTATTGAGGAAATCAACAATTAAAATTATGATAAAATTAATGTATGCTTTTATAACTTCAAATATATATAGTTATAATTTCTTTTACAATTATAATTACTTTCAGATATAGATAGTTATAGATAGTTATATTTTTTTTCTATATACACTATTATAACTTACTTTAAATATATTTTAATTTTTTATAAAAATATTTTTATTTAAATAATTTTAACTATTAAAATTATAATTAATTAATTTGTGAAATAATTATATAAAATAAATAAAAAAAATATTAATTAAAAGGCACGACAATGCATATAAGATGCTATACTATGGTGTTTTGATTATAAAACTATCCCTTTGATTAATGTTTAGTTCATTTTCGTGTCTTATCCATGTTCCTATTTAATCATATTATGGTGTTTTGGAATATCTATGTTGTACAGGATAAGACTTGGTAGTATAAGGTTTTATGATATGAGTTATGAGGACCTATTTAGTACATTGTATTAGATAAGACTTGATAGTATAGAACTTAAGAGTTAGGGTTGAATTAGGCTTGATGTAGGGCAAAGGGTTGAATTTAGATAGGAGTATAATATTATTTATCGAAACGAATAGAAACAAATTCAATCATATCTTATCAAGATTTGTACTATGTATGAAATATGACATGATAACATTATTCTATCAAATGCCATATATAATGTGTGGTTTAATAATCTATATTCAATTTTTCATATAACATGATTATACCTATATAATATGATTATATGATTATACCCTTATTTTATTAATTTATTTTCCAATAAAATTTCAGGTTTATAATTTTTAGCATGAAGAATTTTTTTTTAATAATATAAAATTTTAATCGAACTAAAAATTCACTAAAAATTCATTAATATATATAAGAAACCTATTTCTTAAAATTGATTATTTTCTTAATTTACTTTTTAGTAAAATTTCATGTTTATAATTGTACAATATGAATAAATATTTTTAATAAATATTAAAATTTTAATGAAACAAAAAAATTCACTAATATAACATGAGCATCCTATTTCATAAAATTGCTTATTTTCTTAATTTATTTTATAGTAAAATATATGAAGTTTATAATTTTTAATATGAATAATTTTTTTAATAATATAAAATTTTAATGGAACAAAAAGGTAAGCTTGGATATGGAATCAACTTGTGGCTAATATTTTGGGTAGCAAATCAAAATTGAATACATAATGGTGCCATATAGAATCTTCCTGCTATCAAACCATGGCTAAAATCATGCTATTTTATTGTCTAAGATTGTCAAAATTATAAATAAAAAAAAACTCATGAGGGCAAGGTAGCAAATATAATAAATTGGAGACTTTTTCAAATATTAATATTGAGTTGTAAAATGAATAACACATGTATAAATTTTATTGGGCCACCTAAGGAGGGTACCAAAACCCTCCTGAATCCAAGGATACTAGAGAATTAACCCTAGATAAATTGGGAGCATCTAATATCATCAAATGCTTTCAAAGTCATCAGATGCCTTCCGGCCACTATCTGAAATACTTGATGGGTTTATATTTTACACACGTACATGTGTTTTTCTCCATTCTCCCCACAGGTAAAAATAACGTGCAGATCTGGTGGTGGCCTTCGATCTAATCTCCCTTATCTGCAAAAGCCTCATCAATCTAGCTATCTACAAAGGGAGTGATTGCAGTCACTAATTTGATTACCCAATACAAAAGACCAAGGAAGGGAAGGAGCTTGGGCCAATTGGAGGAATCTAAACACGACAGGAAAAAGCAACTGGAAGAATGCAGATATAAGAAGCAACTGGAAGAACGTAGATGTGAGAGAGAATTCATTGTTGAGATAATCAAGAGACAATGGAACTGAAGTTGGGATTAATGCTGGAGAGGTGGGGTTGTGTAGGAGCAACACATTCCATTGGGATATCAAGTAGAAAAATATAACTGAAGCTTTTATTCAATGGAATGAAAAGACGTTCTTTATTAGCAAGATGCAGTGTTGAAAGATGAGAGAAAAAATGGATGACATGGCAAAATAGTATGGTTGAACTGTTAGGATGGGAAAGCCTGAGGTTTGAATGGCTGATGCGGCAAATGAAGAGCACACTTCATATGAAAACAAAGAAGATGATAGCAACATACATTTAAGCTAAGACATAAATGAGGTGGGTGGAGTTACCGGAACAGTGAAGATGCTCAAAAAAGAAGATGGGGAGACATTGCACCAGGAGTTGAGAATAAGAAAAAATAGCTGATGTGATTAATTTTAAAGAATTGAAGAGAACTGACATGGTAGTTACTTAAAGATTGTGATTGCCGACTTGGTAACACCACAGGTCTTGTCTCAGAAATAATATATTATAAATAGATTTATATGTACTTAAATATGAATTTGAAGTGTTTCATTTCAGTTTGTCAATCAAATTTGTGATTAACTATTGGTAAATTAGTAGTTAAATTGGTTTGGCCTATAGCTAATCGAACGCGCAAATTGAAATGGAAATATTTTGCTAAGCCGATCATTCATATCATTCTCCAAGCTTCTCGTTGTTGAGAAAAATTTGAAGCCACGAGAATCTCAAACACAATTGAAGCTGCTATCTGTCAAATAAGGTATGCTCAAAAAATGTGATTGACACTGAAAGGAAGCTATATCCGCAACAAAAGCATAGCTAGGAATTCCTGCATCCAATTTTGTCAAATGACGTCCACAGCGATGTCATGGCAGATGGTAGTGGCAGGTTTCTAAAAAACCGCCACAAATTTATCATGGCTATGCTGTGGCAGTTCTATAAAGCATGATGCTATGGCGCTGCCTGAGTTAAAATGGTGGAGGTAGATGAGAATGTCTCATCTATCTTCATTTTCCATCCTTTGGCTCTCACACTTTAGAGGGTATTATGATGTTTTGGCTGATGAATGTGTTTAGAAAAGTAAAAAGAAAATCCATTTCAATCGTGGTTACCTTTGTTATGTGAACACCATATTTCTTTACATTTTTTTTGTTGATTTTTGTTTCATTTAGCTCTCTCATTTTGCGTGTTTCACAGTCTGTAAAAAAGATAGTTTCAATACTAAGAGCAAAGTTATACCTTATAAGAATCCAAAAACTCTCTCTTTTTACGAGTTCCACCATAACCCACCCACCCTTTCTTTACATTTTGTAATTAACCCACGCATACAAAATTTTCTTTTCTTTCAATTTTCATAACTTTGATTGTTTTGTGATTTATCTTTGCGTTGTTTTTCTTTCTCTAATGCATTTATCTTCGGCGAATTATATTTGTTAAAAAAAATACTTCTATCATATTTATTGTCCTTGATATTTCACCCCTTTTTTATTTATATTCTACGGGTCTTTTTAATAATATTTTACATTGGTTTCAATATGACTACTTTACTTCTGCCAATCCCCCAATTCGTCTACGATGAATTTTTTACTTACCTGCCCACAGCATCCGCACCACACACAATAAACAAGGCCACGGCCATATGTTAACTCATAATTCATTAAAATTGATACATGGCATGCTCTAAAATAGTGTGTAGTGCCATAAAACCCTCCTTAAAGAAACTTGCTCTTACCTCTTAACAAGCCAACAAATGACAGACATAAAGGGCATCAGTTTGTATAATTAAATAGCTTTCCAAGGCGTGCAGGATCCATTGAAAAATGCTAGTGCTCAATGATCAGATAGCAACTAAAGTAACAAAAGCTGAAGCACCAACTTCTCATAAATCTTGGAGATACACAATAGATTGACGAGTCGATAATTATAAGTATTGGATATAGCAGTGAGCGACCTGTATTTTCAAAAAGAAGACTAAAATTCAAATTTTAAAAGAGACATTTGTTAAGAGAACATCTTAGTTGCAACAATAATTAAAAGAATTAACGAGTTGAGCATAAATTTTTTATTATAGAACCTAAGAGATCCACAACTTAGGCTCTTAACTAGCTAATTACAGTCGGTCAACATAATAAAACAGACATTCAAGTCATTTTTTCTTTCCCAATAAGACGTGGCACAAAGTGAAGAGTACAAGGAAGAACAAGGGCATGACCCGCAAAGAGTTGGTTACAACCATATTTTTAGCCTAAGAAATATTTGCAACCATAAAATGGCTAGTGGACGCAGTCACCAACAAAACTGATGATGGGTACAGATTGGACGGATTCAACTAGATTGCCCGTTCTGCAATCCGTTTAGTAAGAAGAAAAAGAAAGAAATAAAATAAAAAGAGTTTTTTTATTCTTTGACATTATAAATGTTGCATATTCTATTTTATTCTGTTTTTTATTTTACGTTACCAAACAAGGCCTTAAGTACTTCCATATTCTGCTGCCCAGTTAGGTTCGATTCAACAATGAGTTCGAATCAAATGATTGAAAAAAATTTCAATTTTCTTTTTGTTTATCTTGTTTTGCGTAGAAATTTAAAAAACTTCAATCCTTGTTGAACCCAAAAAAACCAGATTCACACCGGTATTATAAATTTACTTAGCTTAAATACCAAATATCTATATTTTTTTCTTATCTATTCAATTAAATGTTAACAATTTATTAAAAAATATTTTTCTTTAAATTAACATTAATTTTTTAAAAATTTAAATTTTTCTAACTGATTTGTTAGACATTCAATTCAATTGAAAGGAAAGTCAGGGACAGAAAAAATAGATAAAAGATTTAAATACCACAGATGATACACTTCACCAACATCAGAAGCTCGACACTAACTTCATAAATGATTCTTTATTTCCCACACAACTCCCCACAACAAAGCCCAACAAATTAGCTGAATCCTAAATACTACAAATGACAGAAAAGCTATGAACATGAACAGATGCATTAAGTGTTTAATATATAACACTGTAGCATAATAAGATCAATAAGAAATCATCCAAAACACTGACACTAGAAAAACAAAAACAGAAAAAGTAACACAATTATTCGAAAGAAAATATTTCAAATTAAAATTCGCATAAATAATTTCAAAAGCATCGATGCAATCCAATGGCCCAAAAAAGCATCGATGCAAGTGCTAGGAAAGTCCAATAAGCTGACAAAATTACCACAAACAAAATTCAGGATGAAAGCCACGGTAACAAATGTTCATCAGGGAGAAAAAAACTCAGCTAGGTTCATAATGAATAACTCAAATAATTAAAGCTTGTCTTCGTATTCAGAGAGTGGAGTCATTTGCTCCTTCAAGCCCTTCCTCTTGCGAATGTCCGCAACGTGTGCCGCCGCCTGCGATCCGGTCTCCATAGGATCTGATGACATCATATCCCAGTGATCAAAAACACATTGTGGGAAAGCCTGACCTGATGTTGCAGCCCTCAATGTGCTTGAGAACCCAAAGGACTCAATGACAGGGAGGTATGCCTTGATGTTGTAAAGTGGGGTACCAGGCCTCTGCAATTCCTCAAAGACATGTCCTCGTTTCTGGTTAAGAACACTATAGATGCCACCAAGAGCTTGCTCAGGAGCCTGGATTTCCACAAGGTAAACGGGCTCAAGAAGCCTGGGCTTGGCAGTCAACTGGGAAGCATAGAAGACTCTCCTAGCGGTAGGAATAATCTGACCACCACCTCTGTGGATAGCATCAGCATGCAGGACAACATCACAGACTTCAAAGCAGATGCCTCTCATGTTCTCTTCAGCCAATGCACCTTCTTTTGACGCCCACTGGAATCCAGCAACCACAGAGTCCTTGATTTCATTCAGATACTGGACTCCCTTACACATGTCCACCACCATGTTGGGTCCAAGGGTCTCAGGTCCAAAACACCAGATTTTCTTGGCAAGATCCTTATCCCAACCAAACTCTTCAGACAAGATTTTAGAACGAACTTTGGGGTCATCCCTTGGTCCAATCTTTCCTTCATCAATGGCCTCTGCAAGCCCTTCCTCCATGGGTCTTGCTTCCATGTACAGACGGTTGTGCTTGTTGGGTGACTTGCTCATCACGGTACGGCAAGATCTCTCCAGGACAGTCTCACGGAAGGACACAACAGGATCAGATTTAACAATCTCAGCCCCACCCATGAAATCTTCTTGCAAGTCCTTCAAACAGATCTCAAGATGAAGTTCTCCTGCACCAGCAACAATGTGTTCTCCAGACTCCTCAATAGTACAAACAACCATAGGATCTGATTTGGCCAACCGCTTAAGACCTTCAACAAGCTTAGGAAGATCTGATGCAACCTTACACTGAACAGCAACACGGACCACAGGTGAGACAGAAAACTTCATAGCTCGAATAGGGTGGGCATCAACTTCCTTCTCATTTGTTAATGTAGCATTCTTAGTAATAAATTGATCCAACCCAACCAGGGCAACTGTGTTACCGCAAGGCACATCCTCAACGGTTTCCTGTTTCTTTCCCATCCAAATGACAGTTCTTTGCACACTTTTCACATACAGGTCTTTCTTCTCCCCAGGGACATAATTTGGTCCCATGATTCTGACTTTCAAACCAGTTGACACCTTACCAGAGAAGACACGGCCAAAAGCAAAAAACCTACCCTTATCAGATGCAGGAATCATCTTTGAGACATAAAGCATCAGAGGACCATCAGGATCACAATTTCTGATAGCAGCAGCATAAGGATCATCAAGGGGACCCTCGTATAAATTCTCAACACGATACTTTTGGGCCTTTGCCGGAGAGGGAAGATGAAATATCATCATTTCTAAGAGTGCATCATTAGCTGGGAGCCAGGTTTGCATGACACGTTTCATCAATGCTTTACCCATCAGGTCCTTCTCCTCAGATTTCATGGTGACTCCAAGCTTTTTCAACATGGGCCACAGCTTATCCTTCTGATCGTTCATACAAGTGTTAATTATCTGCTTGATGGGCTCATAGCAGAACTGAACAAACCCACGCTTACAGGTAGGAGAACCAGTATTCTTGTTGGTCCATTTCTTTGTGGCTGGATCAAAGAAGTTCTCACCCCAGAGCCTTTCCATCATCTTTGACTCATCAACCCCAAATTTTGAGGCATACATTTCTAGCAAAGTTTCGTCAAAGTAAAAGCCCATCCATGCAAACCAGCAGAAAAGGCAACTGTTCCTTTCTCTGGATAGACTTGAACATCACCGAGAAGGGGATCCTCGTATGTAGCCATGATTCACATTAGCATTCTCAATAACCCTTTGAAATGTCTGGTAAGGCCTCCTCTCCATCCACCTGGAGCTCAAGGAAGCATCTGTCCATCTTGTTAACTGTTAGAACAGGCCTAATTCTTTCTCCCAGGGCCTGTCGCAGCACAGTTTCTGTTTGGACGCAGACACCCTCAACACAATCCACCACAACCAGTGCTCCATCAGTGATGCGAAGTGCAGCAGTAACCTCAGAGGAGAAATCCACATGCCCAGGGGAGTCGATGAGATTAATGAGGTACTCATTCCCTTGGCGCTCCCCCTTATAGTTCTTGAGAGATTCATCAGTCATTTCATAGTAGAGGGAAATACCCGTAGATTTGATTGTTATACCACGCTCAGCTTCATCCTGACGGGTATCAGTCATACGGACATCACCTGCCACTTCTTGTGCAATAATACCAGCAGCAGCTACCAGAGAATCAGTGAGAGTTGATTTTCCTGCATTTGGAAAGTCAAACAAATAACGTGTTATTGGAACAAGCAAACTAAAGTAATTATATAGCATTACAAATCATTGCAGTACTGCTGTGATAAACAGCAAAATAGTTAGTGTTGATGGCATCATATGTACACCACAAATTCTAAGGAGTACATAGAAACAGAAACAAATTCCAAAAAAACTTCTATTTCTATCAAATATAAAAGGAACATTTTAAAAAGTTACAGTACATAAGTTATAACTCTAATACCTTGCTGTTAAACAAACACCAAAATACAATTATCTTTCCACAAAAGATGTGGAAAGAGAAAAACAGAATGTCAATCTGGAAAGTGCATACTATCATAGAGAGTAACAATCAGAACATATAAAAGCTATGTTGGTTAATCCTTACCATGATCAACATGTGCAATGACAGACATATTACGAATGTTGTGCTATAGTCCATAATGCGACGAAGCTCTTCAGCTGTGAACTTCACCTGCACATATTGACACAAATCTCAATTCAGATGATGCATATTTAACAAATGGAAACCAACTAAAAAAAACATGTAGTACCCTTAACTTACCATTTTGACTGGTCTTTATTTTCCAGAAAATATGAGTCTGTTGGATCTGAAACATCAAAACAATGAATTTAGCTGCATAGGAAGATATCTCAATAGCAGAAAAAGATCAAAAAAAGCCATCAAGATTACCCTGCTATAAATTAAAAAAAGTAAAAATTAGTAAAAAACTATTATATTTGTTTCAATATGACTACTGCTAAGTGCTAACAAGGGAATCATTAAGATTAATCAAGTTCCAATACAAGGGCACACTCTTTGAGAAGAACAGACAGTTTGTTTGCTATATATAGGTGCGCTTGTTTCAAGAAGTTGTCTAAGCTTTCAAAGGATGACACCATAAAGGCGCTCACCTCAGGCTCAGGTTGTAATTGTACAAAAAATAACCCTAAACTATCATTTTAAAACACACAAGTGACCTGCAACAACTAGACCCAAAAAAGGAATACTTCTCCAAGAATAAAATATCTGTAATATAAAATTGTGCGTGTTCAACCATGATCTATTTCTTAAAAATAGGAAGCATAGATAAGTATAAACAAATCCAGACTAAGTATCAGTTTCACCAAATCCGTAAACCCAATAAAAAAAAAATATCAAATCTTAACACCATCGAAATCTAAAATCAAAGTGCAGGCATTAAAACTATCAAATATCAAAACCAAGCTCACAAGAAGGCTCGGAAAAAAAACATTGCTGCAAGCAAAACAAGATCCGAATCACTAAACATGGCATATAGATAACAAGCGAAAAAACGCTGCCACATCATCTTGAAGCAAAATCCATGTGTTCTGAGAGGCATTCAATGGAAAAAAAAAAAACAAAAACAAAAAAACAAAACAGGAGCAAATTTGAAACATACAAAAGTCCCAAAGCGAAATCAAATCAAAATATTTAAGAAAAGCATAGATCTTCAGCAAATCCAACTGAAAAGCATGGGAAAATCTGGCACAGATCTGTTTGGCAGAAGAGAAACGACAGCAAATGAAGCCAGAGATCAGATGGACAAAAGACAGTTTCTACGGAGAAACGTACCTGAGATTGAGAGAGAGACACAGAGAAAGTGAGAGAGAGGCGGCGAAGGATATGGCTCAGCCTCTGTGAGTTTCCGCAGAGGCCCTCCCTCCGTATATAAGCGGAGACAAGAAGGGTAAAGATATTTCGTGGCATATGCCGACCGAGCAGTATTTGGGCCTAGGCCTGGGCCTGGGCCAGGCTACGATATTTAGGGAGAGCTTTTAGAGATAGAGGGAGAGAGTTTATATTATTCTGAACCAAAAACAAAATAACAAAATGAGTTTATAGTAAAACTAGTATTAATTTTTAGTATGTATTTAAATTAATTTATTTTATTATTAAAATTATTTATATTTAAAATTTTATTAAAAAAATTTAAAAAAAAAAATTTTTAAAAAAAAATTATATCAAATATGGGCTTATTGTCTAAGATTGAATTGTGATGATTTGTAAAATTTGATTTTTTATTAGATTACTATTAAAAGAAATTGTTTTAGAGAGAGAATCTAAAATGTGAAAAATAGGATGTAACTATTATTATTTTTGTGCATACGTTTATATATATTTTAAATTATTTAAACTATTATTTAGAGTAATTTTGATTCTTTTCACTAAAAATAATTTTATGCAACCAACAACGCATGTTCCATTTATATTTATTAGGAATCGAATTTTAAACATGATGCTTAAGGGATTTAAGCTATTTCTACTTAGACCAACACATACTGGTAGAATTTTTTTATGTTTAGTCTTAGAAATAAATTTGAATGCATAGAATATGATAATAATAGTTTTATTAGGATCGTATATTTAATGTAATTATTAATTTTGAAGAGTTAGATATAATAATAGTAATTTTGTCTTGATTGAATTAATGTTCAATGTTATGAAAGCTACAGATGTTCAACCAACCTCTTATAATTTTTAAACGGTTAAATGATGATGACAAAGAAAAATTGTTGGAGGATTTGAACTCTTAATGGTTGCATATTCAATTTTAAAAAAATATATATCCTTTGTTTTTTAACTTGTAATATGAAATTTCATTAAACGGGACCAAATTACATATTGGAGGTGGAGCTTCTTCAATCCATACCTCTTCAGGAATAAACAGAGCTAAGTTTGCTAACTCATTAGTGACTTGGTTCCCTAATCTCTTGTAGTTATGTAAAAGAGTTAATTCTAATGTAATATATTTTAGAATTTAAGCTATATGTTGAATTTTGATATATTGATTAATTAAAATTTTTGCAAGCAAAAGTTCTAATAGTCTATTTACTTCATAGTGGAATTTAATTGGGTTTTAATAGCTATATGATTATGTTGCGATTTTGAGCTTTGATGGTTTCATTAGCAAATTAAAGAATGCAAGATAACTACATAAGTTTTAATGGAAGTGAGTTTAGAACTCTACGAGAAGTTAGACATTTGTTTATGTAATTCTATGAATATCAATGCATACATACCACTTAGAAATAGATTCAAAAGTATAGCTATGAGTCTATGACTCAGTATTTCAAAAATTGAGTTGAAGTTATTTTGATCCTTAAAAAAATATTGACATTAAATTATAGAGAGTGATATTAAAATTATCGTCTGTGTATAAATATGAATTAAATTAATATAATTTATATGATTGAATGATTTAATGGATGTCAATTTTGTAAAATTGAGAAACTAAATTGATGATATTTTTTAATAATTGAAAGATTAAATTGATATTAATTTTTTTATAAGATTAAAATAATGTCATCTTCCATAATTTAAAGATTAAATTAATGTCAACATTTTTTAAATAATCAAAGTGAGGTTGATATAATATTTAGATGATCAAATTAGAGACTTACTGTAATAAGATAATATATTAAACCTGTTTTTGAAAAGTTAGGTTTAGCTAGTATAAAATTTTATTTTGGTTCCCAACGTATGGACTCTTAATTCATGCCCCAACACATAAATCCTCCCTCATAATTAACTACAATTAAAAATCAACAATAATAATGACGTAATAGCTCATATGACATTGATTATGATACTTAATGTGCTATGGTTAATATGATAGATTTGGTCTAGATCTTTTATTTAAATAATAACATTGTTTTCCTCCTATGTTTATTATTATTAAGCTTAATTGTAATTTTAGTACTCTTATTTTTTTGGTCTCTTATTTTGGAAATAAATTATTTTGCCCCTTAATTTATTTTTACAAAATAAGTAACTTTAATCCTTTCATTAGTATGTAATTAAAAACTTAACATAAAATGCTAATGCGATATTAAAAAAATTAAATTTTATCTTCTAATAAACCATTTAAATACAAGTGATAGAATATATTGATTACTTAGTACTACCTCGAAAAAAAAACTATGACATAATGATGATATATAATTCCTTCTTTATTTTAGAGTGATTTAAAAAATTGTGTTAGTGAATTATTTAAGTTTAACATTTGATTTGTATAGTTTTAATTTAAATTCAATTTAGTCCTCACACTTCAAAACTGTTTAAAAATGTTTCCATAACTTTTAAATAATTCAAAATGGTCCATATAACTTTTAAATAATGCAAAATGGACCTTCTTTGTTTTCTATAGTTTTACTCCAAGTTAGAATCAAACTAAATTAATAAATACCATTTTGCATTGTTTATAAAAGATCTTTCTAAATAATTTTAAATTATAGGGGACTAAATTAAATTTAAAGTGAATAGAAATCAAATGAATTCATAAAGTTTTGTGCATTAGAAATTTTTAAGGTATACAAATCATTCACAAAATGAAAAGTAACTTAAAAAAAAATTTAAAATATAATGGTGAATTTTATGAAATATGATTATATCTTTCCCTTCACATATATCGTGATTGTGTTCGTATTATGCCAAAATTATTATCTTACATAAACTTACTAAATATTTAAAAAAAATATTTTGATGCAAGGTTCTTAAAAAACATATACATGCATTTACTATTTGTATCATCCTTAATACTTGATTCATCTTGAATATTTATTTTATTTTCATTTTCTCCATTTATGAAACATTAAAATTGTTATCTTTTTAATAAATATATTCTACACTTAAACTACTTATTTATATTTAATATGTTAAAATATATTTTTTAATTTGATGAAATACTAATGTGTGTAAGTTTATTAAGATTTAACAATGATTTGCTCATTTTTCAACCCAAGTTTGCACATATATATTTGTTTGGAAAATGATAACAAAATTCAAGTAGATAACATATATAATGAACCTAATAGCCAAAACTTATAAACGGTTAAGTAACTTGATAATACACAGAAGTGCTAGCTTGCATTCTTACCCAAAGCAGTTTTGCAATTGTATAGCTGTTGTTTATAGTATATATTAAAAAAAAAATCCCACATTTATTCAGAATATTACTTTGTTTTTTGGCTTTGCCCCTTGCAGAGCTTGAAACTTGAAACTGACCAAACTTCAATCCCCAACTTTGATATTTTGCTCTGATGTGAAAAGTTTATAATAGTAATAGATATACCATTTTCTAGGACTATTCACGGTCCAATTTGGTTCTGTTTTGGGGAGAAATCCCAACCAAACCAAACTATTCGGTTCTATCATATCCTCATCTAATTGGTTTGGTTCCACGGTTTTTCAGTTTTTTTTTATCTTTTTTTTTAAAATTGACCCAAATTGAGTATATTATCAGTCACAATATTATAGACAGACCCTCAAACTCAATAGCCAAGTAACACATTCAGTGAATCAGTATTCAGGAACACAGTCAGTAAAGGAAATCATATTTTCCTATTCAGTAAACACATTAAGGAACTTTCAAAAATCTGAACTCATATTTTACACGTTGCTGCTTATGAAAGTACCAAATGGGTATTATCCTTTATTACCAAAAATCGAAAAGGTTGTTATTAGCAAGTGTTGCTAAGTTGCTACTGGGATTCTTTCTATCTGTACATATTTATTTTTCTTTTTTTACCAAATAACTATCTAAAAGAAGCAATTTACCAAATAATGGTAGAAAGAAAAGGAAAGAAATGAAATGGGGGCTGCAGATTGCCTTTGACATGGGAGCAGGAACGGCTTGAACAGAGGGAGGAGAGGGTGAGCTCGTCGGCGGTCAATGTCAATGTGCAGCGAGCGGCGGGCGGCAGCGCAGATCAAAAAGCAAGAAGGGATCGAGCGTCAGCGTCAGTGCGTGACCCTCCTTGGCTGAGAGAGATGAGAGTGAGACAGCAGCGATCGGAGATGAGTCGACGACAGGCGCAGATCGAAGAGACGAAGACGACAACCACAAGTCAGGGAGACGGACGGAGATGACAAGCCACAGTTACACTCACAGTGAGAGATCAGAGATCGAGAGAGAATTTGAGAGCCTGAGGCTTGAGAGACAGAGAGCGAGCGTGAAGTCCGTGAAGAGCAGAAAGGGAATTTAGGGTTAGAAAAGAAATAAGTAAAGGGGTAAACATGTAAATTAATAAATATCTATATAATAAAATTAAAAACATATATATATATATATATATATATATATATATATATATATATATATATGATCGGTTGGGTTTGGTTATTTAGTTTTGAAATTAGAATCGAAAATGGAATCGAACCCATTAATTTAAAACAAAAAACTAAATTTGTTTGATTTTTAGATTTTCAGGTCAATTTTGTCAGTTTTGTTCAATTTGATTTAGTTTTAAACACCCCTACCATTTTCTTTATCAATGTAATCTTTAAGTAAGCTAATAGTAATAGATATACCATTTTCTTTATTAATAATAATAGGCCTAATCTTCCATTTTCTTTAAATAATCTATAAAGGATTAATATAATAAAAGTAAATTTAATTTCTAAACATGAAAACTTTATTTCAATTTTTAAAAATCACATATTAGGCTAATAGAATGTTTTAAATAGATTGAACTCTAACAGAAATATTCTTACTTCACACAAATAAATAATGTAATCTTTAAATACGATTTATCATGTTAATGTGGATCTAGATGATTTCTCCTATTTTCAATCCATAAATGACATACTTTTTCTTGGAGTTTCTGCCATGGCCACCCAAGCCAAGCTTTTCTAAACCCATTTTCAGTAAGAATTTGGTGAATAGACAGGTTCTCATGCTCCAAAGCATAGTTGTATGACTTGAACTCATTCAGTCGATCAAACCAAAAAAATTGATGACCATTGGACAGTTCGAAGAAGGTTTCAAGGCTAATCAATCAAATCCAATGAACTAAATATAAACCAGATAAATCGGCTATTTTAATAACCCAGTACATTGGTTAAAAATTGTGAGAACCCGCTGATTCACTATAACATTTTTTTAAAAAAAAGTATTGAACCAAACTTCAATATATAGAATATTTGAATTGGTCATATGCTTCATCTTAAACTTATGATGTTCCTTTTTAACTAGAATCATAAAATTATGTGGGGTGAAATTCGTTGTTGAGATCTTGAGATTTGATTTTTTTTTTGTCTTTTCTTTTTTATTTGAATCATGAAAAATGTTAAATTGCTGTTAAGATATGACATTTTTTTTTACTTTTGATTGTATTGTTATACTCTTTAAATATTTGTATGGCGTAGTACTCTATTAAAATTACGATGTAGTTTTTAATTTTGTGCTGCATAACAGGTTCTTTTAGTTTTCTTATATGCTCTATTTATTTTTTTTTCCAATTGGATCGGCAATCAAACCCACAAATTGATGATTCTGGTCCAAATATTACAACTGTGTTTCTAAGTGTCAAAATACAAATAACACTTGACTTTAGGTCATATTTGAATGAACTTATTATCAACTTATTTGAGCTTTTCTACTATAATAAGTGCTTATGAGGAATTTTTGATTATTTGTGATAGCTAGAAACAGCTTGATCGCTAGCTGTGTTCAAAGGCAAAATTTATATAAATAAATATAGGATAGTACACACCCCAACCTAATCTACTATGGGCCTCCCTTAAGCAAGCCACATTGTGTTGGTCCATTTAATGAAAGAGCCAAAGTTTTATACAACCTATTCTCTAAATTAAGATTTTAAAAATTAAATTGGTCACTGAATCAGTCGAGATATTAATTTAAGGTTTAATGATTTTATCGTGGTCAAACCGAAATATAATTAAATATATATTTATATTTATATATAAATATAAGTATATTTATATATATATATATATATAATTATTTATATACAAATAAAATAAACAAAATTATAAAAATATAATATAAATCAATAATAAAATTATTTGAAACATAAAAAAATAGTATCATAAAGTAAAAAAATATTACGTTCATATAAGCAACACAACATTAATTCACATAGCAATATAACATATAAATTAACCAAAATAAACATAGTTCACATAGTTCACAATTTACAATCTTACACCAATACAATATTAATCTACTATTATAGTTAATCATATTAACAATAATAATATTAAACAAGTAAGCAACACAAGTTCAATAATGTTCCATCAAAAGTAATCATAAAAAGTTCACAAATTAAACAGAATCATTATAATCAGCATTAATTTGTTGAGTATCTTCATCAAAAAGATCATCTTCTTGTTCATCTCCACCATCATGATCATCATCAAATGAAGGCTGCATTGTTGCTTCAGGCATACCAAATTCAATATCAATATATTCTTCTTCTAACAAAATAAAAGACATAGTTAATAGTAATATATAATGACAATGCTTTTATATAGAACTATAAGAATAAGACTCAGCAACATGAAAAGAAGGAATGTCATTGTCTTGATAGATTAAATTTTCAATCTCTTCATTACCAAACTCTGTCTCGAAATCTTCTTCCATCACCCAAAAGTCAACATTGTCAATACTTTCATAATCAATTGGATCATAGGTCCTTTTCTTTCGATGCAACCTAGAACAAATAAATAAAGTATTATAATAATTTTTCAGCTTACTAATTTAAAGTTTTAAACATAATAAATGGCGCCATTAATATAGAAGTGTTAAATACTTAAATTATTAATATACTTGGATTTAAGATGCAAGTTATAAGTCGCATACAAAAGATCATTGAGTTTTTGATGCTCTAGCCTATTCCTCCTTTTAGTATGAATTTGTTCAAAAAGATTTCAATTTCGCTCGCAGCCTGAGGAAGAAGCTGTTTGACTAAGGACACGATATACTATCTTTTTCAAATATGGAGTACTAGTGCCAAACAATATCCATCATTGATCTACATAGAAATGAATATAATTCTCAATATCAATAATCAATTATATATTTAATAGTTTCAAAATATTAAAACAATCAGCATATAAAAATAAAATTACTTACTCGGTTGAAGCTCCTTGGCTGCTTTCAAAGCATTTGTCCTATCAAAACTTTCATTGCGTTTCCGATACACCTGTATCTCTTTCATTGCTTTAATTGGATCACTACAAAGGCTTTTTATATCAAGCAAGTTAAGTAAACCTTGCATGATCCTGTGCTTCTCAATAAATCTCTCATCATAAAAGAAAACAAGATTTAAAAAGTAAGATGTTGCATGGAGATTCTGATGCAAGTGCTTATCCTATCGAGCCTTAATGATTTATGTATAAGGCTTGTACAAGTTTGTCCTATTCTTAAACATATGCTTGATAGCATTTTTAGCCTTTTGCATACCTTCATATGCATACATATCCTAATGAAGGCTTTTCATCAGCATCTACAATTCTAAATAATCTAATTAAAGGGCCTACAATCTTCACCACAGTAAGCAATCATGCCAAAACTTATTATCCAAGATAATATCACTAACAGTTCTTCCTAGCTTGTGTGCAAATGAAATGCTTGTTTACAATCAAAGTTTGCAAGTCTTCCTTGTATTCATAAATACTTTTTAAAGTAATAAAAACAACAGCAAAACGGGTAGCTCCTTCCAACCTGGCTTTTTTCTAAGCCAAGACAAAAACACCATATAGTTGTAAACAAATATAATTATCTTTGAAGTACGGGATGCAAGGTTAGTTACATTGGGCATGCTGCCAATATCTTTCAAAATGAGATTCATGCAATGGACAGCACAGGGAGACCAAAAAATATGTTCATACTTATCATGAATAAGTCTCCTAACTGCCACATAATTGACTGCATTGTCAGTCACGACATGCACAATATTACTAGGTCCAACCCATTCAATAACATCAACAAACAAGTTAAATAATGTTGTAGCATTTTTCATCATGACTGAAGCATCAACAGATTTTAAAAAGGACATACCAACAGGACAATACACTAAAAAATTGATTAGAGTTTGTTATGCCTTTGATCAGTCCAACCATCAGCCATAAGTGTATAACCAGTTTCTTTCCATGAAGTCCGATAACTATCAACAAGTAGTTGACACTCGTTCTTAAGATCTCCTAACAAGTGTACCTTCATTTCATCGTAAGGTGAACCTTTAAAACCAGGTCCAATAACAGCAATACCATCAAATGCAGCTTAAAAATAAGGTGATTGAATTACATTAAAATGGAATGCCTGCATCAACCATCCATCTGACTATTCCTAATTTAGCCTTATGTATGACCTGTTTGTTAGTAAAAATACTTTTTAAACTTGGTTGGGCTCCTTGTTTCCTTGCAAGATGTTGCTTCATCCCATTAATCCCTCCTCCTTTATATCGTGTCAAACAAAACACACATGTGTACATTGGCTTTCCATTTTTGTGAGTTAAATTAACATATTTTCATACTGTATCACTTTTTCCACGACTAGAACCTAAGGAGGATTGCTGGTCAACAATATTACTCTCTCCTGTCTGATTATTAGAATTATCCATATCTGAAAAAAGTAAAATTACAAAATCTACAACTCTAAATCAACTCCCTTACTGAGAATATTCCATTTGTCATCACATCTATAAGAAATAATACTGAGTCAAAGAAAACTATATATTGAAGCTAAGAATTTAAGTATGTTAGAAAAAATTAAATCAAATGTAAGATTTCCTTTTCTCGGTGGCAGTATGTCCATAGATCAAACAGCATCAAAATTTCATGTGTCATGGTCTAACTTATGTTTTACACTTTTACTATCTTCATTCATAATATCAAATATAGGCTTCCACGGTATTGGGTCTTCAAAAAAAGATTTTCCACACTTGTCCATTGCTTAATATTCACTAAGAGGTCCTTTTATTCATGATATCTAAAGGTCCATTTACAACATGCTCATTTTATGAAGTATAATTCTTACAAGAAAACAATTATTCAATACCCACAATCCCCCAAAACACAATGATCCTCTTCCAGAAAACACACACCCACTCTAGATAAAATTTCATAATTTGAACCACAGAGACCAAACTTTTCCCCCTATGGGATACAACCCAATTCAGAAACCAACTCCAAGATTGATAATTTCAAACATTTACAGATCCAAATCCAAAATGGGCATCCCAAATTCAAGAGCTACATTCCAAAAAAAAAAAATTTTAAAAAAACCCCTCGATTTTCTCAACCAATTCATAAACCCCCCATCACAGAAACACACTGAACCCTAGAAAATCCTAAACGCGAGAGAGAGGAGTCGAGAGATAACTTACAAATCCGTACCTTACAAGATGAAGGAAAGAGCAGCGAAACAATGTAGAAGGTAGCAAATGAATCGTAGCAAGGGAAAAGACCAGAACGTTGGAGAGAAACTCCTCCTTAAAAACAGTTTTGGTTTTGGAGATCCAGATTCTCTACGACCACCACTATTTTCCTCTATGACCTTCCGGAACCTTGGGACAACTACTTTCTTTCCACGACCACCGGGGTACATGACGCGGGACAGAGGCTACGGTACATAGGCGGACCGAGCACTGCTGGCTGAGGGTTTTCAACCCCCTCCAGTCCAAAACGATGCTGTCGTGATTTTTTTCTTTTGTAAAATCGGGAACAAAACGACATCGTTTCAATTACAGCGGTTAAAAAAAAAAAGATCAGAACCGGTAACGAACCGGTGCCAGGTTGACCGGTTCAGCTGGTTTGGAATCGATTCACCAGTTTTTGACCCTACCGGTTCTGGGAGGTCACCCGAACCTGTGAGGGGACCAATTTCCAGTCCGACCAGTTGAACTGACCGGTCCGGTCCGATTTTCAGAACTGTGTTCTAAGCTTATGAGTTAATAGGTTAGCTGGTTAACCATTAGTCTTTTTTTTTTCTTTTTTTTCTATTTTTGTATTGATTCTATTTTTAATGATTCCTCTTATCTGAAATATATAACTTAGTTTTAGAATTCTTCTTCTTTTTTTTAGTTTTAGAATTCTTCTTTTTTTTTAATCAAATCCCAAGATAAATGGACATGGAAGAAATTGAACAACATCAACTAAAAAAGAAAACAAAAAATAAAATAAAATAAATAGGTCACAAGCCACCTCACAAGTGGACTTAGCCCAACCCATTTAATCTATAGATTAAACGAGCTTATCTAATTTGATTTTAAATGGGTTAATAATGTAATTTACCTTAATCCTTTAAAATCATAGATTATATATAAGTTGGCTTATAGGCCTTGACCTGCATACCCACTTCCATAAGTAATTTTGTATAATAGTTAAAAACAACTTTGTCATTGGTTGTGTTCAAAGTCGAACTTATGTTGAGAAATTCTTATGAAGGTAGACATTGCTTATCTTAAGCACATTATTGAACAGTTGACATATGTTATTAGCTTTTTAAAAAGCTTTGTACATTTATAACATAATCTATCAAATTTTACATACGTTAATTATTGAATGAAATGTTTAAAGTAAATAATGTCTATCAAAAAATTTCTCGTTATATACTTTGGGTGCATATCCCTCATTAAATTTTTAAAAATTTTCACTAAAATGTATGCATGTTTTACTTTACTTCCCTCAAAGTATGTGCTTTTGTCAAATTTTATGCAAACTTTTTTTGCTTTTAAGTAGCACTTGATGAAAAACACTTCGGAAACTGCTCATAGGTTATCTCAAAATTCTTTTTAAAAAAATTGATAAATTTGTTACAATATCCATTGATGTTTTTCTTAAAGCTAATTTTGATCTTACTAATGGGAACTGCAACAATTCAAAGAACTTTACCTGCCATAATTATCATCTAACAATCGTATTCACGATTGTATGAAAGATTAATAATTAGGGATATAATATACATAAGTTAAGATAGACTAGACTTTTCTTAAATAGGCCAAGTTATGCTTTTCTTAAATAAGTCAACGTGTTTCGCAAAACACTAGCCCTTAACCCAACTTATTACCTATCATACACTTCGTCTTTTGAACTTGACTTTTTTGTGAAATCACTAGTCGTGTTTATAATTCCTATCATTTAATTAAGCTGAAGAGAAATGCGAAATCATGAAGGGGAACACTGAAATGATCTTTTGGCCTATCGAATAGAAGAGTCAGTAATGTCACTTTCATCATTCACCCAAGCATGCATACGAAACTCGGTATCTAAAATCTATTACAAGGGCAGAAAGAGAAACAAGCACTTCCAAGTACAACAACAAAAAGAATCTCTATTCAGGCTCAGTTGTGGGTGAAAGCATGATGATTCTAGTGTGTCAACTAAGTAGAAAACAAAGCTACTTGGCCTTCTTCAAAAGATTGGAGGTTCGAAACTCGGCATCATCCCTGATGAAACTCCACCAAATGTAGGTTAGAGGAATAGTGGTGGCATGCCAAAGAGCATGTGCATCCAGAAGTCCCTGATATGGAGGGAAATCATATATTTCTAGGAGCATTGCAAGGCCACCAGCAACAACAACCAGCCAGAGCTTCCACCGCGAAGGATGGTGACTAACACCAGCCCAAACCGCCCAGATGGTAAGTTGTGCCACAACCATCACTACACAAACTTTCATATTCCATCCTGTAAAGTCAGATTGAGAATGCCATCAAAAACACCACAAACAGGGGAAAAATTTAAGGAATGAAAAAGAAAAATGACAAAGAAATAACAAAGAAAAATACAAATTAAAATTTATATCTCTTTAACACAAAAAAAAACTCTCACAATAAAGTCAAACTTAAATTTTTGTAAAAGGTGGTGGCTATTCAAAACCCAATGCTATCTTTCCGCTTCTCAAAAGTAAGTCTCACCACCACCCCAATAAATTCATATGAACACACTTAACCCAAAGAATGGGTTGTAAGAAAATTTCCCAGCTAAGAATCCTGTTAATGATCTTGTGACGAAAGCAGAAGCCACAGAAGTGAAAGGCATAGATAATTAAGTAAATTTTTCTCAGAGACGAAAGTAAAGAAAACCCGGGCCCTTCATGTAACTCTCAGTCTCAGAATTGATAATATAAAAGATAACACAACAGGACATACCATAGTCTAGTTTATAGAAGTTGAGGAACATTATGTGGGTGGTCACAAAAGCAATCAATGGAGCAGAAACCATAACTCTGGTAGCTTCATCCCTAACATCGAAGCTTCGTAATATGGCTAAAATCAGGGAGTATCCAAGGAGAGCCACTGCAGATGAGTAGTCTAGTTTCTCTGTTAGATCAACATCTCTGCAGTTTAATAGGGCACATAAATAATGAAAATTTAAGGTAAAAGAGAAGAAAATGAGAAAAAAAAGAAATTAAGGTGTAGGGCAAATTTTAGGAGACCTATGTTACTATATTCAATGGATAATAAGACAGGTTGTTTCTTTTCCTTTTCACTGTTTGGTTGGGATTTAAAAACGAAAGCGTGATAGTTTCTTGAAGAACAATAGGAGCATCAACAGAAGTAGAACACTATCAGCATTAGCTTTAATTAAACCCAACTATATATTATGCATTGAACAATAAGATTTTTGAGTGAGGCTTGTAATTTTCAAAGCAAGCACAGCCATTCATAAACTTTAATGTCTTAGAAGGATCAAGCCACAAGTTTCATTCAGGATTCAAGGGGCAGTATTAGAAATATGCATATGCTACTAAAGAGATACCAGCTTCAGCATTAATATTTCATATGCATATACTGCGATTCAATTTGAGTCACATAATGTGACTATGTAACCAAGAGATTCAGACTCCTATGCAAGAACTAAGAAGGCATTCTTAGAATAAACAAAGCAGAATGACATTGCAAAACACACATTAAGGTGTTTTGAATGTAGGTGGTTGCCTAACAAATCAGTAAAAAATACTGAAAATATCTGCATAAGCAACTTACCGACTGTGGAAAACAGCACTCCATAACCAGGAGTTCAGTGATAAAAGCCCATAGATATGCCACAAACTAGCATACTCATAATATGCCTTCTTGCCTTCTGTTAGAGGCAATTTATAATACAGAAGAATGAAAAAGGATACCCAACCATGAAAATGTGTTGCAAGATTAAGAGCAGAGAAAGCCACAGAAGCAGGCTCCTGAACAAAGGGATGACATGTCAGATCTATAAACAAAAAAACTTTGATGTCATGGGACACCAATTCCAAATGAAAGCATAAGATGCATGGCTTCTTCAGTAACAAACCTGCATCCCATAGATACGCTTGAAGGGCCATTTACCATGATATTTAACTGGGCCGACATTAAGTAACTCTTTTTCTTTCTCTCTATCAAGCATGCAGTAGTACCGGCAGTCACTTTGGCAATCCCATTTTTTCCATTGTAAGTAAAGTGGTTCTTGCATGTACCATGGACGATCAATAAGGACTCCATCTGAAGAAAATTTACAGTTCGGAAAGCATCTTTCCCCAACACATCCAGTTTCCTCACATTGTCTTACGCAACCCCTGATTTTCAAAGCAAAACAAGAATGAAGCATTAGTGAGGGGAAAATCCAACGAAAATGTTCTACTTAAATCATAAAGATAACTCTTTGGCACATTTCTCTTTTTTATTGAATTTTCAGGTTTTTTTAGTACCTTCTCATAGCAACTGTCCAAGCAAGAAAGCTTTTTTTAAAATTAGAGTTATATTTATAATATTTTCGAAGTTTTACAGTTATAGGCTTCATGTAGAGATGCTAGAGTAGTTAGAGTAAGTGAGGTAAGATTACCTGAAGTGATATAATGCAAAGGAGGCTATCTAAACAAATGGCAGTAGCACTTGACTTTGTCAAGTTGCTTACAAGTGTTTCCTTATGCTTTTCTTTTATGCAGAGCCGGAGACTTTAAACAGTCTAAAAGAAAGGAGATAACGAAGATAGATAGCCATATTAAACAAAACAAGAGACTCATGAATCTGGAGATAGACGCCTGGATAAAATGGGGTATTGGACACATCCGAGAGCTAGTGCCACAATGCATGCTTTTTGCGGATGATATAGTCCTCCAAATTGATGAGTCGAGATAAGGAGTATATTCTATATTTGAGTTGTGGAAAAATCAAACAGTTTTCGGTTAGGTAGGAATAAGACAGAATATATGGTATGCAAGTACAATAAGATGAGGCTTAGCAATGCTTTGGAGGTGAAAATTGGGGATCACATATTACTACAAGTTTCATGGTTTAGATATCTTGGATTCATCTTACAAAGTGATGGGGATGTCATACATATGATTTAAGCCAGGTGGATGAAATGGAGAAGTGCTTTAGGCATAATTTGGATCGAAAGGTGCCTATCAAATTCAGAGGAAAATTCTACTGGACAGTTATATAAGACCAGCTTGTCTATGCTAGTGAATGTTGGGCAATGATGTGCCAACAGGAGCAAACAATAGGTGTAGCAAAGATGAGAATGTTGAGGTGGATGAGTGGACATACAAGAAAATATAAGATTAAGAATAAATGTATCCGGGAGTAAGTTGAAGTAGCACCTATTAAAGAGAACATGACGGAAACTCACCTAAGGTAATTTGGTCTTGTGAGAAGAAGACTAATAGAGGCTCGGTGAATTAGATCAAATGGAAAATAGTTAAGATTAAATGGGTAGAGAAAGACCTATGAAAAGTCAAAAACTTTAGGAGAAATAATTAAAAAAAGTCCTTGCTCTACGTCACTTTACTAAAAATTTTGTTTTTGATAGAGCCCAATAGTGTCAATTGATCTATGCAGCTCACTCCACCTAGTGGGATAAGGCTTGATTGTTATTGTTACAAACAATTTAATAATTTTCCAATAAATATCAGATAGATATAGTATTTTGGCAAGCAATAATCACTAAAAATCGTAAAAGCTCAAATCAATTTGAAGTTCAGACATGACAATGTATGTTGTAAACCTAAAGAAACAAAAGCAAATTATTACAACTCTGCCACCCGATTACAACTCTGCCACCTGTATTCTGCAAAGCCCAGGCAATAAAGGCCAGAATTTCCAAATCAGAATAAAACAAACTGCAAATGTCGCAATAAGGCGGCCACAATCTTCTTCACCACATCAGAGTGCTGTAAGCAGCAATGGCTGTATATATTGAGCATGCTTGAAAGAGGATTCATTCTATTTGACTACCTTGTGATTAAAGTACCATTTAATAATTAGAGAAACCGCATAGATCACATGGATTGTCTTCCATACACTCATGACTTTTTATCAATATGTTCTCCAATTATGTACAATTATTGATTATGTACACTGGTGGGAAATATCAGAAATAAACACCACCCAATTAATGAAGTTCCTTTTAAAAATCAAATAATCCTGCCAAGGGTAAAGTGGACTGAATTGGAACTTATTACAGGAATTCACTAGTACAGATATGTATGCATTATAGCAGTAGAAACAAGTATTGACAGAATTAATAAGAATGTCTAGCAAATTACATGTAAATGCAAACATGAGGATGCCAACTTTCTCATAAAAGGGGCATTTTGTGCCTCATACATGATACATGCCTTGTAAAATTCATTTCTATAAGCCAAACCCCCACCCCAAGTCGTAGACCTCCTATTGTAAGCAAAAATAAAATAAATATATATATATATATATATATATATATATATATATATATATATATATATATATATATATATATATTTCGGTATAATAGAAATAAAGATTGACATGGACAACTTTCAAAAGAAGACTGGGGAAAGATTGGAGCTAAGTACCTATAGCGTGGATCAGCATCACCAGCACTTGCATCTAATACCTCAACAGACCATGAAAGCACCAAAAGGAAAGCAACCACATAACCATCTATCATCTGATTACATAAGATTTAAAACTCAAAGGTTACAGCTAGATCAGGAAAAAATGCAAATGCTATTAAAGTGGTACAAGTACATCTTCTGATCAAAAGTAAAATGCCGTTGTCATAGCATAAGAGCATAATCGAAACCAAAAAGTCTAAATAATTTTCCTTCGTACTTTGACCAATAACCGATTATCTCTGCCTCACCCTTACCCTCCTGAGAGCCCTCCAAGAAAAGAAAAGAGAAAAAAAGAACACTCTTTACACCAATCTTGATACAGAGATACAAGAGCTTCAAATCTTGAAAAGGAAAATCGAAGTCTTGTTCTCTTCAGCTATACTATCAAAGTAGCTTCTTCCAGCTGGTACTGGTGCCAATAGCTCACAAGAATTTGGTCATACAATAGACTGGTATTGCCGGTAAACAAACATGGGATCCGAAAGAAAATTCAAACATTTTTCACCGTGTTTGCCAACTACCCACAGTTAATATTGTTCTCATCTACTAGAAAAAAAAAAAACCCAATGTTCAAACTTCGTAAAAGAGAGAACTTTTACCATTCTGATAGATCGGAAGTTCAATAAAGCAAAGAATTCAAACAGCTCATCCAACCTAAGATTGCATCTCTCATGACACAAACAATTTACAGATACAATCAATAAGAGTACACAGATGGTAACTCCGCAGCTGATTAAGCTCTTTTTCCGACATAGATTTTCTATTCTCTATGGAAATCTTATCCCTTCTTTTTTCTAGAAAAAAAAAATTGAGCTGAAAGAAAGATCAGATACTAGAGTCCCAAGAATCTGCAAGAAGAAAGGAAAATGAGAATTGGGGAAGGACGAAAACCCAGCGACAGAGTGAGGCATTTTACCTTCTGTGCTCGTGCGATTTCAGTGCAGAGAAAGAGGTAACGGTACAATATTCTTAGTGCTGGAAAGAGTACAGCAATGGCGGAGAGAGAAAGAGAGAGAGAGAGAGAGAGAGAGAGAAGAAAGAGCGTGCTCCAACTCCAAGCTTTCTATTTTTTTTTTTTAATATTACTTTTGCTCCTTTATCTTTATTTGAAGCTTGACGAAGACGAAGGATTGAAAAAAGAGGAAAAAGAAAATGTACTCTTAATTACGCAATTGCCATTAATGATTAATGAACTTCTATATTTAGTTTTTAAAAATAAAAAACTGTTTCCAAGAACAGAAATCAAACGAGTCCATATGCTTTCAAAGTTTCGAAATGAGTTTTCAATTAAGAATATTCAAAAAAAAATTAATTTTAAAATTTATTTCTAATCAGATAAGAGATATTATTTAGAAAATAATTTTAATCAAACAAAAAGTTATTTTAAAAAATGAACATGATTCTCACAAGAATTAAACTATTAAAAGTTTAAGAGAGTCATACATCATATATTTGATATAATAAAATATGTCATAGGAATCAAAGTATACTTAAACTAGCAACATTAACTCTATATGCAATGAAATGATTAAGAAAATAAAAATAAATTAGTAACCTTGTCATTGTTAAACATACTTATCCGTAAGGATGGTTATTAATCATTAAAAAGCACTAAATCAATAAATATAATGCAATTCATATATTATCACAAAACTTTAGGGACAGAGATATTTATTGAGTTTGACAAAATGTGATGCTCCTTTGGATGGTTTCCCTGTGTTGATCCTTTGAAGTTGAACTTTTTTTTTATTAAGTTTTTCATTTCTTAGCATATTATCATGTTTCTCTTCCTTCAGTTCTTCCCATTGTACATATATGCTTGATATTTGAATATTTGGCATAAAAATTCCTTAAATTTTAAGTTAGTATCAAATATCATTTAAGCTCGTAAATAAGTATAATTTAGGTTATAAAATATAAATTAATATAAAAAATTTAGCCATAATCACCTCACGTAATCCCGTACGCTTAGACGGATTAGTCCATTTATTGAAATATTTTTTTATCTTCACCTTTCTTTTTTTTAAAAACTTTATATAGTAGAATATACAAAACTATGACCATGATTCCTCCAACCTCCAAGAATGCAGAATGGGTTAAAATAGGAAGGAAAAGTTTAGACGATGAAAGTGTCCAAAAATGTGCTTCATCTATCCAATCTGGCAATATTTTTCATTGTGTGTACTATACTATTGTCGCAATGAAAAAAAATAAATAAATAAATCCTAAGCCACATCCAATATGGCAATATTTTCAATGATGCATATTATACTATTATTACACTGAAAAGAAAATAAATGGGCGGCTTTAATCTGAGAGGTAAATGGAGTAAGCCAAAAATGCCTACATTTATATAAATCATATATATATATAAGCCCAACTCACATTATTTATGTAATTAAATGAGTTGACCAAATAGGTTCAACTTGTTTTAACAAACCCTAGTGGGGTGTGCTGTCTTATTTGACTTCTGTTAAGCTCTAGTTGATAGGTAGTGATGCAAACTTGGATTGTTTGACATTTTTTGTTCTGCTATGTCACAACCCTTTTCCTAAATCATTGATGGCGTGAAAAAAAATCCAAATAATTTGAAAAAAGTACTTTAGCAAAGAAAATTAAGATTTATTTTAGTATAAATTCCAATTAGAAGATTTTGTCCTCTAGTTTATAGTTTGCTTTGTCAGCTTGGGGCTACCATAAGGAAGGGTTTATCCCATGTTAACCGACAAAACTCTCATATTATGTTGAGATGAAGATGGGAATTGTAAAAAGTATACAAGAAGAGGTGATATATTCTTTTTTAATGAATTTTTAGATTTAAAATTTGTGACTATTTATCCGACATAGTCATAATTTGTATTTCTAGACTTCATATTTATCCAACTTGCTGCATGAATAATAGGAAAGACAAGTTTCAGCATATGAATAAAATTCTGATTGCTCAAGATAAGAAAAAAAAATTCAACGAGAAAGAGAATTTCTAGGCGAATTGTGTCTTCACTTTACGAGTGGCCATTTGACGGGCAGAATTTGGGATAGATAAAAATGGGCTTTTTGTAACTGATAATGTTTTTAAAGTGAGCGGGGGCTTTTGCCCCCACACCCACCAACATGGGTCGCAACAGAGCAAGCAAATTTTCCCTATTGAAAATATTAAAACTTTTACATTAGCATCTTTTGTTAGCCCAAGGTTAATTTTCTTTTGGTATTGACATGTGATAATTTCAAATATTATTTAATAACTTAATTTTGATAACCTTCACTTGATTTTAGTTGAAAGTAATGGTTGCAGGTTTATTAAGCTCTAAATGAAAAAATTCAAATTAAGAGATATGATTCCGAAAAAAATACAAAAAGAAGCTTGATTACATTAAAAATAGAGTGTTGTCTCATGTACAATTTAAATTTTTAAGATCTTACATGAGCCAACTACTATCTAAAATAAGAAGTCTCTTGTTGTTAACCAAAAACGTGTCTTGAAAAAACTTTTAAAAGTCTAAGATGAACTTGCTTATAATAGAGATGAGTATTCTCTAATAGAGAAAATGCTTCTAAAAGACTGACACCAACTTGCTCATGAGCGAAAATGAATCAATTGATGACACTTATACAACTCTGCTTTGTTCTTTGATTCTAGTCAAAAATTGACTTTGGATTAATGTTAAAATACTACTAACGGGCAAAAGATCTTTTGGAAGGGTTAAAGAAGTTAAAATAACATCCCAAAAGTAAAAGGTACTATTTTAACTCTAAGAAAAAGCAAGATTTGTCTATGAATACAACCAAGAATTACTTTGCAAAATGGCCTAAGCTACTGCAACATTACAATCCTTGGGGCTTTCAAATATTTCCTACCACCAGAGACTTCACTAACAAAAGACAAGAAGAATTTGAGCTTTCTTATTAGAATCCCCTTGTATTTTCTTGTTGAGTTTTACTTGGTATATTCACTCCTTATTTTGAAAGTTTTCTTTCATTTTTTTGTCTATAAAAGCCATTGCGGCTATGATATCTAGCTAAGAGTGCTAGTATATAGATATGTGAGTGACTTGTGAGCAAAATTAAAGAAAAACCTTATTGTAACTGGCTTGGAAAGGTTATGGTTTAACAAAGAATACTCGTTGATAGTGGAAATATTAGCTTGGCTATGGATTGTACGTAGGTTCCATGTTGGAATTGAATCAAGTTAAATTCCTTTGTGTAATCTTTTCCTGGACCATTGTCTTTTAATTTTTCTTACTTGGTTGCATGGTTAATTTTGCTTTATACTTGATTTTATTGCTTGCATGTGATGCTCTATTTTTTCTGGTTTCTATTTTAAACTATGATGAGCTAAGCATCAACCATCTCATCTTTGCACAGCTTTTATTTTTTGAGTTTTGGAGAAACTTTCATTTGAGCAAAAGAATTAATTCAACTCCCCTTCATAAGACATCAGTCTTATCTCCTTCAACCATTGAATATGAATATATGAGTTGGTTTGAAATTTCAATGTTCGATTACTTAAAAGAAGGAAACAATAGAAAGCACATGCATTGGCAACATTGCATTGCAACAAAAAGTGAACAAGAAATTAAAAAACTCAACATAAACATAAACAACAGTATTTGCCTATGTTTTGGGATCATTGAATGTAGAGGAACAAGTAAAAACATGGAACTAGATGGAAGGAGGAAAAAGAAGTCAAACCTAAGAATGGTTGGGACCAAGAGTGGAACTAATTCAGTATTATGCAGTTGACACCGACGATAATGGAGTGGTGGGAAAGAAGAGATCAATCTCGCTCCTTCGATGGCTGTAGAGATGGGAGATAATGGATGAACCGTCGGCTGCTTATTTGATGGCAATGAAGAGGAACCTGAGAGGGAGAGGGGATTTTCGTTAGTAACTGCTAATAAGCTAAGAGATAGTTTTATAGGAAAAAAATATAATTAAATAAAAGTAGAGGGGTAATAGTATAAAATAATTTTAATTTATTCAATTGTTGTAATCTTAACTGAACACATGTTTCTATTCAAAATCAATGATAAGTATTAAATAGTGTATTTATACTATAGTCGTTAAAACCTTATCAATGATCGATTTGGTTAGATGACCCGGTCAACGGGTCAGTGGTTTGACCACCGGTCCAACAGTTTAACTGAAATAAAAATAAAATTTCAACTTCCAACATTGAAATGATAAATGTACCAAATTCTTTATTAAAATATATTTACATAAATATTAAATTTTAGTAGACCCCAAAAAAAGAAATTTAAAAAATTGATAAAAGTGTTGACAAGTTTCAAGAAATAAGGCTTCTGATGAGAGAGCAGATGAAAGTTCCCAGTTTTGTATCCTATTGACAAAGTCAAAATATTTGCATGAATAATATATTATTATGTTAAATCTACAATGAAAACAAATCAAAGAACATCGCACTCACTTAAAGTTTAGACTCCCCATCTCACCGTCTTTTCATTTGGCGGAGCTGCATCACCCAGCCGCCATTGTTGCCTTCTCACCGAGCTATTTTTCTGAGAAAGATCTTGGGAAAAGCAATAAATTTTGACGGTTAAAGTCCTTTATCTCCTCCATATCCTATTTTTTGTTGTTTCTTGTAAAGTTTTTGCTCCATCTCCCGCCTTTTTTTTGTTTCTTGTTGAGTCCTCCATCTTCTACCTCTACCTAAAAGTCCAAAAGAGTTTATATTCTGAAGAGAACAGGGTCAACGTTTTTGTAACGAGTCATCAATTTTTGCCGATTTGACTGGATTTTGATTAGGTTTGATTGGTTCTTTGGAAAATCCGGTCACCTCCTTCAGCCGGACTGGTCATGTGGCTGGGTCACCGATTTTCTGATCTGACTAGTTGGCCGGTCCGATTTTTACAACTATAATTTATACAAGATGACGTAAGTGGCCTTTGCGTTCGTTTTCTGCATTATTACATTTTGTACTTTTGGAGTTTCATTTGTTTTTTTTCCTTTTTTGCTTTAATTTTGTTTGGCTATTTGCATTAATTTTTTTTTCCTTGTCATTAGATTCGTAGGTTCTTTCAAATTCCAAAATTTTAAGACGCATTGACGCCCAAGGGCTTAAAGAGAACTTTATTAACTTTTTCTTAAGCTACAACATTTATAGTTATATTTTTTTGGTGGATGAATGGAGTCAAAGACCTGAAAGAAACAAACTAACTACACAGAACCAGTGCGCTCAAAGGTGGCGCCATAGATATCCGAAAACAGAGCTAAAGAAAGAAAGGAAGGGGTCTGATCAAATATATGAAGGCCTAAAGGCAGGTTGTGTCCATGCTTTGCCAGAAGATCTGCGAATGAATTTGCTTCTCTGTAGACATGGTGCCATTGAATGTGCCAGCCAGGGACATTAGCTAAGGCAATGATGTCATGAACTAGTGTTGAAGAAGGGTGAGCTCTGTTGCAGCTCGTGGAGATAAGGTGCAAATCACTGGTGGAATCAGCCTCAACAATAACTTGAGTCAAGTTCTGCCTTGAAGAATTCCAGGATTGAGCAATGCGTAGGCCTAGAAGAATTCCCTGAAGCTCTGCCTGCGTAATACAACACGAACCAAGATTACAAGAGAAGCCTTCCTTGAAGTTGCCAATTGAATCGCGAATTAGACCACCACAAGCCACAAGGCCAGTTTCTCCAGCAAACGAACCATCAGAATTCGTTTCCACCAGCCAGATTGAGGAGGGGTCCATCCGATCTGCATCAAGTGACAGGCCTGAGCGCAAGGATGAAGCATGTGATCTGAAAATAGAGCTGTTCTGCAAGCAGAGACACCACTCCAGATTTGCATTCCTATATCATAATCAGAGAAAATAGTAGCTTAAAAAACATAAAGATTCTGCCTACGCCAAAGAACAGAGAGAGTTATACCAAATATAAGGCTCCAATCAACAGAAAAAGCTCTGGCACAGTTTTTAGAAAGGCTGAACATAAGCCAACAATTTATGTTGAAGAATCAGGCCCAATCACTAGGCTTCAACAAGGAATGCCAAATATGAGTAGAGTAGCGGCAGTCTCTGAGACAGTGTAAAGTGGACACAAGGTGCTAATAGTTAGATGCCTTCTAATTTTGTGTTCGTTAGTGAGGAGGAGGGAATCTTGTGCAACCAACCAAAGGAAGACTTTGATTCGTTGTGGGCCAGGCCAATGCCATGCTTTTCTAAACAGGGAGGAACGGTTCTCGTTCTGAGGAAGGACAATTGCTTGGTAGCTAGATTTTATGGAAAGACCTCATCATGAGACCTACCCCAGGCAGGATAGTCTGGATCATTTGCAGTATGTGGGGGATTAATACCTAAAACTTTAGTGCAGATATTAGGGGGAAGAATAGATTGGATTTTAGGAATGTTCCAATTGCCCCAGTGATCGCAGAAATCAACCACCTTCTCATGCACTTTAGTATCTGAAGGAGGCTTGATGACATAATCTAAAAGCTGGTATATTAGGGGCCCAATGATCCAGGCAGCAGTTAGTTCCACTGCCATCACCTATTCGCCAGATGATATTTCGCTTAAAGTCTTTCCAAGCTAAGGAAACTCTTTTCCAGAGATTTGAAGAAATATTTCTTTTCCCCCCCAAAGGGATAAGACCATCCCTACATTTATATTTAGAACGTAACACCCTAGCCCAAAGTGCATCTTTTTTATGGATCAGGCCCCGCCCAACTTTCATCATGTAAGCTTTGTTGAGGTTGTGAGAGTGTCTCATACCAAGCCCACCGTTGCTTTTAGGTTGACAGATGTTGTTCCGGTGGAGAAGATGAACTTTTTTGGCTTCGCGAGTACATTTATAGTTATATTTTGTAATTGAACAGGTGTAATTTTGATTTTTGAAGGTAACTAAGTCTAATTTGTTTGTGCTCAATGCATACATAATTATTTATTTTATTTTTTAAATTATATATATTGAATAAAATTCAAAACACATTCTTTAACAAAAAAAATGAAACAATTTCGTTTATCTACTTGCATAATGCACAAGTTTACATATAGTATTTGTATTATTTTCAAGATTCCTTTCATAACTTTCTTTTTTTCCTTTTTTTTTTTTGGGTACAAGCAACTTTCTTTAACTGTATCAGTTCTCGCATAGTACATGTTTATTTATAATATATATTAAAATTGGTTCTTTTAAAGAAGGGTTTTTTTTTTTTTTTTTTTGGCCCTCAGACCCACCGATCCTAGTGGGAGGTCCCACCCCTAAAGTTGCCTCGTATAGGCCCAAGGAGAGTGGGAAGGGAATTGCCATGGGATACAGGAGATGCATTAGGGAGGGATCGAACCGTCCCCACCAAGCATAAAAAACATTAGGGGCACTGATGAGATACAAGCCCATGTGCGGGGGTCTTTTAAGTAATCATCTCAAGCAAGTTTTCAAATCATGATTAACTGACCCTCGAATCCTTCTATTAATAGATACATAAATTTATGTCATGACTCAACCCTATGAATTACCCATTAATAAATACATAAATAAATGAACTTAGACATGATCGATTATCAATTAAGTATATGTCCATTAATAAATATGAGTAATGTTATATACTTCTAAAGAATCTTTCTAATATTTTTTTATAATCTATACTATTATAAAGAAGATTTTTTTCTTTAGTTTTAAATTTTTAATTTTCTAAAAGATCATTAATAATTAATTAGATATAAATAAAAAAAATATAGAATTATAAATACAAATATTTTTTTTGATAGCTACATTCTAAAGTTGTAACTATTTTTAAATATAGAAAATTATCTTCTTTTTATATATATTATTATAATTGGTTTTAAATATATTTACTTTTTCACAATATTATTTCAATTAAATAATAAATTTATAATTATAATAAAATTATAACTAATTAATTTATAAAATAATTATATAAACAATAATAAAAAATGTAAATTGAGAAGCATAATAATACATTTCAATATGCTAATAATAATAAAAAAAAGTATTAGGAGGTATTTATCATTACAGTGGATCGTTGTTTAGGAAACTCAAAACTTTTTAATTTGATTCAATCAAATTATATATTGAACTTGTACCTCTATTAAATGAAAATGTAAAAGGATTTAATATTTTAAAAACTTAAAATGTATTTAATATTTTTTCATTTAACAATTAAGAGAATTATTAGAATAATCATTTAGGATGATATAAAATTATTTTAAAATATTTATACAAATTCTCGTGTATGAATTTGGATATGATATCTTTTGCTACACGATTATAATAAAAAAATCATTCTTCCAATTTAAGCTGCTCAATCATGATAACAAATTAATATGCAAAATCTTTTTAAGAAATATCTCCTTCAAAATTAAATGCTTTAAGATATTGTGATACTGTCTAACTTCATTACTTAAGTCTATTACACTAAAATTGGTAAATGCAATTTCAAGTACTAACTAAAAACATAAAAATTTAAGAGATAATATATTATAGTTGACGATGATGAAGGCTTCTAAGCAATCATTTCAAGCAATTTCTCAATTCGTGATCAATTTATCATTTGAATCTTCGTTTATTAATATCTACATAATTTTACATTACAGCTAACTCAGCAATTTTTCACTAATTAATAAATACATAAATTTATACAAATTTCTATGCATGAATTTTGATATGATCGATTACCCTTTAAGTTTTTATTCACTAATACATATATGTATTTACACAAATTCTGAATTTATACATGTCTTTTATGCCACACAATCGTAATGTAAAAATTCATACTTTCAATTTAAGTTGCACAAACATGATAAAAAATAAATATGCAAAAACTATGAAAAGAAAAATAAATATGCAAAAACTTGTTTAGAAATATTTCTTCCAAAATTAAATGCTCTATAGTCAGCAATAGCATTACTTAAGTCTATTGGCGTTATCCGGATACTGTTAGTTTATAAAAACAAAAAAAAATCTTAAAACTTAAAAATGCATGGTCCCACTCCCGCCCAACGTGTGGCTTCTAAACGACTGCTATAGAGAAATTCTTCCCTAACTATTCTCTCCTTACTCTGTTCTAAAAGTTTTCAGGATAAGACATTGCATTGTACACTATCTCTAAGGCTCTACCACAAACAGAAGGAACATGACTACAAATGGAGTTGCTGGCACAGTCAAGCCTGAATCTGATAGGTTGTGTGAGCTCAAAGCATCTGATGACACAAAAGCTGGTGTCAAAGGCCTTGTTGATGATGCAGGGGTTGCAAAGATCCCAAGCTTGTTTCATCACCCACCTGATGAATTTGAGAAGGCCTCAAATTTAGCCAACACCGAGCATATTATACCTGTTATAGACCTTGCAGATGTTGGCAAAGATCCAAGTGTACACCAAGAAATTGTTGGCAGGATAAGGGAAGCATCTGAGACATGGGGTTTCTTTCATGTGGTCAATCGTGGCATCCCTGTGAGTGTTCTGGAGGACTTGAAAGATGGGGTGCGCAGGTTTTACGAGCAAGACACTGAGGTGAAGAGCTATATACCCGGGATCAAATGAGGCCCTTTGTGTATAATAGCAATTTTGACCTGTATAGTTCACCAGCACAGAATTGGAGGGATAGTTTTCTCTGCTACCTGGCTTCTACCCCCAAGCCAGAAGACTTGCCAGCAGCATGCAGGTATGTGTATGTTTGTATATATTGCCTCAAATTTTGGTCGCTGAGATCAAGGTATTTAGCTTTGGAAGTTTATATTTGTATATAGTTAATGAAAGATTGGATTAACTGAGGACTTGCAATTATACAAAAAATCAATAAACAATCAACCATGGTTTCCTGAATAAGATTCTGAGACACCTGCCAAGTAGTACAGTAGGATATAAATTGTCTCCAATTGCTTACATTCAGAATTATTTCTCAAGTTGTTAAAGAAGAAAAGAAAAAGAGAAGTTCTAGCACTCAAGTCTCTTATCAGTTTTATAGAATTTAAAACAGTAATATGGATCATGGTTATAATATTAAGTTTGACAAACTGTAGAAAGCTAACATCATATAGCATTTACTTTTTAACTGACTGCATCTTCTTGCAGGGATATACTGCTGGAATACAGTAAACATGTAATGAAACTGGGGATTGCACTTTTTGAGTTATTATCAGAAGCACTTGGGCTGCATCCAGACCATTTAAAAGACATGGGTTGTGCTGAGGGGCTTCTTGCTCTTCGCCATTACTATCCTGCCTGCCCTCAGCCAGAATTAACCATGGGAACCACCAAGCATTCTGATAATTGTTTTCTCACAGTGCTTCTCCAGGATCATATTGGTGGCCTCCAGGTTCTTTATCAGGACAAGTGGACTGATATTCCCCCTGTATCTGGGGCTCTAGCAGTTAATATTGGTGATCTTCTGCAGGCAAGTTCTCTTTTGTTCTTCTGCATGTGTGTATTTCCTGCAACGCTTATTGTGGATGCTTGTTGCATCTGCTGCTTCGTTGACTATGGGGATATTGTAAAGGAAAGAAATTAAGTCAAAGTAACTAATACACATTAGTATGGTGCATATTAACATTGGTGCTTTCAAGTTATGTTGGTGCTCTTGGTGCTTAATATTTATCATTTTCCTTACACGTTCAAACTGGGGTTCGGATTATCATATTATGTAACAAGGAAAATGTTACATAGCTAAAATTTTTTTACTAGAATTTTTGACAGAGTGATTTGATATATTTGTTAACTCTTAGATAGGTGAGTGGTCCCTACCACTTCATTTCATCAAACAATCACCTTTAATTCTGGCTGAATTCTGTCAAAAATTCTGACTGTGTAGCATTATTCATGTAACAATACCATATTTGATAACAATACCATATTTGAACATAGCATTAATATGCTAGCTGGTTTTGGTTTAGCTCTAAGGTCTCTGCCCTTCTACCCAAAACAATTCCTTGTTTGCAATAAAATTTTACCCTGGTATTGCAGCAAAAGCTTTGTATGAATTTGTTACATTACGACTTGACAGAATATTTGAAATGATCTTATATAAATTTAGCTAATTATTTTTTTTATCTTGAACTGTAGCTTATAACAAATGACAGATTCAAGAGTGTAGAACACAAAGTATTGGCAAATCTCATTGTTCCAAGAATGTCGGTTGCATGCTTTTTCAGGTCGGGTCTTAGGTCATTGCCAAAGCCTTATGGACCTATAAAAGAACTATTATCTGAAGAAAATCCTCCCAAATACTGGGAAACCACAGTTGCAGAATACGTAGCTTACTTCAACGCAAAAGGCCTTGATGGGACCTCTGCACTTCAACATTTTAGGGTTTGACTTAGACAATGTGGATTGAAGTGCTTTAGCTTGATAAATAAATGTACAAACTAGATAAGCTGGAAGTATATTCATTTTTCAAATTCAATATGATTATGGATCTTGGACTAGAAACTTGGTATCTTCTATGTCTTGCAATGGAGGCATTAAAAGGTACACAATTACAACATGCTTGGTTTTAAAACACCATGTGAGGTGAAACAAGAATTCGTAGCTTGTGTTGATTATTATTGTCATAAGAGGCTACTCCTAGTGAATTTGTGCTTTACCACAAATACTTGCCGAGACATGAATGAAACGTAAATTCTGAGAGGAAGTGCAACAAAAAGATAAAGAAAAAGAAAAAAGCCATAGGCATAAAAGGCATAACATTACCTAAGAAAAATTACTTGGCATATTCAAGAGGTGAACCAGCATAACCATTTATATGCTACATGCATGGTTGTTGATATTACTATCCTAGGTCTTCTCTCTGTGTGAAAATGTGAAGTTGCATTTCATCTTATATACATTTTATGCATTATTACAGAAAGAGAGGAGACAACACTACATTTTCACTGGCTTTTCCAAACAAAATATTCTGTCATATAATTCTTCCAGAATATGGAGACCAAAAAGATGAAACCCAATTTATACAAATAATTTTGACAAAGTCAGAGCATAAGGCACTTTAGAAAAGGATCTAGAATATAATCATACATATGATTTCCGTTCACTACGATATGCCTAAAGTAGTGATGTGTTATTAACATATCTAATTCATAGTTCGTTGCCAGTTTGTCACTAGTTACTATTGGTTGTCTAATGCTGTTAGGTTTCATAATTCAACGCTGTACTTTAATTCTTCACATCCCTCACTTTCCTTAGTTATTATTGCTAGCAAGTAGCAAGTTCATAGTTAAAGCTGCACTTTGATTTTTCGCATCCCTTAGTTATTATTGCCAGCAAGTATCAAGTCTTAGTCCTGCAAAGTTTCTGTAAGATCATGGCCAAATAACATAAGATAAAAGGAGAAAAACTGAGGAATAAAATGTTGCACTAATCTCCATGTATTTAACTGAGGCATGACTTCTTTTGCTGTGGGTAACTTGTATCATATAGGGCTAGTTTGGTATGGGAGTAAAAATAGGGGGTAAATTTCATGGATGAATTTAGTATACAAAATTATATACAATATTCATCCATGAAATTTTCTCTCTCATTTTTACTCCCATACCAAACATACACATAGTGAAAATATAGTGTGGCCGTGGACGTAGGAGGATTTCTCTTAACCACATAAATTTGTTGTGTGCAATCTTTTGCTCTTTCTTTAACTTTTCATTCTTTTTGTTAATGCTATAGTAGGTAGAAAGGTTCTTTACATTAACTCTTTCTGCATGAAGATCTTGAATAAGTTCTTTACAAATAGAAGGTTTTCCGGTTCCTGATAAAGAAAATCTTGTGTGCAAACTTAATAAAAGCTTGTATGGTTTTAAGCAATGGATTTAGGAGATGTGACATGAATCATTGATTCAACTTTTAAAAATTTGACGATTGCTATATTGTTCTGTCATTTGACGTGGATGACATGTGAGAAGTGGGGCTTCTTTCAGGTTATAAGTCATGGAATTCCAACTCATTTTTTGGATTAGATGATCAAAGGAACTTGCAGGTTTCATGAACAAGATGCCAAGGTAAGGAAATAGTACTACACCTGTGATCTCAGCACTTGTTTATGCCAAGGAATCATGATCTCAGCTGCACACTGGAGGGATACACTTGGATGTATCATGCTCCTCATGAGCCCAAAGCAGGAGAATTGCCAGCAGTTTGTAGGTTGTGATAATAATACTTTCAACATCAATGATTAATTTCCAAGTATAGTTTGTCATTGACTACACTGCAATATATAATGGTTATGAGAATATGGTATTGGAACTATTACTCCTTAATCCTTACATCATTGCCCTTCTTGGTGTCTTGTTGTTTTTCCCATTTATTGCAGAACATGTTTATTAGACTTAGATGTCATGCCTTCATCTCCATTTTTTTTTTCTAATTCAGTTACAGACGCTCTACATGGGTTGTGCTGACTTCTTCTGTGTCACTATTACTGGCATCCTTGAGCCGGAATCAACTATAGGCACCAGCAAGCACAAAGTTGGTGACTTCCTGACGATACTTTTGCAAGACCAGATGGTTGGTCTTGAAGATGTTCTTGAGAATCAACGGATTGATGTGCCTCTCATACATGAAGGTCTTGTAGTAAACATTAGGGATCTTCTGCAGGTAAGTTCATTAAGCATGAAAATAATGTATCATTACAACTTCCTGAGTAATTTTATTGAGCTAGGAACAAAGTACAGAAAAACTGTTCAACAAACATGTTGGATTTCAAAGAAAATAGAATATCTATGTGTGTTTCATGTGAGTAGGGTGAAAAAAAAGTAAATCCCAGAAAAAAGCTTGGAACAGAACCTCAAACTAGAAAGAAATCGCAGGTGAGGAATTGTTATGAATAAGATATTCAGGACATTTTACGATGGGCAAATACAGAATATGGCTGCAGAAAGGTCATTGAAGCAGCCAGGAAGTAGTTAATTTTCTTAAATGAACAAGTGATTAGACCTCTAAGTTGCTTTTAGAATTTGATTTACTTTGCTACAATTTCAACACACACTCTCTTAAGCATAATTTGTTCGTGCATTCTTCTCATGCCACTGCTTGTGTAGTTAATGACAGGCTTCTGCTCATTGTGATAATGGCTAAGGCTTGCACCAAAATTGATATATGCTTCTCTGTTAGCGTTGGAATCCACACTGTTCATTTTGGCGCTCTTGTCAGTTGAATGATGCTTGGTAGCTAATTGTCTCCAATCTAGTGTGTACTTTCTTTGTGACACATTTCTCTTGAAAATCCTACACAATGTCCAAATTTCCTGCACATAATAGAATAGAAAGTTGTAAATATTGGGTATTAACCATTGATAAGTGTTCACGTTGGTAGTAAAGGCTGCCTATGAATATTCACAGAAGATGAACTAGTGGTGAGGAAGTTACTGCTGTTTTGGGAGGCTTTTGAAGCCGTTCAGAGTTGATTCTGAGGTAGGTGTACTTGCAAGACACTCCGATACTAAATGAGTATGTGACAGAGTGGAGTGATAAGTGTATAAAGAAGTTAAATTGCATACCTTTGTTCATGATATCCGCTCTCCCTTAAATAATCAGTTTTGAAGGACGTGCATCTGTTGTGGGCAAGTCGTGGAGAGGAGTGAGGATCGGAGTGGTTCTACAATAACTAGCGAAGAAGCCAATCATGGGTTATGCTCTCATGGTGGTTGACCGAGTCATGCTTCGATTGAGTTGGGCTCGACCTAGAATGGATTAGGCAAATAATGGGCTTCTCGTGTTTGGGCTTGATTACAAGTTGGGAAGAAGGCCTACTAACTGTACGATACAACAGGGGTTTTAAATTGTGGACCGTATAACATAATGTGGCCACAACATGTCAATTGTCGCAACCGCATCACACTGGGATTGCAATAGATCTGCATCAGCCCGCAACGACTGCAGTCACAACTTTAAACCTCGACCATTGTTAAGCTAATAATGAATTTAATGTATTTGAGAAATTAGTTTAAGTTTCCTACAGCCTCTTGGGCAATAGCTGTGTTATTCTTGGCGTTGGCAAGGTTGCTGTTGGTGTTGGTGTTCGAAGGAAGTCGAAACTCGTGCATCATCCAATCAGTTTTGGTGGCTTTGCCAGCGTTGCCACGGTAGTAAACAAGTGTTTTCTTGAGTCCAATGTAGTCATTGCCTTCTCCACGGAGTGAGTACACTGGCTTGTCTATGCCAGTTGCTCTCCAGAACCCAAAGCTGGTGACTCTGTTAGGCCTTATGCTGTTCCTATACTTCCTCTCTCTTTTGCAAAAGAAGTACCATTCCTTCTCTTCACCTGTACTACTGGCTTCTGTCTATAAATTAACATTTGCAACATGAAGCTGATTAATTAAGTTGACATTAATGAAAAATAAAAAGAAGAGAAGAAACAAATTAAAAAGGATTCAAAGTTGCACTTAGATGAAGTAGGTCAGTGTAATTGTGATTCATAAAATTTTGCACTTTGAAGTAACCCGTATGAAATTTCTATAGAAAAATTTTATTCTTACATCCCATACTGGTACCTCAAATAATAATAAGAAAGAGAGAAAAATTTAATTTTTTAAATTTTTTTATTTTTTATTTTTTTATAAAAAGTAGGTGTATTAAAGAGATATAAGATTGAAGTATAGAAATAAAATAATTTTTTTTCTATATGGCTATAGATATGCCCATCTATCTGTTTGATATATATATATATATATATATATATATATATATATGAAATTGTTCGGAAGTTATGCATATTTCAGAATTCTACCCATCTTATTGAAATTGTATTGTGTATGGAAGTGTTATTTTTCTTCCTCACGGCTTATGATCGCCATTAGTAATTCTGGAAAAGATGAGCTAGCTAGCCAAGTGCCAAGTAAAATTAAGTATAATTAATTTTATCTTGCTCGTGTTAGATGAAAACTCTACGAATACTTGTATCATCTGCTCCTTAATTTTGATCTAGTAGGAAAATACCTACAAGATTTCTAGTTGAAGAAAGTGAGAGGAATCAACAAATAAAAAATAAAAAGCTATTAATTTGTGCGCAAACAAACATACTTAGAATATCCCAAGGATCGTATTTGTAGATGTCAATCTGTTTGATGAGTTCGAGAGCGATGGGTTTCTGGTCGTGCTTCCGTCCAAGATAGAACCTCACAAGCTCTTCTTCGTCTGTGGGGTGGAAGCGAAACCCTGGCAGTGGAACGTCATCGTCCACATATTCATCATCCATTGTTGAAATCTTCGTTAACGTTATCCATCTTGTGATCTCTTCTTTCAATTTCTCTCTCTCTCTCTCTCTCTCTCTCACCTCGTCGCAAGTAATCTACAGGAATCCATGCAGTTACAATAATTTTTGCATCCCAATTTAAAAGAATCTTCTAATAAGGTGACTCTCGAAAGCACCTATTGGTTTAAAAAGTAGTAGAAGAAGAAGCACCCCAATAAAATTTAGCAATGTCAAATTTGTTGCTCATACAACAACACATTACCATTCCAAAATATGACTTAGGTTTGGTATTTAAGTCATTAATTACAAAACCATTTTTTTTATATGAACTACTCTTTAAAGTCAATATAAAAATGATTTAAATAGTAACTGAGTATACCTGGTGATCATACATAAAAAAAAAAATTGGCAAAATCATACACAAAATTTTTTAACATTGAAAATGACTAGAATATGTAGATGAATATGTTAAAACAAAATACATGATTATTTAATTATATTTGTTTTAATTTCTTAAAAATTCAAATTTTGGGATATTGAAATAAATGAAAAGCATGCACCAGTAGCTTTAGAAAAACAATGTTGCAATATATGCTTCACAAAATACCTCTAAACAATAATAAGTTTTAGAAGGTAATTTTTGATAAATTTGACAAACACTTCAAAATAAAATTTCTACACGTGTCACTGATGAGAAATAGTAACAAATCCGTCCCATATCATTTTTAGATTCAAGCCCAGGAATAATTTACATTTGTAATATTTTCCTTCAAATGATCATATAAGATTCCTAATAGAAGGGCTAATGAAAAAACATTAATCAAATTGTGTAAATAGAGTAGAGAGGATGCAAAATCGAGAAAGAAACTTCTTCAACGGATCCTAAACCTTTGTATACAGTTCTCATTTTTCCTACATATATGTGCGAGACTCTCATTGAGTATATATTTCCTGATGATGGACTATATAAGGAAACTATGTGTTTTTGCTTTAGTTTTAGTTTTTTGTTTGTTTTTTGGGTCTAAAAATGAGGTCTAAGATTTAGGACTATAAAGCAGAGAAAAAATACAAACAAAACGACTTAGATAGAATTTGACCTCTAAATCAAATAGTACACAAAAAAAAAACGAAAAAACTTAGTGACAATTAAACTAAGAATGGTTTGACCTAATGCATGTGTTTCAGCCTTCAATTATTTAATGTGTTGAACATGGACTGGTCACGTTTTACAATACCAACATCAACGTTGGATAATGCAGTTCTCTAGTATCATTTATGATTAGATGATCCATGTGTGTAATGTGTTGGAGCAATTATTGGTAGCTTCTTCTTCTTCTTTTTTTATAAACAATTACTGGTAGCTTATAAAAAGAAAGGAGAAAAGTATTTGTATAGTAGAATAGTTCCACCCCTTGTATTTGTGTGTCCTAAGTCAGACCTCATGACTCTTGACCTTCCTCCGCGTGCTATGACCCTCTTCCATTATATAACAGAAAAAAGGTTCTTCACTCTGTAGAAAATTGTTCCACTATTGTCTTCTTCTTCTTCTTTGGAGAAAAGCAGAGTACTTATTTAATAAATAAAAGTAAGGAGTGAGGATCAAACTATTTGTTGCAAAATATATTCTCTTTTAACATTTTACACTTATTATAATTTTTTTTAGATGATATGAAAATTTATATTTAAAATAATCTTTTGTGAATACGTTTATAATGATAAAATTATTACCATTCAAATAAGTATTTACGTGAATTGATTATTATAAAATTAATTAAATTATATATATTATTTGTGATATATTATTTTATAATTTTTTACTAAACAAAGTTATAATATGTGATGTTAAATTTTATTCATTTATATTTTTTAATTTATAATCTTTAAAATTTTATTTTAAATTATTAGTTACTTGTAGATATTGACGAGTATCTACCTCCCATTAGAAATTAAAAATATGTATCCACAATGAGGATAGGGGCAAAGGCAAGGGTAACACTCTCCACCCCCTATGGAATTCTGTTGACATTATTACTTTTAAAAATATTATACGTGTTGGTGATATGAAATTTTTTTTTTGACTAAATTTTGTTATAGTTGTAGCTAAAATTAAGTTTTTATTTTAATTTAATAATAACACCTAATCCTAGTTAATTTCATAATGTTAGATTTCGCAATTAATTGTAAATACTCACAATAGTTTGACAAAAAAACTTACCCTATAGAGTTTATTAATCAATATGTGTATACACATTCATAATTGAAATCAGTCCTACAGAGGTCAAACACTAGAGTGTGTGAATAGTATTAGGCCCATTTTATTTCTGGTATCAATCTTTAGGCTTTTCTTTTTGACTAGAAACAGCTTAAAGCCCAGCTTGCTCTTCCTAGGTGTTGGGGAATGGGGAGTTGGGAGAGTCTGGAGTTGTCGGAACTTATGAGTATGTTTGATACAATAAGAAAAAATAAAGAATGGAATATAATGAATTTTATAAAATCTTGAAGATTAATGTATAACAAACTTTTCATTTTCATTTTATTCTTTTTATTTCTCTAATACTAAATGAATCCTTTGTTTTAATTTTTCAATTAGGCCAAATAGGTTCAACAAGTAAAAGGATAAAAAGGAATGAAAGTTTAAAAGAAAGAGGGTAATTGTATGTTAATAAAATCTAAAATCCAATTGCTTTTTCGTATCAAATAAGAGTTAAAAGATCTAATTAAGAGTGACATAATAATCCATGAATATATTATTTAATATTCATCATCCAACCCATCCTGTTATAATATTCAATCCATCAAACCATCTAAATTCATTATAAGAATTTCAATAGACAAGATTAAAAAGATTAAACTCTGTCAGGAATTCAAATATAGAAAAAACGTAATATTGGGAGACAGCCTTTCTTAGTCTCCTATACAAGATTAATCTTACACCCAAATTAAGAATGTGAAGATAACTAAGCAAAGAAAAAAAAAAGATCAAACTGATTTTTTAGGTAATATATGGATTGGACAAAATATCTATAGGCAACTTTAACTCTTATCCCCTTCCACTTTCTCATCCTATTCCCCAAGTCCCCTCTTTCTCTTTGATGGCACTCTGTGAACCATTTGGGGTCCTTCAAAATATGGAGCTTGTTTTCCAACATCGTTGTAGCAGTTGACGTCATCATCGATCAATAACCGGTTTTGCTGCTTCCCACGTCTTCTTCTAATGAGGTTCCGACAGAGTTGCATATCAATTACCCATGTAATCAAGAAGCTTCAATTCTAAGAAATTTTGGTACGACAGATGCATTCAACTCTAACCCTTGTAAGATCAATATGCATTCAATGATTATTAAATGGGTATTCTTAATTCAAGATTCGGCTTCAAATCTCATGCTCTTTAATTTAGGCTATTAATTGATGGAATCGGTTTGGAACCAAATGAAATAGAAGATAAAATTTTCATTTAATTAAAATTTTTTTGTTTGAAATTTTTTAAAATAAAAGAATACAATAAAAATTATTAAGTAACTTTCTTATTCTCTTTTTTTTTTTATAAACCTATTATAATTCTTTCAGTTTAGAAATAAAAAATTAATCCTCATTTCTTTTTATCTTTTAAATTCTTTGGTCCAAACATGTCCTTACATGTATTTATTAAAAACAACTAATTATAGACGTGCAGGTTTAGTCAACATCAATGTCGTGGAATTAAAGCCAAGGAGACTATGCACAGTCATCTTCTTCAATAACTACTTGAACTTTGTGTATTTATTAAATTCAAAATTATTGTTATTAATTTTGACTTTTGATGAGTCATTGGTGATTCCATCTTTTAATAAATTTTAAAATTGTAAAATGTAAAAAAAATTAAATTAATAATAAATTAATTAAATATTTATATATGAATAAACTGAATATTCATTCATTAAATGAGTCACATATTAATTAAATTTTTTATTAATTTTTTGACAAATCTTAAATAAATTAATAATTTATTTTTTATCTATGAATTAGAATCCAAATAAAAATCTAGATGAGATTAATCTCAATGCAACCCCGAGAACTAATAAACATTTTTACAAACAAAAAGGTTTCAAAAAGAAAACATCACAATAGAAAATTTGGAAGGGTTAAGAATCCAAGCAACATATTCATGTAGTCATTAAGCTGGCTAAAAAATACATGTTCAACAATATTAATTACTCTCTAATACAAATCAACTCCTCTCTCTCTCTCTCTCTCTCTCTCTCTCTCTCTACGTATATATCTAAATGTATATGTATTCATTTGTAACTACTCAACTAGAAACAACATTAGTTTTTTACATGATTGGTGAATCGACAGCAAACTTCACAACAGATCTAAGCTCATCCCAGTTCTCAAATGTGAAGAAATCGTTCGAAGCTGGGTTAATCCATAAGCTCGAAGATGGTGCACTTAATTGAGGTTGCTGTGCCACTGGATAGCTCAACTGACCTACATGAAAGTGATTCCTTTGATCGCTGCTTGTGTAGTTAATGAGAGGCTTCTGCTCATCGTGATAATGGCCAAGGCTTGTACCAAAATTGACGTATGCTTCTCTGTTAGCGTTAGAATAATCCACACTACTCAATCTGGTGCTCCTGTCAGTGGAATGACGTGTAGTAGCTGATTGTCTCCAATCTGGTGTGTACTTTCTTTGTGAGACGTTTCTCTTGAAAATCCTACACAATGTCCAAATTTCCTGTACATAATAGAATATAGAAAGTTGTAAATATTGGGTATTAACCATTGTTTCCAGCTAATGTTTAATAATTGAATATATCTAATATATTTGAGAAATTAGTTTAAGCTTCCTACAGCTTCTTGGGCAATAGTTGTGTTATTCTTGGGGTTGGCAAGGTAGGTGTTGGTGTTCGAGGGAAGGCGAAACTCGTGCATCATCCAATCAGTTTTGGTGCCTTTGCCAGCCCTGCCACGATAGTAAACAAGTGTTTTCTTGAGTCCAATGCAGTCATTGCCTTCTCCTCCAAGTGAGTACACTGGTTTGTCTATGCCATTTGCTTTCCAGAACCCAGAGCTGGTGACTCTGTTAGGCCTTATGCTGTTCTTATACTTCCTCTCTCTTTTGCAAAAGAAGTACCATTCCTTCTCTCCACCGGTACTACTGGCTTCTGTGTATAAATTAACATTTGCAACATGAAGCTAATTAATAAGATGACCTTAATGAAAAACAAAAAGAAGGGAAGAAACACATTAAAAAGGAATCAAAGTTGCACTTAGACGAAGTAGCTTAGAGGTGTAATTGTGATTCATAAAATTTTGCACTTTGAAGTAACCTATATGAAATCTCTATATGACTATATATATACCCATCTATCTTTCTGATATATATTTTTTAAATATATATGTGCACAAAAACCTGTGTGTGCGTGTCTATATATATATATATATATATATGTATGTATGTATATATGCTATTTTTAATTTGTCTTGAAAGCTCGTGACATAGTAGTCTAGCACATAAGATTGTTCAGATGATACTCTTCTGAGTTTTGATGTTGGCTAGGAGTACTGGGTAGAGAGGAAAGGCTCATGCTGAACCAGTGACAGTGACTTGATAGTAATTACAAGGTAAGAGCATGAAAGCAAATGCTAAATAATATGCCCATACAAATGGAAAGTCACCAATCATACTCATGCAAGTGTAATTCCATCTACCCAAAAAAATCGATCCTCTTTACTGTGAAAAGTAAAGCAAGTAAAGTTATGCATATGTCAGAATTCTATCCAACTTAATCAAACTCTGTTTGCGTATGGAAGTGTTATTTTTTCTTCCTCACGGCTTATTATCGCCATTAGTAGTTTTGCAAAAGATGAGCTAGCTAGCCAACAGCTAAGTATTCTTCAATATAATTTCTTCTTGCTCGTTTTAGATGAAAACTCTATGATTACTTCCTTCATCTCCTCCTATTGATCTTGTAAGAAAATACCTACAAGATTTGTAGAACGAGAGGAATCAAGAAATTCAAAAAAAAAAAACACAGCTAACTATTAATTAGAGTGCAAACATACTTGGAAGATCCCAAGGATCGTATTTGTAGATATCAATATGTTTGATGAGTTCGAGAGTGATGGGTTTCTGCTCGAGCTTCCGTCGAAGATAGAAACTCACTAGTTCTTCATCCGTGGGGTGGAAGCGAAACCCTGGAAGTGGAACGTCATCGTCCACATATTCATCATCCATGTTGAAATCTTCGTTAACGTTATCCATCTTGTGATCTCTTCTTTCAATTTCTCTCTCTATTTTTCTGTGTTCTGCTTTGCTTCAAAGAAGAAGAAGAAAGTAGTGGAACAAATTTCTACAGGGTGGAGAACCTTCTTTTCTATTATATAATGGGAAGAGAGTCATAGTATGCAAATGGGTTAAGGTCAAGTCATGCGGTCTGACTTATACGCCCCCGTGTTTTGCTGAAGGACTTGTTCCATTGCTTTAAATAAAGTCACCATGTAGGACACACACAAGGGTGGAACTATTCTGTACGAATACTTTTATCCTTTCGTTTTTTTTTTTGAAAAAAAAATACTTTTATCCTTTCGTTTTAGAGGCTACCAATAATTGCTCCAAAGCATGGGCTCTAATCATAAGTGATACTATAGAACAACATTATCTAACGTTGATTTCGGTATTGTAACGTGATCAGTGCATGTTCAAACAATCAACACATTAAATGATTCAGCCAATTAGTGTGCATGTGTTTGAATTAGTTTGTTTTGTAATTAAAATAATTTGTAATTAAAATTTGTTTTAATTTTTTTTAAAAGAATAGTTTTTTTAAATTCAGTTATTTCTAAATATGCACTACAACATATTAGGCAAAAGATTTTTAGTTGAAGTGATACTAAGTTTTTTTCTTTTTCTTTGTTTATTTTTTGTTTGTATGATAGAGGTATATTTCTGAGACTAAGTCTACTTTGAATGATCTTTTAAGGGTAAACCCCACATTGCCATGATACATTTTGAAAAATAAATTTCTCTAAGTGTTGGCCGAATATTTAAAAGTAGTCAAAACAGGAAGTAAATTTTTTCAACCATCATGTCAACTGTACCTCCTTGAGTTCACTAAATTTCTTTAGAAACTACTAATGTATCCTACCCATGAATTTCATGGATATTTTTAACTTTTATTTATTTATAATTATATATAATTTTTTTTGTAAATACAGTTCGAATTTAAATTAAAAAAGCGAAAACACTCACTTTATTGTTAAATAAGTGATTACCACATTAAAATTGATAGCATTTTAAATATTTTTTTGGCTTATAACATTTTCACTTGTCTATTTATAACATAAGAAAAATTAGTAAATATAGTGTAATTAAGTAAATGTGTATCAAATAAATTTTAATAGTGTGTTCGAAAGATTATTGTCCTATGTAAAAAATTTTAAAAAATGTTTAAAATATTATTTATACTTAATAAATATAAATATTGTCACATAAATAATTTACAAATAATAAAATATTAAGTTTGTTACTTTTCATTATTAAATATTTAATTTTACTTAGAAAGTGAGAGAGAGTGTGTGTTAACACTCACCTCAGTTCACAAGCAACAAAGGAATTAAAAGTTTAAAATCCACACATCCACGAACAGAATGAGAGCTAAACAAACGGAAAAGAGATCAGACAGGAAACGCCGCAAAAAGAAAAAAAACAGGGAAAGGAAAGTAAAAATATTCATTCTTTTTTTAATGTTTGGTTTACGTGAAATTGAATTTAAATCGATTTTCAAAAGGATTGAGTACTTTTCACTCAGATTAATATATTTTAGTGTAAGAAAATACACTTTGCAACAGTGTAAGCAATAGAAACAAAAAATAAGCAGGAAAGAATTTATCCGTTTAATATCATGAAACGACAAAAAATAGAATAAAAATAAAAAAAATTTTATACTTTAATTTTAAAAATTTTATAATATTTATTTTATTTAAATTTTTTCTTTCTATCGTACTAAACGTTCTATAAGAAGAGACTATCACTTGGCAATTAGAGGCATACTCTTTACTTATATATAATATATTGAATCTTATAATTGAATCTCACTTAAGCTACTATGCTCTATTTACACTAAATCGTCGACCTCTTTTGTGCAAAAAAAAAACATTAATTTTCTTATAATATAGGCAAGCATGAGAAAGTATATACATTAAAATTATATTTTAGTCTCTAACATTTGATTTCCTTCTCAATTTCATATTTGACATTTTAATTTTTTCATTTTAGTTCTAACAATTAAGACCCGTTTAAATTTAGTCTTTTATTCATTAAACAAAAATAATAATGTATTATCATTAAGAGTGATATAATATTGTTATCTTCTGGACTGATACTTGAATAGTTTTAACATGTGATTTTGCTCACAATTTAATTCCTAAATTAACTCACAATTCTGTCTTTGACATTTAAATTAACTTACAAAATAATATTATTTTTAAGTGAAATAACCCAATCATGGATGAATTAAATTTTCTTATTAGTTTTCTGAGAATCCTAAATAATTAATAGTCCATCCATTATTCGATCCAAAATCCAGTCGGTTCATTTGCCTCTCACCCCTAAATGTATTAAAATTTTTACAAACAAAAACTTTTCAAAGAAAACATTACAATGGAAATTTTGAAGGGTTGAAAAAACCCAAGTAACAAATTCATGTAACCAAATGCCCACCCAAACGTGCGTTCGTAGAATGAAACGGGCTTTTGCCCATATTTTATTGTGTTTGGTCATCCGTTCAACCATTGTATCAAACTTGATTCTTGCTCCAAACAGGTGTTTGTGCCGAAGTGAGTTCTACTTGCTTTTGTGTCTAGAAATGGCAGAGTGGAATCTCCCAGTAGTCATACTTGCCAATCTACCCTCTTCCAATTTGCATTCCCTCCATTTTCCTTGAGCTCTCTTCCAAGTTAGGTCTGTTCTATTGAGCTCTACTCCCTCGCATCTCTGATTTGTAGCAGGTCATGGACTCATGTAGTCTTCATTCTGATTTGCCTTACTTTGCTTTGGTGTTTTCTCTTACCTCAAAGTTTCAAGTCCTGGGTTTTACTCTGATTTGTCAGATTTAGAGAACATCTCTTCATTCTGCAGTTTGCTTAGTTGCATTTTCTTTCATTTGCTAAAATTTCTTCCATTTAGGGGTGCTTGGGTGCTGTTTGTTTCTTCCATCTATGATATTTTGGTTTGTGGTTAATTATCAAGCTCATCCTTTGACTGACATTCTTCTTATCGTAGTATTTGACACGATAGTATGTGGCCATAGTGCGTGGCACCTCCATTTTCTCTACCATGCATTTTTTTTTTTATTTTATACAATAACACTAACAAGTAAAAAAATTGTTATAACAAGTTAGCAACATTAAAAAAATAATATAATACAATGAAATAAAAGGATAATATAGAGAATGTAATATGAAAGTTGTATCCTTTTTAGTAATTATTTACTTAAAAGTAATTTTAATTAATATTATTTAAACAATATTTATTTTGTAAAAATTACTTTTTATACGTAAATTTTTAAACATAAATTATTTTATTATAAACTCATTTCTAACTAAGATCAAGTTTAAAAAATTAAATTAATCTAAAATCAAATTTAAAAAATGTAATTCAAACACATCCTAAGTTAGCTAAAAAATACAGTTTCAACAATATTAAGTACTCTCTAATACAAATACACTACCCCTTCTGTCTCTCTCTCTCTTTCTCAATCTCTCTCTCTAAATATATATGCGTATCTATAACTACTCAACCGGAAACATGGTTATTTACATGGTGGGTGAATCAACAGCAAGCTTCACAATAGATCCAAGCTCATCCCAGTTCTCAAATGTGAAGAAATCGTTTGCAGCCGGGTTAATCCAGAAGCTCGAAGATGGTGCAATAAATTGAGGTTGTTGTGCCACTGGAGAGCTCAACTGACCTACATGAAACTGATGCCTTTGATCATGGCTTGTGTAGTTAATCACAGGCTTCTGCTCATCCTGATAATCGCCAAGGCTTGCACCAAAATTGATATATGCTTCTCTGTTAGCGTTAGAATCCACACTTTTTATTCTGGTGCTCTTGTCGGTTGAATGACGCTTAGCAACTAATTGTCTCCAATCTGGTGTGTACTTTCTTTGTGACACATTTCTCTCGAAAATTCTACACAATGTCCAAACCTCCTGTACATAATAGAATAAAAAGTTGTAAATATTGGATATCAACCATTAACAAGGGTTTTAAATTGCAGACCACATTACTTGATGTGGCCACAGTATGTCAGTTGTTGCAACTGCATCACACTGTAATTGCAGATCAGATCAGTCCACATCATCAACCCACAAGGGCCGCAAGGTGACCACAATCGTAATTTAAAACTTTGACCATGGTTAAGCTAATGTTAATAATGAATTTAATGTATTTGAGAAGTTAGTTTAAGTTTCGTACAGCTTCTTGGGCAATAGTTGTGTTATTCTTGGCGTTGGCAAGGTTGGTGTGTGTGTTGGTGTTTGAGGGAAGGCGGAACTCGTGCATCATCCAGTCAGTTTTGGTGCCTTTGCCAGCGCAGCCACGATAGTAAACAAGTGTTTTCTTGAGTCCAATGCAGTCATTGCCTTCTCCTCGGAGTGAGTACACTGGCTTGTCTATGCCAGTTGCTTTCCAGAACCCAGAGCCAGTGACTCTGTTAGGCCTTATGCCTGTTTCTATACTTCCTCCCTCTTTTGCCAAAAGAAGTACCACTCTTTCTCTTCACCGGTACAACTGGCTTCTGCAGATTAAATTAACATGTGCAACATGAAGCTAATTAATTAAGTTACCATTATTGAAAAAGAAATAGAAGGGGAGAAATATAAAAGAATCAAAGTTGCACTTAGCTGAAGTAGGTTAGAAGTGTAATTGTGATTCAACAAAATTTTGTACTTTGTGACCTGAATATGAAATCTATATATATATTATATATATATATATATTATATATATATATATACACACACACACACCTGTATATGCTTGCTAGGTTGTACTGATTAGAGAGGAAAGACTCATGGCTGAACCAGTGACAGTGAGCTTGAGAGTAATTTGAAGCTAAGAGCATGAAAATAAATGCTAAATGACATGCACATACAAAGGGAAAGTCACCAATCATAGTCATGCAATTGTAATATTCCATTTACCCCAAACAATTGATCCTCTTTACTTTGAAAATTAAAGCAAATAAAGTTATGCATATGCCAGAATTCTACCCATCTTAATTAAACTGTATTTGTGTATGGAAGTGTTAATTATTTTTCTTGCTCGTGTTAGATGGAAAACTCTACTATTAGTTCTTCTTTCATATCCTTCTTTCCGATCTTGTAAGAAAATACCTACCAAGATTTGTAGTTCAAGAAAACGAGAGGAATCAAGAAATAACAATGAAAAAAAAGGGGAAAAACAGCTATTAATTTGTGTGCAAACATACTTGGAAGATCCCAAGGATCGTATTTGTAGATATCAATCTGTTTGATGAGTTCGAGAGTGATAGGTTTCTGGTCGAGCTTCCGGCGAAGATAGAAACTCACAAGCTCTTCGTCCGTGGGGTGGAAGCGAAACCCTGGAAGTGGAACATTATCGTCCACATATTCATAATCCATGTTGAAATCTTCGTTACCCATCTTGTTATCTCTTCTTTCAATTTCTCTCTTTCTCTCTTTCTGCGTTCTGTTTTTCTCCAAAGAAGAAGAAAGAAGTAGTGGAACAAATTTCTACAGAGGGGAGAACCTTCTTTTCTATTATATAATGGGAGGAGAGTCATAGTATGCGGATGGGTTTTTTCAGGAAAGTCAAATCATGAGGTCTGACTCATGCCCTCGTGTTTTGCTGATGGACTCGTTCCACTCTTTAAATTACAGTCACCATGTAGGACACGTACACGGAACTATTCTGTACAAATACTTTTCTCCTTTCGTTTTATTAGAAGCTACCTATAATTGCTCCAACAACATGGGTATCCAATCATAAATGATACTACAGGACTGCATTATCTAACTTTGAGTTTAGCGGTATTGTAAAACGTAACCAGTCCATGTTCAACACATTAAATAAGCTAAAACACATTTAGGTCAAACATTCTAAATCTGAATGGCACTATACTTTTTTTTGGGGGTGCTATTTGATTTAGAGAGCAAATTCTATCCAAGTCGTTTGGTTTGTATTTTTTCTCTGCTTTATAGACCTATATTTTAGACCTCATTTTTAAACAAACAAAAAAATATCAACAAAAACACATAGTTTCCTTACATACTTCATCATGAGGAAATATGTACTCAATGAGAGTCTTGCTCATGATATGTTTATACACATTCACAATATTATTTTTTATCATAATTTTACCAACCAATATGTGGAACATTTTTTACAGTAACTTTTTGCTGCTCCTACATTACAGTATTTTTCCAAGATCCATAACATATATTCCCAAATAAATGTTTACCTTACTTGAAAATATTGTGATTTTAGTATTGATTTTTTTCATGACAATAAGACCCATGTATTTATCTTTGGTAAACATTTTTTTGAAATGTTCCTTCTTCTGGTTTTCCAAAGCGCCTTTTGAAGTTGTTATATGTTGAAAATTTACAATTATCTAAAAAAATAACTACATTTTTTAAAATTTAAATGCTCATTCCAGTTTCGTTTTAATTTGATCAAACACATTACAAATATATAAAAGCACATAACGCAGGAGTCTATAAAAAAATCACATTATAGAGAAGCAGATGAGTACGTATAAGTCCCAATCCCATGACCAGGCATTCAAATGTCAAACATGAGAGTGTATTGTTGTGGCGCCTATTTTGACCACAACATCTTTTGACTTTTCCTAACAAAACGACAAACTATTCTTGGATTCTTCCCTTTGTTTGTTTTGACTTGATGCAGTCACAGCCCTCAATTGAGACGAAAACAAAGACAATGCACTGTTACAAACTCGAGCATGATCTTTGTCTATATCTCTTTATATTTTTTGGTATAAAAAATTTAGGAGTTAGATAGATTATTTTTACAATTAAGATAATAATAAAAAATTGCTAGCGTGAATGAATTAGAGGTGGAGTTAAAGGATTTTTCTTGGGTACCAAAGAAAAAAAATCACTTTGTTTGAGTTGCTTGATGGATAAATTTAAAAAAAAATTATTTAAAAAAAAAGACATGTAATATTGTATAATTAAAAAAAAAAACATTTGGTGGGTCATGGCATCCTTGAAGCCCTACTAGACTATTACCAGCTACCCTTGAATTGAACCGCATATCATTTTTGTTGATATAATTTGATTTTAAAAATTGAGCCAATTATAATTGACTTATTTATTTCTAAAATCTTTGTATTATTAATTATATTTTTTTTGAATAAAATAAGGGTATATCAATGTTTTGTGGATATATTTCTTTTTTTTTTTTGTTTTACAAGCTCCTCCAATCATATGCGTTGCCAAGTCAAGAAGAATCTAGAGTCTACTAGTCGGGTCAAGCGTTACATCCTTTCCCATTTTTCTTTTAATTAAATTAATCCTTCGCCAGAGACTCCGGCTACTTGTTCCACATGACCAAATTAAATTGCTTTCTTTGTTTCTTTCTTTGTTTTTTTTAATTAGCAATCTTTTTACATAATTCGATTCATTTAAATTATTTAATAAATTTAATTTTGTTATATTGAGAATGATAAATGATATAATTTTTACAGGAATAATTTATTAAAATCAAACTATAATTCTTTAGTCCGACATAAGTTATTACTGTTACGTCAATACTTTATGGTCTTATTTATTTCTTTCTTACCTCTTAATTTTAGCTTATAATTTTAAATATGCTCCTTATCGTATCCATGATATAATTAACCAACCAAATTCATTCACATCTTTAATTATTCCATTGCCACTGAATTTTTATTAATTTCATATGAGTCATAAGAATTTTTACGTTTCCCCTAATAGCTCAAATTAGTGAGGCTAAATAAAATGTCTACTAAATATATAAACTAATATTCACGAAAATTACAAATGTTTAACTTAGCGGTAATTAAAAATGATCATATGATATTTAAATTTTAGTTTTATCAATTTTTTTTTAAAAATTAAATTAGTCAACGTCTACACAGTTAACCTAAACATCATAAAAAAAGATTAAGTGTGGTAGTAAGTAAGTTACGTTCTTAGGTGCAGGATCAAATTCGAGCTTAAAAATAAACACTTATTGAGAGAGTCTTATGATTTCGCGACCATGTTCAAGGGTTTAATTTCACAAGCAAAGCTTACGAGGATACTTCGATCAAAAACTAAAAAAGAAAAAGTTAACTTAAAACCATCTGTTAATTGAAAGATAACATAAAAAAGACTATTAATCAAATTAATTATGTTAGTGAAGAAAATATGTTTGTTACGTTATTATGACTTTCTAGACCCATTGAAAAATCGTTCAATCACAAACCACATTTATAGCCGGAAAAACATGAATTCTCCTACAATCTCAACCTCTCTTAATAATTCTCCAATACTACTCTCTTTATGGCATAATTATAACTCTTTCAAAAACTAATTAAATGTAAATTAAATTGCACGACCTGAATCTTAGTGACCCATTCAAATTCAAGTTCAAGTCATGGTAGCTAGCTCTACAGAAGAACAATTTGGAATATGCAGAGCAGTAGTTGAATTAGTTGGTCTGAATCTGATGCACACCAACTTCTTCTGCACAATCCTCGGAATCAATCAAACTCCTCAATATATCTGCATGTTTTTGGTGGTTTTGCATTATAATATGTTATATTTATGGACACTAAGCACACACCAGAGAAAAATTCTGCTTACGATTTTGCAATTTTGGCCATTCAGAGTCTAAGAAAGGTGATTTGGTCAAAGACCCATTTGAGGGGACCACTTGGAAATCTACCAGAAGCTTGGTGTTGAAGGTGGTGATGATGAAGAAAAATATCAGAGTTCAAAGTCCTCAGTCAAATTGGATGTTTGAAATTAGTCTTGGAACCTTCTGTTTTCTGAGGAGTGTGGTTCTGCATTATTTTATGATTCATAGAAGCCCGCCATGTGTGGGGTGGGGTTCACAGAGTGGGGCTTGGGGGCTCTCTGCATCATGCACAAGGACTTTTTTGCCACTTCATTTGAGAAGTTAGTGCCAAAATCCATGGTTTTTTTTACTTAAAAAGAAGACAAAGAAAGTGAATGATTTTGGGCCCTCGATGCTCAGTGGAACTCATATTCTGTGTCTTTGGTCCGAAAGAAAGTGCTAAAAATCAAAGACGGCAAGACAAGACAAAGCTTTTGCTTCGAGACTCGCACTAGTCGAGGGAGTTACATATTGTTGCTTCTAGGGAAAAGGTTGAGGCCAATACAACATGTTATCTATTTCTCATAGATTAAAAAAAAATAGATAAAATATAATTTATATTTTAAATTTTATTTATGTATTAAATTAATTTTAAAATTATGAAATAAAAATTTTATTGTTATTCTATAATTTATAAAAAAATTATGAAATTATCACTATTAAAAAAAAAACTCCTTTACTTTTGAATCTTATTAATAAAAATAAAAAATTATTTATTTATTTTTATTTAATAACTTAAATTTTTAGAATAGTTCCTCGACGATACTTGTAACTCCTTCGTAGGGCTAAGACATTTTCTTACAAAGAAAAATAGCAAAATCAATAACCAACAAATTCAGTAAACTTTTATAATTATTTAGGAAAATCTTTTTTTTTTTTTTGTCTTTTGCATCACCTAACATTCCCTCGTGTGTGAACGTTTCTCATCCAGAAGGATTCCACAACTTTCCAGTATGTTTGGAAACATGTGTCTAGTTTCGTCTGAAGACTTTAAAATGCACAGATCATCAACTTTCCCTGATATTTTCTCTTCTTTCTGAAAATGTCAAAAGAAGAGATTAAACTTTCCAAGTAAAAATGTCATAGTAGCTCTGTCAGGGTACAGTAGTTTTGGTTCAACTACCAAAGGAAACCATAGTAAAACTTTTGGGTGAGGCAATTTCTTAAAGAATGCTAAGCTTGAAGTATTATTAAATTACAGATCTGAATTAATAATAGTAGGCAAGTATAAGGCACTATATCCAAATTGTTGCACCATTGCAATGGCCCAGCTGGTTGTTTGCAAATGATTAGCTAGATTGAACATTTTTTTTGGGGTACAATTAGCTGGATTGAATTTTTTGGTAAAATTAGCTAGATTGAATTTGACTTAATAAAATACTTATATTTAGATCTGGCTAATCAATTTAAATCTTTTCTTTGTCTCCTACTATACTCAAATTCAATTTAACAATGCATGAGACATGCAATTAAGCTGGTGCACTCCTGGCCATAAAAAGAAATAGATTTTGAACAAAATGAGGCAATGTCTATTTGATCATTTTCTTGTATAGAAACATCCTGTGACAAGAAGAATTAAAGATAATAGGACAATGATTTGATGTAGTTAATATTGAAGATAAAGTAGGGAATTTTCATGGAGAACTTGAGTACAATCTAGGAATGTCAAAAAATCTCCAATTATAAGGGTCCTCACGGGGACTATCTCTTTTAAGAACCCGAATTTAGGGACTTTTTTTTTGTAGGGACAAAAACGGGAGTAAAAATTTCTCCTCCGAAACTTATTCGGGGACAGGGATAAGGACTATATACCCTACTCCGCGAGGTCCCGTCCCCCTTTAATTACATAAATGTCCTTAATATATATACATATATATTGTGTCGTTTTGAGCAATTTCACACCTCTTTTTATTTATATTATTTAAAATTAAAAAAATCCATAACTTATTCAGATCGTGAATCCTCCGTCACTCTCTAGTCTCAGTGTGAAATCTTCACCAAACATGGTCGTCATCATCTTTGCCCTCCACCAGCGCACCGCTCCACTTCGTCACTTCGTCTTCTTTGTTGGTGCGAGGCAGTGGCAAAGGCTCCACCGCAACACCAACTGTTCCTGCTCGACCCACCTCACCGTTGCTCCCCACTGCCTGTTAGTGCTTCGCCTCGCTGCGCCGCCTCAGATCCAAGACCAAGCCACCAAGATTTGTTTAGATCTCCGACTACTGTGATAATTTCTGGCTCCCTCCTCTCCTCTCTTACCATTTCTGGTGTCATTTCCTGGTTTTCATATGTTTTGTCGTTGTCCTGGCCATTGGGATTTGATTTTGTCCACTCTAATCTCGTGTCTGTATTAGTAACTACTCTCCTCCCCATAAATCTGCACTTCTTGTGCTAAAGAGAGTTTTGGTCCCTGCATTCCAAACCCAAATGGGTATGTTTTGCTTTCCATGTATGTCCGGTGGAATTTGAGCCACCAAGGTATATTTGTTGATATTGAGAATTTGAGATTAAGTTCACCTAAATATTTACTTGTTTTTTTTTCTCCTTTTTTTTTATCATTTTGGGGTCTCTGCAGGAATCTCCGAGGATTTAGGGAACGAGGACAGATGAAAAAATTCTTTTATGACAGAGATTGAGGACGAAAACAAGAAAAGGGGTGGGTGGCAGGGACGGGGAGCAGAGAGGTACTCCCCTCCCCGCCCCGCCCGCCTCGTATGCGCCAACCCTAGTACAATCTTTCCTACACGTTTAAACTTTTCCCAATACACCCAATCATTACATTGTATTTAAGATCAGTCCATGACATATATATATATATATATATATATATATTATAAAAGCTCTAGCCATTGTTACAAAATTTGTTTATGATTTTTAATATTTTCAATATTTTACTACTAGAAGTAAAGTACATATTAAATATAAGTGTAACTTAAGAATTAAAAAAATAATAAACGAGAGAAAATAAAACAAGAATGAAGAAAGTAGACCAAAAAAATATTTAGGATGTACAGGTTTTAGTCTTAAGTTTTTTAGGTAGATTTAGATACTTTTTGTACTAACTATTCATGAATTTGTAAACATTTTAGATGAACGTGGTTTCTCTAACTTGAGTGGATTTTATTTGGAAATAAAAAATTGGGACAAACATTATGCTAATATTTTAATTTATCTTATGTTAAATATTTGTTACTTACTTCATAAGTAGTTAAGTTCACCAATATGGTTCTTAAAGTCATATCAGTAACACTGAAGAACAAGAGTGGGTAAAACAGAGTGAAACCAAAACAGAGGCTGTTCGGGAATTTTTCTCAAAAAAGAGATGAAAAAGAGATTATCTTGTGTTGCACAACCAAAAACTTGAATAAACTGTGTGGGTGCGAGCGTGAGTGATAGATCAGTGGAAAACTAAAGTATTTTGCAAGAAATTTCAGAAGAGGAGAGAAACATGAAATTTCAATGTCGTTTGAGCAAAAAATGTGAAGTTTTAGCAGTGGGTATCTTTGAAATAAAGTTGCACAATTGTGATCACCTATAATTTTTGGCCTAATAATAAATATGTTCTATGCTCACAAGCAATAGAACATACACTCTACTCATTCGTAACATAAAAAATTCACCTACCCCACAAAGGCCTAAATCATCATTCATCAACAAGGTGAAAAACCAACAAGAGTTGAAAAATGTCACTGGAAAATCAGTCACCATTAGCGAATTTTCTGAACAATCAAGAAAGCTTGAAACACGATCTATTCCATCTAACTTAAAAAAGAAAAAAAAATGAGTGAGAAACTTCCAATAAAAATTTCGGCCTAAACGAATAAGAAATCACTATCAAATGTCAGCTTGATGAAAACTGTACAACGCTGAAAAACTTGCGTTGTTCACTAAACCTTGATTATGCTTTTGAACTTCTCTCTAATTGCTCTGCAGCCACAAAAGCACAATAAAAGAGAAGTAAAGAAACATCTTAGTTGTTGCGGGTCTGGGCCTCCACATAGGAAAGAACCCAACCCAACATCTTTGTCTTAGGAGGATCGCATCTAGCATTCCCTACCAAGAATTTGCAGATAAAGAAAGATAAGGAAATTACAAATCAGTTATGTTATTTGCATACTATTTTTGCATATCATTTTTATACCAATTAATCATGTGTAATTCTTTTATTAATGTATATCGATTGGTTAAATGAATTAATAATCCATTACCAATAAGCAAAATAGTTCTTCCACTTTGACGTATAAACCACCATGCCATCTTGGAGTAGAAATGTCTTAGTTCCCATGTCCATGTGGCGTCCTACACCCACATTGTGAACTCTGGATCTGGGCAAGTAGTTCACGTTAACCATCCTGAATCCTCAATTAAACCAAAATTTTGAATCATCTATTTTGACTTCAAGTTTTCCTATCAAAATTTTCAGGACGTATCTAACCATGATGACTTCAAAGTTCCTTGAAAATAAAGAAAGAAACAACGTAAACCTGTAACTACTATTGCAGAAACTGTTTATCATGAATTATGATTCAGTTTGTCATGTATGACAAATGCACCAAATATATATATATATATATCGTCAATCTTCATCACTGCCATATAACATACTGATATAGTCCTTCCACTCCAAGGACTTCTCCTAGTCCCTTATTTTATTTTTGGGCTCAGGCTCACCCTTTGTGATAAACAACTTTCTCTGTACAACAAGCTGAAGAATGTCCGTGCTGCATTCAGTCTTCCAAACCTTTCACACCATTTCCATCTCTGTGTAACAACAAAGTCATACGGTGAATTTGGAGAGTTGAAAACTTTAGAGCCAGGGTTCTGTGAAGTTTGTTTGTGGCTTGTGATAGAAGTGTAAGATTATTGGTGTAGGAAAGTCTTCTCCTGATAATCTGAGATGCAGTGCAAATTGCTATGCTCTAAATTCCAAATGCCTACTCCCTATATGTTATGGATTGTGTAGTAGGCGCTGCTGCGAACTTATTACTGACTGATGAAAAACTCATCTGAGGTTTGCATAAAGGCTAGATTCAGGGCTTCGAAGAAGTAAACGGATACAAAAAAAAAAGAGCAACATTAGGTTAAGTTAGATTTTATATAGGTTAAAATAAATAATTAGTCTCTATATTTTCATTCAATTTAAATTTTAGTCTTTATAATTTATTTTTTTGGATATCAATCCCTGTAATTTGACTCATATCTTACATTTCTAAACACTACATAAGTAGGATTCAACAAATTGGAGGACAGCATGAAGAAAGGCATTGCAATAGTTAATTTAAACTGCATATATATCTGCATGGAAGCCTTTTATTTTTTAAGCTAATTACTAGATGGTTGGAATAAAATGATGACAAAAATTCTATGTAAACTAAAATATATTCATGATCAAGTATGGTTTACAAATTTGCAAACATGCATAATGGCTTTTTCCTGGTTGGAACTAGGAAGGTCAATTCTCACGCTTTCGCTGCTCGTTTAGCATTTAAATTAAAAAGAAATTAATGATGCAAAAGATTTACTATTCTTTGCGGACACCCAAAAATCATTCAAATAGCTAGAAGTGCTAATGCTCCACTACTACAATCAGCAGAATGAGAAAAAGTACTTCTCAATTGTATCACACTAAGAGTATATTTGGAACCATAAATTTTAATAATTGATTTGATTTATAAATGAAATCTTTTTGTTCGGAAGGTTATAAAATAAGAATTGATTTAATTTTAAAATAATTTACAAGCATGAAAATGATTTCTAAATCTAATTAAATCACTTCAACTAAAATCAAGTCAAATCAATACTACTTTTTAATGGTTCCAAACATGGTGTAGTAGATTTTTACATGATTCAATCTGAAAGTGAGTTTGGTAAGAAAGTAAAAATGAGATTTAAAAAAAATCATGAATAAGTTTGATATATAATTTTTTATTTAAAACTTATCCAAAATTTTTTATATTCATTTTTATCTTTGTACCAAATATACAGTAAACCTTAGCATTTTGCATTACTTGATGTGATAATTTTTTTTTGGTCTACATGATGTGATAATTTTGGTTTTTGGTCTGTATTGCTTCAATTCAAGAGAAGGCCAAAGGCCCTACAACCGGCTAAGCTAACCAATCGATAGAGAGATTCTTAAATATACCTAGTGTAAGATAATATTTTTATACCATATCATTTATCATGTGTCACATCAATTATGTAGTCATTCTTGTCTCTCATAGTGAAAGGCAATGGTGGCCCACATAACTAATGTGACACAAATTTAATGATACAATGCAAGAAAATTATCATACACTAAGTGTACCTAAAAATTTTTCCCAATCGATATGCTTTACACTACACATGGACTATAGAGTATAGACCCAGGTAAGGTCGAATGGTAGAAGCAAAATTAGAATAAAAACAGGACATACTAGACTGATGGTTTGCCGAAGTTTAGACTTAATCAGCTGAGGAGGGTTAATGCTCAAGGTAAGGGAAAGGATTCCCTTGGAAGCTAGTTTAGCTACTTTGTGGGCCACTCTGTTCCTTCCCTCCTAAACCAAAGGGAGAACTTGGAGCACAACCCTCCTATATCTTTTATTATCCTTTTTTTTTTTAAGTCTTGGGGGGTGGGGGGATTTATCCCATCATCAAGGATCGAACTCTGATGCAGTGGTTTCAAAGCCACTGCCTTGGCCATTATATCAAGGCCTGAACCTCCTTCTATTATTCCTTGGATCTCCCAGTTTTGCATTTTCCTCTGCAGGCCTCTACAAGCTTCAAACTAAATTATCCCATGATGTGATAATTTTTTTTTAGGTTTTATGATGTGATAATTTTTTTTGGATCAACATTGCAGAAGTACAAAGGCCCAGAGGCCCTAAACAAAGACTAGCTTACAACCATACACAACAAGATACACCACTAAGATCTAGTATGCAACTGGACACTAGACTGTTGGAACAAACCAAACTTAAACCTAGTACAAACCACAAGAGCTACACACAGGTATGGAAAACAGCACCCAGGACTGTAGCTGACCACACCAAGACACTATCCATCACTAGTTTGCCATATAAAGGATCCCTAACTTGTCTTTTTGTAATGCCTGAGCCACAGATCTGGGTGGCAAAGAAACCCAATTCCTGGAAAAAGACCCAATCATGGCAAGCCTAGCAATCTCATGAGCTAGTTCATTACTGCTCCTCTTGACTAAAGAAAGCTGTAGAAATTGAAGGAATTCCTGAACAGAAGCATATCACTAACAATCCCTTAAATTTCCCACTTCATGGAACTGCCATTGCAAGCCTCCTCCATGTCTTTACAATACGATCGATAATTACCTCTTTAAACCCCAGATTATTCACCAATATCAGTCCATCCCTCAAGGCTAATACTTCTGATTTCAGGCTACTACTAGTTAGAATCCTTCTAGCAGTACCCACTAGTAGGTTGCCCCCACTGTCCCTGACAACAGTAGCTATGGCTCCTGAACCTCAAGCATTCAAGAAAGTAGCATCAACATTTATTTTGACCTTATCCTGCTGTGGAGGCAGCTAGAGAAGTACCTCTCCAGAGGAAATTGTAGGTAATTTATCTCCCTCTCTTCTCTGATCTGAGTTGGTGACTAAAAATTCTTGGAACAGATATGTTGCACCAAGGACAGTATTTGTTGGGTTGCCTTTAAAACAGAACTTATTTTGAGTTTTGCAAATATTCCACAATACATAACATATCAAAGAAAAACCTTCTCCAACAGAATCCTCTAACTCTTGATGTTACCGAAACTTCCCCCAAAGCCACTCCTCTATTCTTATAACATTTTCACTGCTTGGGCTGCAATGAGTGGGAACTCCAAACCATACTGAAATAGTCCAAGGGCAGTACAAAAAAGTATGCTCTATCGTCTCTACAGAATCTTCGCAAAGAGGACACATTGGTGAGGAGGCTATGTGTCTTTTGTGAAGGTTTGCCCTCACTGGAATAGCATTGTTCAAGACTTTTCAAAAGAAAATCTTGATCGTTTTCGAAATATTTAATTTCCAGAGCACCTTCCACATCTCTTTTGGAGGGCTATATGAAGAGAAGGATAGATCAGCTCGTTCGCAGATTCCTCTTTCTTAACGACCCAAGAACCAGACTTAGCTGTATAATCTCCATTACTTATGTATGGCCACACAAAGACATCCTTTACTCTTAATAGACTAATAGGTATCTCAAAGCTTGCCTAGCGTGTTCCGGGTGTAACAATTCTTTTAGCTTTCAGACATTCCATCTTCCAGTACCTTCCTCTAACAGGGTATTTAGTTTCTAGTCTGGGTCAATAGTGCCCCAACTAACAGCCATCTCCTGTTGTAGCCATCTATCATGTTACAGTCTTATAGATTTACCATTCCCCACACACCAGTGCCCATTCCTTAGTAAAAAATCTCTTCCCTACAAAATGCTAGCCCAACTCCAAGAAGAATTTCTTTTCCTCTTTGCCTCCAGGAAGTTCTCCCTTAGAAAGTAAATACTTTTTAGCACTTTAACCCACAAAGCATCTTGGTTTTTCAAAACCCTCCATGCTTGCTTTGCTAGCAAAACAGTGTTCATAGTGTGGACATCTTGAAAATGCATATCCCCCTTCTTCTTATTTTGGGCCAAGTACTTCCAAGCTTTCCAATGAATCCCCCAATCCTTTCTAGTGTTACTCCACCAAAATCTAGCCACCCTCCCACAAATTGAATTGCACAAGCTTTTAGGGAATCTAATAATATACATCGTGTAGGTTGGAATTGCTTGTTAAACAGACTTGATCAAGACCTTCTTCCTTACTTGATTAAGAAGCTTGGCTTTCTAGCCATCTATTTTGCTACAAACTCTATCCTTTATCCAAGTAAGAGTTCTTCGTCCAAACCTTCCTCAATTCGTCGGCAAACCTAAGTACTTCCCTAGATTATCCTAATTTTGCATTTTTAGAATTCTGCAGAACTGAGACTTTGTCTCTGGCGAAACTCCTTTGCTAAAGATTAACCCAGATTTATCAGTGTTCACCTTTTGCCTTGAAGCTCTAGAATAATCATTAATGATTTCAACTATCTGGTAAGCCTCCTGTGCCGATGCTTTTGCAAATAAAATGGCATCATCGGTAAATAACAAGTGCATGAGAGAAGAGAAGGGTAGCTTATGGCTAGTTTAATACCAGATAATAGCCCACTGTCCACCGTTCTCTTCAAAGATAAGGAAATAGCTTCAGCTGTAAGGATAAATAAATAGGGCGAGAGGGGATCTCCTTGCCTTAGGCCTCTATTAGGCTTGAAAGGCTTACTCAAAGCTCCATTTAACTTAATTCTCAAAGAAAACAAGGTTAAACACTGCATGACCAGGCAAATCCAGTGGTTATTAAAACCAAAACGAATGAAGATAGCTTCCAAAAAATCCCACTCCAACCAGTCTTAAGCTTTGTTCATATCTAATTTAACCGCTACACAACATTTACTAGCATCCTTTTTCTTTTTGAGAAAGTAAACTTTTTGGACTATCAAGATATTATCTTAAATCAATCTACCACCTATAAAAGCACTCTGATTGTGGGTGATTAAACCATTAAGGTGAGCCTTCAGCCTATTTACAAGAACTTTGAAAATCACTTTTTATAAGAAATTACAGCAACTAATTGGTCAAAGTGATTCACACTCTCTAGGAGGGAGATTTTTGGAATAAGAACAATATGTGTTTCATTAATTTCTTGGGGCAACATACCTTTTTGGAAGAAAAGAGAGATGGCATTCACAATCTCCCTTTTTACCGTATCCCAATGCCTCTGAAAGAACAGCCCATTTAATTTGTCCGGTCCCAGAACCTTAAGGCAACCCAACCTAAAAACTGCAGTATGAATCCCATCTTCTGTCACAACAGTGCCCAATTGATTGTTTAAATCCTCTGGAACTATTCTCAGAATTTACTGGAGGACTCTCTCAATTTCTTTATTTCCATCAGACCTAAAAATCTTTTGGAAATGATTGGAAGAAAAGAGAGATGGCATTCACAATCTCGCTTTTTACCGTATCCCAGTGCCTCTGAAATAAAAGCCCATTTAATTTGTTCGGTCTAAGAGCCTTAAGGCAACCCAACCTAAAAACTACAGTATGGATTCCATCTTCTATCACAACAGCGCCCAATTGATTATTTAAATCCTCTAGAACTATTCTCGGAATTCACTGGAGGACTCTCTCAATCTCCCCATTTCCATTAGACCTAAAAATCTTTTGGAAATGATTAACGAAACCCTTTAGGATGTTTTCTTACCCCTCAATCTAGACCCTACATGACGTGATAATTTAAATGCATTCTTTGTTTGGGAACAGTACTATGACAAGTGGCCGGCCCATAATGTTGGATACGCACACGTTGTTCAAGCCCATGATTGTGATGGAAACATGGGACCCAAGTTCTTCACCTAAAAGTCTGAGAGGAGAGGCCCTGCCCCACTGAAAACTCTAGATGGGCCATTCCATGTTAACTGCTACACTAATGAATAAAATGTGATCAAAACAAAAAATTAATTGCATTGATAAACTTCATATCTTCTCTGTGAATACAAATTAATTTGTGACTGTGTTTCATTGTCATTTTTTTCTCAATTGCTTCACAAATACTTTTTCTATTACATGCATGCAACCGTTAATAAATGTATTGGTTAAAATTATAAAATTGCAATTTAAAAAACTAAGAGAAAAAACATTTATATCTTAGGTACCCATTACTATCATTCTTGTTTTTTTCCCTTTACGATTTGATATCTCTTATTCTTTTACTTGTCTAAAGCAAAAACTATATTTGAAATATAAGGAAAATGACAGGATGAATTATTTTGAAAACAATTATGTTTTATGTACAATTTTAATGTCATGATGAGTAGGATAATTTAAATAGGCCTTGTGTCATACATTGATGAGTAAATAATTTGGTTACAGAAATTGACCTTTGTTAATGTAACAATGTTTAATGAAAAAAATAATTTTTCAATTTTTTTATTATAACTTGATGTGACAATTGGTTACAATACCGTATATATTTTAAACACTTAACCATTATACCCACAATTAGCATTTGAAGTGCAACATTAGAAAGTACAAATAGGTATTTTGTACGATTTAATAATTCTCCGTCAACATCACCTCTTTTCTTATTTGAAATGTAATTTGGCTATTTTTTTAAGCGAAAATTAAAGGCAGGGAAAGTTATTTTATTTTAAAGTCATGATATATCACTAGTTTCAACAATCATATACAGTAATATTTACAAATTATTTATGTAAATGAAATTGTTAGTAATAAGAATCTATTGCGAGACGTTTAGCTAAAAAATTCCTAAAACATCATCATAGTAGAATTTATGTTAATTTTAATCATGATAATTTTGTAAGATATTATTTAAATAATTTAGTAATTTTACGATAATTAGAGATTTTGAAATCTTTTCTTATTTTTAGAGATTTTATTTATCAAAGTTATTTGTTTTTAGGAAATTATTATTTGATTAGGATCTTGTAATTCCTTAGGATTTGATTAGAATTTTGGCTACTCTTGGATTATAAAAATACCTCTTTAGGTGTTTTTGTTATAAGAATTTTTAAAAATTTATCAATAAAATTATAAACTTTTCTCTCAAACATGAAAGAACTTATTTACTTTTAAGGTTTAGTCAAGTGCTAACATTAACTTGCTATGTAAGAATCTAATCTAAATTTTACATTTGTGTTAATCCCATTTCCACACACAAAAGTCTAAGTCAACAAAATTGAGCACCAAGCATGAGCTACTTAGTAAGTCTTTAGACACTTATATTGTTTAATAACATTTTATTAATGTTAAATTTCATCAATCTAATCGTTAAATCATGTGTTATTATCTTGATGATTATGCATATCAAATTTAAAATAAATTAGACATTTATAAGTATATAATCTAATAGTCAAAATTTTTTTATATTTCAAAAAGTACATTATACACTAAAAAAATAATGCGATAAAGTGTCAACTATATATATATATATATATATATATATGTTAGTAGACACTTCTCGTAATTATCCCAACCATCAAAAGGGTTCATTTTCAAACACATTAAATGATTACCTGTTTCTGTAAAACATATATGAAATTCTACATAATATTACAATACCAATAAATTAACTTCTTCAAATTTGTAACTACTAAAACATAATCATTTTTCGTGTACTTTTCTTTTGATAAATAATAAGCTTTGAAATTGTAACATGGTTGCTTGTACACTTACGCACACTCGATGTGGACATATATATGTATGGTCTTAATCTCGACGAGAAGCTTCGCTTTGAGGAAAATGGAAGATACTTATGCAAGGTGTGAACAAAAGCTCATGTTACATATGACCCTTGTGGAAAAGGACATGAACAATTAATATTGACTTTTCCCGTCTTGGTTGTTATGTAATCCCATTCAAGGTTGAGCCCCTACCGTTGGAAATTTCAATTGCATATTTGCATCGTCATTATTCATTAACACCCCCACCCACAAAAGATTAACCTTGATATATATAGCTACCATTGTTGTGTCTCTATATGAGTTTTCTCAGAGAGACAAAGTCATCAACGGATGAGTCAAGTGGTAAGTAGGTGAGTTTGTAATTTAATTCAATTCTTATTCTAATTACTTATTAATTTGTAAGTTTCCTTTAAGTATTTATTGAACTCGATAGCCTATCCTGACCATCCTAAATTAGATTGTCCTTCCCTTAACTTGGATTTTTTTTTCTTTTCTAGTAACCAAAAAGAAAGTGGATTAAATGACAAGTGAGTGAATTTGTGACTTAAGTTTAATTCTTACTTTAACCACTTGTTTATTTATAAATTTTCTATAAGTACTTACTGAACTCGAGAGCTTGCCTTAATATTAGATTGGAGTGTCTTCTTCTCAACTTAAATTTTTATTAACCAAAAAAGAGAGAGACAAATAGATGTACTATATCTAGCAACAAAATGTAACTACTAAAAGTCATTCCCATATGCCATAGTCGTTGTTGTTGTAGGTGTTATATAGAGGGGAACTAGGGAGGGCTTTAGTGCAACTTTTTCTCACATCAGAAACGTCAATTTTTGAAAGAAGCAGAGCGCGCTCGCGCATGCATGTGTTTCAATGAACTTGATCTTTAAGTGTTTTGTGCAAGAGCTTTCGGTGGACAAGGACATTGCAACTGACCAATTTCAACCGTACAGACAAGCTTGCCATGGGATGTCATTAAGGTCCCTCTCATTCTACCCTTTTATTCATCTCTCATTCTACACTTTAAGATTGATTGTCCCAGGTTGCATTGCATGTTCTTACTGCTTGTTTCATTTTTTTGTATTACAAACAATATCAAACATAAAAGTGATGCTGACTAAAGTTTACAGAAAGCAATATGATCAAAGAACTTTGTTTTTTTTTGTCATTAACCGGAATATACTCACAGGTATACTAATCCATCAGGCACGATCACAATTGGCCTCTTTAAGATCAAGCAATGTCCAAATATATCACCTGGTGCCAATTGAATTACCGCTTTTAATTTAATTTAGTTTGTTTTATTTTACTTATAAAATGATTTGATATGATAATATGTTCTAAATTTTATCGTGAAGAGTAAGACTTCTCAAGTGAAAGGATATTCATATATATATATATATATATATATATATATATATATATATATATATATATATATATATATATATATATATATATATATATATATATTTTGAACTTTACAAATATATAATATTTTTAGTACAATGATGCTACGAAGATTTGAAATGATATTTTACAAATTTATTAAATCCTTCATTACTATAACCTACTTCTAATAACTTTAAAATTGTAATAGTTTAGGTATAATCATGAATTAAATTGATTGTCTTTCCTTGAGAGAAGATCAATAATATTGATTCAATTAATGTTGTTCATAGTTTACAATTAATCCTCAAATGTATGCAACAATGATAATCTTATCTTTATCTAATTCAGCATAAACTTTCAAAAATGTAATTTGAGAAATTTAAAGGAAATGAAAGGAAGTGACTAATAATAAAATGAAAAGATATAGAGTTTAATGGAAAAATTCATGCTACTCTATTGCTTGATTGTTTAATGAAAGAAATGAATAAATTCCTTTCACTATTATTTGAAAGTTATATATAATGCAAGTGAATGGAATGGAAAGACTTATAAATTTTATTTTCTAATTTTATCATAATATAATCACTCTATTTTAAAGGAACAAAAAATTTGAGATTTCTAATGACAAAAAGAGATATTGAAATCTCTCCATTTCTATTACACTCATTTATTTTAAAAAATTTCTAAATACATATTTTATAATATTTGTTATATCATTCCTTACTACTCCCATAATTACCATTTATCCAATCATTACCTAAAGTATTAACCTAATAGTTAAAGATGGGTACTCCATTTCTTGACTGTTGGGTAAGAACGTTTTGCCAGCCTTAGAAGAATAAATTTTCATAAATGCAGAGAGTCTATACGAGAGATGCGCATTTAAGATCGTCCAATGAGGAATTCAAGCATAGTTGGTGCAAAAGCAAACCTGGAGATACCCATTACCATTAAGGGAAAAAAAACAAATTAACATAGCATAAATCCCACCATATATAATGTGTGCCTTTCACACTTAATGAACAAATCAAGATTTATATATATTTTTATATAGCTTCACAAATTAAAGCACCGTCAAGGTTTCAATACAATAATCACATCAAGCGAAACCTCCCTAGGAACCTAGGCGAGCACAATCTTCGCTACGCTAGGAAACCCCATGTGCATCCCTCTACCCTAGGAAGCCCTAGGTCAGCACCTTTTTGAGATGTTACTTTTCCATTCTCTTAATTAAGCACTGCTGTTTGTAATTCTTGCTAGGTATATTAATCTATCTATATATGTGAATTTAAATATTTTCTTGTAATTTAAATTCAAATTTTATATTACAGGATTTATTTTATATATATATATATATATATAAGCACTGCTGTTTGTAATTCTTGCTAGGTATATTAATCTATCTATATATGTGAATTTAAATATTTTCTTGTAATTTAAATTCAAATTTTATATTACAGGATTTATTTTATATATATATATATATATATATATAATGTTATAACGTAATACATTAATTTTAACTAAAAAGTACAATTGCAGTCCCATCACAATATAGTGTTATCATAGTGAGTGGTGAAGCGTGTTTCATAATCCGTGATGTTAATAATGGACCTTCCCCAAACCGGCTGTTTCCATGATAAGTTAATTCATAAGCGTTTAAAGTTTTAAGAAATGTCACACTCAAGCTTTTATATTAATCGAGATTAAGTCTAGCTCTTCTGTGAATAGGATAATTAATTATTTTAAACATAAGTCTAGTGTTTAAATCCTAAAAGTGATTAATAGAAGAGAAATACAATTTCTTAACTATTGTCAACCTCATTGAATTTAACTTTTGTCACTTTAAACTTAAGTTATGGTGATTAGTGGTGAACAAAAATGTAAGTAAAAGCCTTAAATCATACTAATATGGTTTATTCCCCCCCCCCCCTCAATAATTATATTCCCTTGCTGGTGGAAATTAAAAACGAATTTGAAGCCAATCATTTGCAGTCCCTTACGAGCAATGATGTAAATAAATATAAGTAATGCATTCATAATTTCAACTTGAATAACCATAATTTCTTTGCGATTCGTGGAATTGAATAATAAGAAAAACTTTAACCAGCACTAACTCAAAACAAGAGTATATTTTTTCATTAAACCATATGAATATTAGTTATATATGAACTCCTAACTGAATCATAATTTCCAAAATGTCAAATCATGCATAAAATATAAAAGTTCAAGCTTATGAACTGGTAGTTTATTTATAATTGCTGTTATTCGATTCTTATTATTGCTAATATGAAGTATATATTAAAGAATTCATACCACAATAGGTTACTTTTCGCCTGAAACCTATTTATCAATAAAATGGGATTGTTAGGAGCTAACTAAATTCTGTAAAACACACAAATTAAATGTTTACAATCTGATTGAAGAGCAGCCCTGAAAGATAACACAGATCAAAAAAAAAAAAAGTATTCTAGAAGTCTAACCCAGATGGGATGAGGAAAGTTTACAATAATTTGCAGGAAAGAAAGTGAACACAGACAAAAATATACATATCAAATAATCGATTCCATCAATGTAGATCGATTGATCACCATACAAACCTCCAAAAGATCAAGAAAGAGTGGTCCAAAATTCAAATTGGTAACTAAGACTATTATTATATATAATAATTAAACATATATAATATAATATTTAAGACTAGATATCATATGTCCCGTCAGTTAATCATCTAAAAAAAAATAATAGTACTCAAGCCACAAATAAAACCATGCATAGTCATTTTAATTGTTTCTACTCCTTCATGATCACGCGTATATAGTAGCCTATAATATATGAAGAATCCTAGTTTAACCAAAGTTAAAGTTAAAAAAAAAGTCAATGTAGTGCGTAGAGTCATGAGATTATATGTGAATATATTGAAAAGTGTTGAAGTGACCCTGTATTTAAACATAAATTCAATTATATAGGAAGTCACTTAATTTTGCATGTTTGTTTGTTTAGTTGTGAATGTTGAATTGATCATAAGAGTGTTATTATTCTTAATTATACTACTTTTGTGGTTAAAAGAGATTCGTTAAATCCTTGCTCTATGTGACCTACCATATGTGGGGCTATGTGGAGAGACCAGTTCCAACGTAAGAAAAATAGTGTAAAATGTGGTATAAGACCCCCAAAAAAAAATGAAAACAATAATTTCTCTAATCAAAACATATAATAATCTTTAGGTGCATTACCCAGCCTAACTGTAAGACCTTGTCCATCCCCAGTTATTTAAGTTAGGTTAGGTTGAGTTCGGTTTCAATTAATTAAAGTTTAGACTAGACCATACCTAATATTTAGGTCTAAAGCAATTTTTGGGCCATGATCAGTCATGCTTCGAGTAAACTTGGTTTGGCCCGAAAGTACATAAATATGTCTATGTTTGTATAAAAGATATACAATATTTCCATTTCAGCCTCTAGTCCTTTTATACTTTGTCTTAGAGCATTAGCCAACTAGCATGATAGCTCCTTGGCTCCTTTGTTGTCTCCTTCCTTTGATATGATTGTTGAATTAGGGCTCTCTACCTCTGGTTCTATGCATTTGGCTCAACCTCAATTCGCCGTCTCTGTCACTTGCGTCTAGCTCAACCTTAGTTTTGCATTGTCTGATTGTGTTATATTTTCCTTATCAAGTTTTATGTAAATTGCCCATGTTCATGCTATTATACTCTAATTCCTAAAAGACCAAAATTTAACCCATACACGAGTGACAATTGTATGAATTAATTTTTTAAATCACAATGCACATCATATTCTTCTCATGCTGGTTTGATTTTTTACAGTTGGAGTTGGTTTTAGTGATGCAATTGACATTGTTTAAAGTTTAGTTGAAGATGATGTTCGAGCTGATGATGGTGGTGACTATGCTGCTTGTTATGCATGCATACACATGAAGTAAATTAAAGGTATATGTGTTATTTGTGATCATTTAGTGTAATGAAACCCTATCTGTTTTTTGTACTATGCTATTTGACCTTCCCTTTATGTGTTCAACATACATATTACTTAGTCCTAGTCTGCTAATGCAATATAATAGCTACTTATCAAGTTTATAGGCCTAGTCCCATCTCGGCTCAATCTGAATTCGAGTATGATTGAGTCTACCACAGAGATAGTCAAAACATCGAGCTGGGATCAGGTCAAGTCAAATTAACCCAAGCCCAATAAGTCTATATACACCCGTGTAGTACTCTTGTCTCCTCCATATTATACATCTTGCATAGTATACGACAATATTACATAGTTGATAAAATTCATTTTCAAATTAAATGTGCATTTAGATTAATTTATCTAAACTTGATTTTGCTAATAAATGTATTTGTAATGAATTGATCTGTTGTTTGGATGATATTGATAATAATAACTTTTGTATGTATAATTATCAAAAATTGAGTGCCTGGTCTATATTTTTAAAAAAAATAAAGGTCTTGAAGTAAAATATACACCCAAACATGATTTTTTTACCATTGCACCCAAATATGACGACATACACACTTCAAAACATGGTAAAAGAGGCCAAACATGTAAAAAGAAATATTGATGTCAATATTCATAAACCCCTATGTACGTAAATTTGATGGCGTAGTAGATAATGGTGTAAAATTTAGTGTGAAAACTTTGCATACCTAACATTACTCTTGTAATTACGAGAAAAACACCTAATTCTAACTAGCCCCCCTTATACATGTGCAGGTGACCAATTGTCCCTCTCGTTTTAGCCTCGTCATCATCACCACACATCATCCCCAGTGCCCCATGGGTTGTATCCACTTGCACGTGCAAATAGCATGGGTGTCGGCGATTTGGCTGGGTATTGATATTAAATTGCAAAGCTGCCTTGAAATTTTGGCTGATAAAAAGTCAATAAACTAGCCTATCTCATGGTGGGGCTGCACCTCTTTGATGACAAGTTTGCTTAAGATTTGATTCACCTTGAGATTTTCTCAGCCCGTTTTTTATTAAATTTGTAGTTAAGTAAAAAGTAAGTTGGAGCTCTAATAAAACGAACTTTGCCTGTAATGTTAGATATTTAAATCCTATTAAAGAATATGATAAGGGATAATTTTAGGATTTGAAACAAGATTATACCTTATAAGAACTCAAAAATATAGAGAGAAAACATAATTTTTTTAATTTCTTTTACAGATTTGGCTCTTCTAAAGTGACGAGCATTCACTTTAGAGAGTAAATTGAAGAATATTAACTGTTAATGAGAAAATTAAGAAAGTATATTTTAATAATATTATAATTTGTTATATATGTACATGCATTTTATTATGATATTAACAATTGATTTTTTCATTAACAGCTAATATAACACCTCCCTTACTTTACCCACAAAAGTAAATATCGACATCACTTTAAAGGAATTAAATCTGTCTTTTACTAGGTTTCATATATATTTATTGGCATACTCTACTCATTCCTTTGAAGATTCCTCAGGTTATGTTTCATGCATGTTAATCCTTTAATTTTGTAGTAGTGGACGGTGGCGTTGGAATTGAACTTAATATAAATAAATTACGCAATTAGTGTCAAACGGTGCACTTACTCTCATTGATGTTACTTGCCTCCAAAAGTCACTTCATATCAATGAAATCACCAAGCACATACGTATCTTTAGCAAAATTTTCCTCTAATCGGAGCTTAGTGCATGTCTTGCATTAGCAACATTTGATTCTTTTCTTGTCAATTATTTCATATCACTTGGAATTTAGTATCATAAATTGGTTTCCTTTCTATCTTGGGGCATTAAAATCCCTGTCTCTCTGCATGTAAAGCTTGCGTCAAGATCTCAGGATGATTCACTGGAAAAATTTATAGCACATAAAATAATGACATGGGTGGATGCTAGACCCAGCAACGTAGCTTAAGGATCAAGTTAAGCAACATAAAGGGAAGACAAAAGAATTATTAAAATTAAAAGGTCACCTGCAGGCTGCAGAAATTGCTCACCAATCTTAATCCCTTGTTCACAGAGGTAAAAGAAACACCATAAGATAATATATATTTTAAACCAAGTGATGAAAATGTAAGACATGATTGCATCCCACCTTATATGTGATCTTGTGGTTGAGATTGTTATATGGCCATCTCTGTTTGCTTTATTCTTCTTTTTCTTTATTTGAAAAAGAGTAGGAAGAAGTTTACACTCTTTCAGGCCGGGACTTAAAGCCCTCCCTCAAGTAATGACTCTAAGATTCAAATTTTATTTGTGCTTCTGAAATAGTGATATATTAACCACTACGATTAACCACTTGTGGGGTCTATTTGTTTTATTCTATATATAAACTTAGTTAACATAATTTTAATCAGTTTTTGTCCTAGGTAATTAAGTATCATTAGCACACGCTTGTCAACCACTGAATATGTCTATGGTACGGGTGCTAGTGATTAATAACTATGTTGGTCTTGATTCGGTGCATGTACTTTTCTTTTCCTTTCTCCTTGTTTTCTCCTATCTCCCTTGAATCTCCACCATATATATGTATAGATGTTTACAACCACAGGCTTGTTAGCCCTAATGACTTTCTCCACTTCAATAATTAATATGGGAATCGAGCCAAAGACTTTTCCCATTTATCACTCGAGTTATGTCCAAGGGGCACTTCAATGGCATTTCTACAGAACAGCATCAGCCATTTTTGGCCATAAAAAGAATTTCAGGTTAAACAATCAAATTAAATCAAACGATTAATGATGCAAAGATGTATAGGCTTTGCAATATAAATTGTATGTTGATGTGTACGTTGCTTGCATATTGTAGGATACAAATTGAAGTAACTGGAATAGAAAGACTAACTAAGAATATAAAATATTGAAGCGAAGTAGCAATAAATAGTGTTGAAAATTAGAAATAACTACTGTATCTTCCTTACAGATTCAAGGTGACAGAAAACAAGCCTGGGATTTTACTTGGCTCTCTGTTAGTTAATTTATTGGATAAATTGCATATAACACTCTTTAATTTTAGGTCATGTACAAATTAAACCTTATGGTTTGTAAAAGTACAAATAATCCCTTGAACTTCATTATTTGGGTAAAAAATACTTCCATTAATAAAATCGTTAACTTTAATAGATTTTTCATGTGACTTGCATATGATATCATAAAAATAATTAAAAAATAAAAATCATCACAAACTAAACACCATATCATATTTTTTTCTTTTTATTTTTTATTTTTCTACTAGCATTCAATTATTTTTCTTTGAAAAAAATTTTCTTAAGTAAACAATCAAAATGTATTAAAATATTCACAACATCCATAAAATTTGATTCACACTATATATTCTTATAGCCTTTTGACCAAGATAGAGAAAGAATTATTATAAATGCATAAAGTTCAGCAAGTAAATTTGTCGAAACACTAATAAAGTAAAAGAATTCCAAAATCTAATATCTACGTGCATTACTGAGGACACCCCCTATCCTTGCCCTATCCTGATTATCAACTCGTATCAACATTTAACTTCACAACACTTGAGGGAGGCATGGTCAAATGAACAAAATGAGGAGTAGCATTAGGGAAAATAATAAATGTAAACACCCATAAACAAAGTTCTTCCAGCATGGAAATTTAGCTGCAAACTACTTCAACATTCATAACTTTTTAATTTTCTGTTTCCAAGCCCACCATAATGTGAACATGAACAATTCGCAGCGGAAAAGGAATAATTTATAATTCAACTGAATGCATTTAAGGAGAAAGGATAAGAATCGATCTAAAAGCTCATTCAACTCCAAATGTTTTTTCTTTCTTTTTCTGTAAACTACCCCCAATGTTTTTAATCCTATATTCTATGGTGCATATTTGTATTATTACATATTACTTGTTCACTTAAGTAAATTTATAAAAAAAAGTAATTTAATACTAGAAGAACAATAAAAAAATAAAAAAGTAAAATTATATAATAGTTTGTAATTAATTTTTTTTAGTTTTTAATTATTTTTGTGTTGTCACATGCAAGTCATATAATAAATCCATTAAAGTTAACGGTTTTACTAATAGAAAGTATTTTTTGCACAAATGGTTAAGTCCGGGAGGTTACTTACACCTTCATAAAATCTAAGGTTTAATTTGCACATGATCTAAAGTTAAAGGGTGTTAAATGTAATTTATTTATTTTGATGTTCCTCCGTAAATGTTGGTTTAAGATAGAGAAAACTAATATGAGGTTCTATATATGGAACAAAAATGAATTATGCTGAAGAAGTTTGCTCAATTGGTAGGATGGATCAGGTTGTGATGATGCAAAAATTTTGGATTCGATTCCTACTATTGATCCCACATTAATTGTGGTGTCTCGTGCATTGATTGTAAAATAACCTATCTATCTCCTAAATTATTTATCTAGCAAAAAAGAATTAGGGTAAAGAAGTTCTAAAACAAATTATGCTACCCATAATTGAAACTTCCATAGATACTAGTAAATATATGCATATAAATTGTGTTGCTAACTCCTCATATTGGTATGATAAGTTATTTCATTAAGCATATGCTTTTCGTTTGAAGATCTTCTAGGGTTGTGTACTAGAGAGACAGATATTTAATTCTGGAAGTGGGTTTCACTGCATATACTACATCGATCGGGAGGGGAAAAGAATTAGTAAAAGACAAAATAATAAAAAATATATATAAATGTAAAATGGGTGAAAGGAAGTTTTCATAAAAAATTAACCTAGACCCTAGAGTCTAATATATGAATATACTTAGTTATGGTCCATAAGCATGTTTTGTCATGAAGGAGAGAAGGTACTATGCTATTATTAAGTTGAGGTTGACCCTTGTAATAATCAAAAGAACATCAATTGTACAAGCTATAATGGGAATTGTTTCCGTCACCTTTTATCATATTATAGCATACTAAATCCCAATTTTGATATATTTAGTAATATAACAATTGTTTACAACATTTGTATAGCCAGGTTCATCACCATGGTAAAGCGTATTACTTGTCTTCTTCTCCATCTAGGTTGAGTGCATATACAGTTTTCTCTTGTTTCTGTCAGGTTCTTTAATATCCTACTACAAACTGATCTGTTCTATGTTCACCTTGCAAAGATCCTGAAAACGAAGAAAGGGAAATTAATCGACCCTTTTGGATCGAAAGAAAAAGCACAACGCAAGGCCAATGAGGAACACTGAGTACTGACCATTGTACTTGACAGAGAAGAGAAAACAGTACTACTCAGCTATAAGATTACCATTTCATTTTCCACGAAGAACTTTCAAAATATGAATTTATATAAAAGTCTATGAGAAGGGCATTCATAGAAAGAATAAAATAAATAGTGCGACAAAAAAAATAAAATGCAGGTGGGGCAAAAGATCTTATCGGCATCGATGATTTTGTCCAACAAAATCTAGAGGGCTCTTCTCTTGTGGGACCCTTTAAGATTTTCTGTCACATACGTCTCTATATAACATCATGTCCACTCCCTCCTTTAAGTCCCCCTTCCCCTCTCCAAACTACCCTTTTTTTTCTTTCTTTTTCTTTCTTGCTTTCCAATCCCAATTAGCTACCCCTGCAGAATTTCTCAGAGGAAGTTCCCTGCAATTTTTTCTTCATTTTTTTCCCTGGTTGAAGCAAATCTATATATCAGCTCAAATTAAGGGCATAGCACATTGACCTATTCTTCCACTTGGAAGAATTAATGAAGGAGGGTGGCAGAAAAAATGGTGCAATGTCGCCATGCGCGGCATGCAAGCTGCTTCGAAGGAGATGCGCGCAGGACTGCGTGTTCGCTCCTTACTTCCCTGCAGATGAACCGCAGAAGTTTGCCAGTGTCCACAAGGTTTTTGGGGCTAGCAATGTCAACAAAATGTTACAGGTTCGATTTCTCAGGCACACTCATATATCCCTATCATGTCCACGCATGACAATTTTGTCATTTTCATGAAAATATAGCAGTAGAATACTATTCCAAAATGCAAAGTCATTTTCATTAGATAAAGAAGAGGATAGGTGCCTTACGTTGCCTGAACCTTCTTTACAAGTTCTCAACTCTAGTTAGGAAAATAGGTTATACCGTTTAAAACAGAATTATATATTAGCATTATGTTTGACATAATCCCAAAAGATCTTAATTATGTATAGTTATGGTAAAAGAGAATATTTTAATTTTTAAGTACATTAAAAGAAATTTGAAAAAAGTTGCTGCTAATATAATGAATCTGGGTTTAGGGTTTTGTTAAATCATTGCAAATGACCACAACAGGAAAACATTTATCTGTGTCTCGTGGAATCCATGCATGAGATCAAATGTTTGATTTACTTGGATTTACCGTCCATGAAAGATTTTTTACACTTCTATAATAATGCAAGAAAATTAATGGAAAACAGTTTCTTCTCTTCTCTCTCTATATATAAGATTTGATAAAATTACACAGTTCAATAACATTTTATAAAATATAATTTTTACCCGATTATAACTATTTAGCACATGAATAATTTGTGTCAATTTTTTTAAAAGAATTCAAATAAATGATGTTTTCTTATATTTAAAAATGTATGTTACGTTAATTTTAATAATATTAATACAGTGTAAAATAATTTTGAATGAGTGCAAAAGTTTATAAATATATTCTATATGATAATTAAGAACTTTCCACTCAACGGTGGTGGATTTTATTAAAAAAAAATTCACTTAATAAAAAGTTATTTAGTAGTATAAAATTGATTTTGAGTGTATAGGAAAATTGTTTGTCTTTTATAGCATTTGCCCACTTGCAAGGTCTTAGCAGCTTTGCCAGAAGTAGCCTATATTGGAAAGGATATCTCAGCGTGGTTAACATCTATATATGTATAATTGAGCATATCTATGCTGAGCTAGCGCTGATGATATACGCACTCTTAAATGAAATACATCTAGAACTAGATATACAATTATGTGTCCCACTTAAGGAAACCAAATATGCATTGATTCGTGCATTTTATGCAATACTTTTCATATAATATCTCTCAGGGAACTCGAACTTGCCCTGGCGCCAGAGTTATCTTATTTAACTGCTGCTGTTAAGACTTGGAAGAAATATAAGAATCCCACTTTCAAGTATAAGAAAATTAGTTACTGTTAAAAATATCAAATTATTTATATACTTTCACTTAACAGCTAATTTTTTGGCCCATATATTTTCCACTCATTTTTAGAATAACTGATTCATGATAGTCTCCCTCTCTACAAGCTTCTAATTTCCTTATATTTTGTAGAGGTTGTTCTATTTTATGTTGAGAGTGGTCGTCCAAGAAAAGTAAAAAATATATATCTTTCTTTTGTTTTTCGCACCTTTACTTCCGTTATAGTGGTTAATTACAGTTGAAGGCCCCACGTACGGCCCCCACCCTTAATTAACTGTATGATATTCTTATTCTTCTTTATTAAAGTAAGGTACTAGCAATACACCATATGATTCTTTAGAGGACAAAGGATCAGGTATATATAAGTTAGCTTTACTAGTTGAAGCTGCAGTCGGTGTGAATTGAAGACGATAAAGTGAAAAAGATTTTGCTAGCTCCATGATTGTTATTGGTTATATGTATTCCATTTTGTTCAACCTCTCTCTTTATGACCACCACTAAGCTTTAATTTTAGTCTTGGACTCCCTTGTTTTTCAATGCTATTCAGAAAAAAAAAAAAAGAAAGTATTATTATGTTCATCTTTTCTTTTCGGTCTTTAAAATCATGGGTTACATTGAAAGAGACATATAATAATATGTCCAAAAGTGATGTTGATTCCCCAGATAAAGATATTTCATCTTGTAAATAAATTAATGATATTTAAAATATACATATTATTTTGTAAGCATGACACCTTGATGACATATTAACATCGTTTTCTTTTCTGTCTTAGACATATGTTAGCAAATTATTCTGTGAAGGTTAATTACTTACAAGTATGAACAAGTATGTATTCTTGTTCTTGTATGTATTGATACTGTAATTGTCTACTTTTAACCATTCAAGAATCAGTTATTTATAGGAGTGTGGTCGTAGAATCTTAATAGGACGAATTTTATTTATAATATCATAAATTTAAATTATGTTAAAAAATATTTTGTCTTGTATCCTTTATGAGGTTACATTCGTAAAAAAAAAATAGTACAATCAGATAAGCATGTCAAGAAGAACTTATTATTGATTGACCTTCCATAGCCACTTGTTTTATCAATTAAATACATTAATTTTAATGTCAAGACCTCTATAGTATTACCCATTAGGCCATTACTCTAAATTCCAGCATGCAGCCAAGAAAAATAATTGCAGGTTAACTTTTCGGTCACGATATAATAGAATCCAGATTCAATGGCTTGCTGAAATTTTTCGCACGTTATGATGTGTGTGTATTATTGTCTCAGTCCATTGTATCATTATTCAAAGCTAGCCAAGCCCCAGTATGATGATTTTGATACTATTATATATTCTCTCTTGTCAACTATTTATTATTTCTTTCCCCTCCAAAATAACCAACTTCAACATGCACCTTGTCATATATGGAGCTCTTTCTTGACTAAGCATATCTGTTCGTATCCAAACAACCTCTGATATTCATCATTGCACTCAGTATTACTAATTCAAAAAGCTATAGTCTATGCATTTAGGTCAACAATTCACTAACGTAGCCTACACCTGAGGATCAGTTCTAGTTTCTCTTAAAATTTACGAGTAGTTTTACTTTTTTACATTCACCCACATCTTTGCAAGCTAAATGATCGTAACGAAGTGAATGTTATTGTAACTTTTTTCTCAATGATCTGAATTCTACGTGCACCCCACAACAATATGTGCAAACAAAACAATCATTATCCTAAAGTCACTCATACACCATGAGATGTCACGTATAATGTTTTATTACATTTGGCTTTGATTAAATTTCTCTTAGTTATTAGTTATGTTTGTTAGAGATATAAAATTATTTTTGTATCTTTATTTAAAAACTTAAGTTTTTAGAGTATTTGATTCTTATATGGTATTAGAACTTTTATGACTAAGTTGTCGATAATTCGATTCTTACTTTATCAGAGTTTTTAGGATAAGTGGGTTATGCATTATCGATACTTTAAATTCAAAAGACTTTTATGTGAAAAAATATTTAGAGATATATATAAAATCATTCTTGTATCTTCACTTATATACACCATGAGATGCCAGGTATAGTGTATCATTATATTTGGATTCAATTAAATTTCTCTTAGTTATTGGTTATGTTTGTTAAAGATATAAAATTATTCTTTTGTTTTTACTTAAAAATTTAAGCTAATATGGAAGTCTTTATGATTAAATGGTTAAAAATTTAATTCTTATCATTCCATATTCTTAATAGTTAAATTAAATTTAGTACAAGGTAGCCAAAAGTTCAATCATTGAGTGAGGGGTGTGTTAGATATATAAAACTTTTTTTTTTGTATCTTCTTCCTAATAATAATGTTTCTGTACAAAACTGGCACAGGAATTACCAGAGCACCAACGAAGTGATGCAGTGAGTTCGATGGTATACGAAGCCAACGCAAGGGTGAGGGACCCGGTGTATGGATGCGTGGGAGCCATATCCTCTCTGCAGCACCAAGTGGACGTGCTTCAAACCCAGTTGGCACTGGCACAGGCAGAGGTGGTACACATAAGAATGCGCCAATTCTCGTCGCCATCAGATCAGCACCACCACCACCACCACCACCACCCATCATCGACGGTGCCCGCAGCCTCCAATTCTTCGTCGGAGAACGCGTCCCCGTCGAACAGGCTCGTGTCTTCGCAGACCAAGTCCCTTTTTGCCATGGACATGGTCGTTGACCAGGCGAACATGGGGGAGTCCTTGTGGTCATGCTAGGTTAGCTTGTGGAGTGCACGTTTGGGCATGCCTTCACTTTATTTATTTTCTTATGATTATTGCTGTCACGGGCTTGCTTTGTTGTCTGCCTCTAGTATACCCCTTTTTTTTGCTTTTTATCCCTCACTTTCTTTCTCTCTCATTTTTGTTTTTTTCTTTTGTTATGAACTTAAAGGGCATCATCTCTCTACTTGACCATGAGATGATGATATATGATGATTAGTTAACCTTAATGTAAATGTCTTAAACATGTAATTATGAGTAATCATATCATTAGTATTAAGTTTAGTATACTTTTCACCTCCTCTTATCACTTCTATCTGATCCATATGTATGTGGGAATCAAAATCTTATTGATAATATATATATAACGTTTACTAATAGTGAGAGAGAGAAGAAAGACTTCATAAGGCTTGACCCCGCCGTGAAAGTAATTGATATACGAGAGCGGTTATGAACTATCATTTGAACTTCAGTAAAACCTACTTTTTCTTTTTCGTCTACCTTTCTTTCTATTTTATTCTTCTTTGGGTTACAAAATGATGTTTTTTTTTTAATTTCTCCCAAAACCCAATTAGTAATTAATTACCTAGTTAACATTACATTAAATCAAGTATAAGTGGAGGAGAAAAGGAATCTACTACAGTTACCCCATTGGACGAGGGTGTCTCTCCCTTTTTTAAAGTTAGGATAAACACCAACCTTCATGAAAATTTATAGTGGAATTATAAATCAACTTTCAACTAAGAACTCCTATATTCAAACTCAAATCATTTAAAGTGGAAGGATTGATTAGGTGTGCTAATTCCTGTTAGCCCACCGCCATGAGATCTTTGAGAAGGTCTACAAATGATACACAGAATTATTAAAAAAAATCCTTATATATTTTTGGTAAAATGGAATTTGTTAAAAAAAAATAAGAAATGTAAACAAAATAAAAAAAAAACAAAGAGAATAGATCAAGATTCTCTCCTATTTTTATAATAAAACTAAGAGAGTATCTTGTTAGAAAATAAAAGATACAATTAAATTTGAATAAAACTAGTAAAGCCTATAACTCATCATTGTGAGTCCTTCCACAATAAAATTATGTTAATTTCTATCCAACATGATAATCTTATTATAAAAGAGGAATCAATTTCAGAAAGAATACATTCGCTAAAGATAAGTTTGGGAATTCAGTATAACTAAACTAGCTAATTTATCAGCATCCAAAGCTAAACTAGCTAAAGAAAGCTAGCGATGCTCCAGAAGTTACAATTGACTGAATTGTGTTTTGGAACCGATATCACTATCAGCAACGCCATTGGACGCTCTCTATATATCTTAGTTCTTTGCACATGGTGGCTGGTGCAACGTCTTCATCCAATATTTGTTTTGTTCAACAATTAATAACATTTTTTAGATACTATTCTAATCTTGTCATGACCTATCTCTATTATTTATGTAATGATTTATTTCTCTTTTGCCAAGCATTTTAAATGCATTAGAAATTGTTTATATAAACTAAAAACTTTACTCAGATTCATTCATTTCAATCATATGAGCTAACGATTCAGTAATATAATATTACAAGCATACTCTAAGATATAATTAATTGGTTACTTCTGATCTGATAAATGCATTATGAATCAAGCATGTATGTGGCTACAACAATTAAAACACATTTTTTTGGTAATTACGAAGAATTGTTTTTTTATTTAATATCACTAATTATCATTGTTGGTTATATAATGCTTCGAGAGATTTTATTTTTTTACAAGTGCATTTTTTCTTTTTCTTTTTTGTGTTCAAGAATCAAGAGGCTATTGTTGATATATAAGGCAAGATTGTACACCTGTCCTGAATGGATTATATGAGAAGTTTGAAACAAACATAATAGTTTCGATATAATTTTTAATTCATTGAATATATTATGGCCAAAATATCTACGTGGTGAATTTAGAGTGAAGAGTACTTTTAATATTTTGATATTACAAATAATTATGAAGTCACAATTTATTGTCCCAATTGATCTGAGCTGCATTATTGCACAGAATAAATACTTTTGAAGCTATCATGTTAGTATAATTGAAGTGAGTTACATTCTTAAATATAAAAATTACAGTTTAATTTTTGAGAATCTTATATCATGGGTATAGTCATACCATTATCACTCTCAACGTGGAGAAATTAGACTTACAAAGTAATTCAAATAGATTAAATTCTGTAAAGAATACTTTTGATTAAAAAAAAACACCTTCTGAAATTAGAGATATTTGCATCATTGACCGTAATATTAAGTAGGCCAACATGATATTAGCAATATTAAGTAGGCCAACATGAAACGCCCCACGCCACTACATAATCATGATTTCGTTTTCCTTAATTACTAAGAATGAGCAAATATACAATCGTACTCTCACCCAAGCATATGTTTGTGATAATTAAGTTACAATATTTTTTAAAGAAAAAGGGGTATATAATTAAGCACAAATTGATACTGCATCAAGATTTACATTATGTCAAAGTGTATCAATAATTTTCATAGGCCAGTTTTTTACTTTTAAAAAAAAATTTCAACTTGGCCAAACGTAAGATTTGTTCTAGACATAAGCCAACACTACAAATTTGGCTCGATTTGGTCGGGTTTAAACAAATTTTGTCTAGAGATATTGTTCTATTTGTTTTAAAATATTTTGTAGACTTGATTAAAAAAGAAAAGAATGTGTCAGAAATTGAAATTATGGCATTAGTTAATTGGCTATTCACACTTATATATTTTCTCCAAAATCTGTATTAAAAAAATAGGCTTATACTTTTTATAAGAAAAATGATAACAAAATTAGAACTGAATTGCTTTTATGCCATGGAATTTAAATCTTGGCTAAAAAAAAATTCAGAAGCAGAAACAAATTGCAAATGTGATGAGAAATGCTAAAATGCATAAACTATTTTAAGAGAAGATTTCAAAAAATCAGGTATCAAAAAGTATTCCAAAATTAAAACGAGATTATTAATTCATTATCCTCTTTGGACAATTTCGTCTCTGACATATGAAAAATAATTTTAGTGCTTTTTTATCATCAACTTTATTCCTATATGTCTTACTTTCTTAGTTAAAATGATAAAAGATAATTTTTTAGATGAATTTTCTTATATCCATTCTATTATTTTCTTTAATTTTTGTGTATGTGCATGCTATACCTAACTAAGATTATTCTAAATTTCAAAGTCTTGATTTTTGCATTTTTTTTCTTGTTGATATAGGTTTCCGTCAAGTCACTACTTAAATGAACTTATAATAGAATTCTGTCATTTTCTCTAATAAGCAATAATTGTCAGCACGAAAATGAATGGGAAAAAAAATATGGAAGTTTAGAAACTAATGGATTGAATAATTCAATAAACTAGATGGAACTTTGATAAAATAAATCCCATGCAAGTTCAGGAACCAAGATTAAAGTTCAGCCTAAAACTTTTCTCAAAATAATAGTATTTCCGCAATATTTGAGATATAAAAATATTAATTAAGCCATGTTAATATGAGACGAAAGAAAAATTCATTAATTATCATCACATTTTATTTTACAATTAGAATTTTATTAATACTAGAAATATCTAGTTTCTAAAGTTCCAAACTTTTGGTAGTTGAACCAACCATATATGCCAAATATGTCCCACCTCTAATATTTTTCTTTCAAAGCATGCAAAGAACATCACAACCATATTCAAAAGCACGGAGAACACTTGTCAAGAAAAATTCATAAATCAAAAAAGCATTAACTTTTTTTTTTTGAGAAAAAAAGGAGAAAACAAGTATGTCCTGGTTGGTAACCTTTAGAGCAATTAAAAAACTAACCAATCCTAGGGAAGAGAACCAAAACTTTTTTAAAAAAAAATTATAAATTTTTTAAATTTTATGTCATTTATAAATAATTTTTGAATTTTAAAATTATCCTAATTGATATTTAAATTATAACAATTACTCAAATCAATCTTTTATTTATCTTTTATTTATTTCAAATTGAATAAAAAATATTTTAAATAAATAAAAATAGATAAAATAGTTAATTTGTATAATTATTATACTTTAAGTATTAATTATGATAAATTTTAAGAAATTATTTGCAAATGACCGAAAAGTTTAAGAGTCTATATACACTTTTTTCTTTTTTTTTGTGAGACAAAAAATGTTAAATAATAAATTGAAAAGAATGTGCTTGAAATTAATTAGGTGAAAGTTTAAAGTGTAAAACTTGTGTTAGGTTCATGCAATATGTTAGAAGTGCAAAAATGAAATAGTATATAATTAAGAAATTGGGCATAACTTTGTTGGCGACCCAGGCCCAATCCAAATCCAAAGGCAGATACATATATAACATGATTCATATAGTCGTTTCAGCCGAAAAGCCCGAACCGGGACAGGCAATGGAATAGAGGCTAATCAGCGTTGGGTCAAAATCTTGAAGCCTCAATCCATGGCGCAAATAGCATGATAAAAAGAGAAAATTTAAATTTAATTCTTTTTGGTAGATTAAAATTTTTTGTTATATATATATATGTGTGTGTGTGTTTCTCTATTTTAGTTTAATATATTATTAAATTTTATTTAAAAATAATATAATTTTAATTTTTTTTATAAAGACAATTGTGTAAATAATTATTCACGCAACTCTGATCAAGAATATGTTAAAGCTCTCTCCAAAATAGAAACTCTAATATTTGAATTTTAATATTATAAGTAAAGTTCACTTGGGATGACACTTCCATATGCCAACCACTTTTAGATATTATATAATTTTTATTAAAACATGTAGCTTGTAGTATTTTATAAAAGAGTAAATATAATGAGTAAAGCTAAATGTTCTTTTTCATTGAAAGCATATTTTATTATTCTCTCTTCATTTAACTCATATTTTATTTTCTCTTCTTTGAGAAATTATTATGTATGCAGAGAATAGTACACCAATTCAACAAAAGCATAACACATAATACAAAAAATGAAAATATGTTGTCAAATTAAATTTATAATATTATATAATAAAATTTAGATAAGATATCCTCCTTATTTAAGTCAAATTTTCTATTCTTTTTCTTCATTAAAATTAAATAATCTTGCATCATCTAATTAAAATGAAATCAAAGATTAGAAATTAGAATAAGAGTTTTATTCTTACGCTTAAAATATGATAATAAATTAGGGATTTAATTTTGGTACAACATTCGTGCAAAAGTCTTATACACTATCACTCAATTGTGCAAGCTTTGTTACTTTACTAAAAGAGATTTTGATAATGACAATATTTACTTAAAAAAGAAAACTCTTTTAATAAGTTTTTAATAAATAGTTGAGTGATTGTAGAAAAAACTTTACAATGCATCAAAATTAAACTTATTCAATGTCCACACTTGCAATGCGTGATTAGGTATTCTTACGATAATAAGGTCAGGGACTGGGACCATTTGATATGGGTTTATTACCCTATCCCCAAACATAAAATTAGGATTAAAAAAAAAAAAGTGTCTTGGTAAACTTTTGGGTGTTTTATTAAGCTGCCGATGCTAGAGAATCAGAATGCTAAAATGGAAAATAATGTGCTTAGAATTCATTGGATGAAGTTTTGAAGGGCACAAATTAAAATAGGATAATGTAATTTTTTTTTTATCAAAAGATGAAAAAATTCTTATATACTCTCAGTATAATGTACTTATTTAATAATTATATAACAGTTGACACTTTATAACTATTTAGTTATTGAATTGAATATATAATTTTAAATAATAAAATTAATAATAAATTTAAGCAGTTAAGATTTTATTAAAAATATTTCTCTTAGAGTATATAATTTTTTTTTCAAAAGATGAGAGTTGGAGGTGGGATTCATTCCACATCCAAAATTGATCTTGGGTAGGGCTATTTTAATAATTCTCAACTTATCATTTAGCTACTGGCCGAAACCCCAATAAAGTAATTTTTTCATGTTTAACATTCTCAACTAAAATTAACAAATTGGGTATAATTTTGTGCCCCACCAAAGCTCAACCCACATCCAGTTCCAGAAGGATGGGTGCTAGACTCCTAGGGGACGGACTGAGATGAAAACATAGGTTATGACAAAAAAAAAAATGAAAACAGGGGTTTTTCTTCCTTTGGATCGTTTTTTTTGTTTTTGGGGTCAACAAATCAATGGGGTTTAAGATTTGTGATAGATATTCTTCTCTTTAACCAAACTTCCAAAACCCAAATAGCCCACAGGGAATCAGGGATGGATTAATATTTTAGGGCCATCAGGTTTTGCCATAGGCTTTCTCCACTTCTGGGAAGGGAGGCAGAGAAAGGCTTAGATTGACACAAGACCATGACCAAATGAACAAAAAAGTCAGGGTATTTACTTCAAAAGAAGGCTTGACCTTTTTTTCTTTAATTTACTTTTCAATGTTTTCTCTTAATTTTTCTGTAGAAATTAGTCTGATTCAGACCCAGATAAAACTGCAGAGTGCAGAGGTCCTAAATTTCTCAGTCATATATATCCATGATACGTCCAAAGTAGTGTTTATGTAAGCTTTATTTATTTTATTATTCCTTTGGGATAATTCTGCTCTGGAGCTTTATTTCTTAACTTTGGGCCATTTTGAATCCTTTGAAGTTAAAAATCTGCATATCCAAATGTCAAATAATTTACTAAAGAAGTGGTTCTACTTGTGGTGGGGGGAGGGTAAAGGGGAACTCTGAGGACATTAAGGCTCCTAGTTGTTAGCAAACATAATTGGCAAAAATTATGAATTTCTGATAGTTCAACCTTGACCTCAAGTCCAAAGTGTTAGTTCCAATTCAGTGCACATCATTTTTTCTGCAAAACAGTTCAAGTGAAACTTCTCTCAGCAAGTAATCATCCACTTTCAAGATCCAAGATGACTGTTTTCCTCTTACATAAAACAATTCATCAGTACATGATCAGTCGCAAAATCCCAAAAACAATTATCAGACACATGATCAAGTTTTCAAGCATCAAAGACCATACAAACTTAAGATATATAAGAAATTATTATGCTCAACAGCAAAAGAAAATTGAAGAGAAGAACTAAGACAAACTTGGTGGTTGGTAATATTTTCTGACCAGGAAAGAAAATCTGTGGGAATCTCTGCATGTCAGTTGCTTTATCTTCTTTTGATTGACTAGCTAGTGCTGGACTTTTGGTCCCACATAAAATTGCAACATTGATATGCTACCATATCCTACAACCCATATGAGCAGGGAAGCATAAAGTACAGTGTTCATTATATCTAGGATCACCGAAAGAACTTTCCAAATTGCTTGCAAGAATGCTGTCCTCATATTGAGTTCAAGTAGTTTTGAAAAAAAATAAGAGAAATTTGTCAACCAATTACATATATGCAGTTTTTCTGGCAAATCTATCCAATGGGGCCAGAGTTTGTGGCACTCTTTTCTTCTTGCAGCTTTGTGGCTTATAATCAGAGGCATGATAAGACCCTTGTCACTGACAGATCTTTGGTGATAATTCTGATTTCAATTTGTGTCTGGGTTTAGTCTCAGAGATGTATCAGCAGCAACAGTTGAAAAATGTTTTAGTCAACTGTTCTGCTCTTGATCCCACTTCACTTTCTAGCCCTCCCTTTGATTGAAGGGACAATGAACTTAATTGAGTATTCTTGCAAGTGGTGCCTACTTGTATCTCTTCAAGGAACTCATGCTGCTAGCTACCTAAAATGTATAAAAATTTATGTAAGGCCAATCCATGCTGCTAGCTACCCTAAAATGTGTAAATTTATCTAGGGCCAACCCATAAAGCTTACTGAAGGAGGCATATATAAAACAAACTCAGAGGAAAATAATGATTCATTTCAACGCAAGCTGAATTTTCTAGCGGCAACAAGTTGATCATTACCTAATTACATTTTTCTTTTAACAATATTTCACAGTGTAATTCATTTCCTATCATGATTTAATTTTGATCTATTGTCAGTTGTTTTCTTAGTGAAACTTTGTTAATGATTTGACAACACATGATTAGATGATAGGGTAAAATTTTTTACATCAACATTGGATCAAAATTAAACTCTTTTATGTTATATATTATTATTCGAAGTTGTAAATACTAGTGTTTGTTCTTCATTTGTAATACTAATCACAAACTAGTTCCATGTTTTTATTATTTTATTTTGTCACATTCTAATGGCTTTTTCTGACAAACTCCAAACCCAATATGAATACAACGCCAAATCTTCAATCTGTCACTATGATGGAAAGCCATTATAAATCATAATGCCATGGGGTCAACTAGAGGAATGAGAATGTTTCGGTCACTATTGCCTTGTAGTGCTTTCTTACGATTGAAAGAATGCTTGCTTGGGACACCCATTTTCATTTTCTTTTTATTTATTTGTTCTTTTCTGCTGTATTTGTTCCTCCTTTATTCAAGAATCTTTCTGATCACTTAAATTTGAGAGATCAAGAAGCTGGGAACACTTATTTTCACATTTGAAGTTCAGTTTGACTTGTATAAACTGGCATATGCCCATAAGCACCTAAATTGACCATACATGCACAAGATGCACTTGTTTTCCCTTCCTAGTTTGACTTGCTATGCCACTTATGCATAAATTAGGATCTGTCAAAACTAGAGTCAGAGCTCATTTTCACTTAATTGTTTAATTACTTGGCTGTTTTTCCCTTCCTTCACGTTCCTTAACCTGGTATGAATGTCCATACCCACATACACTAATATAGGTCCTAATTTTGGGATAATCCCATGTAAGGACATTAAATTAAGACCAAATTAATTACATAACATGACAGAGTAGAAACCATAGCCCAAGTGATGGTGCAAGCATGGCTACAGCAAACTTGAAGATCATGAAGAAGAAGATGACAATGAAGATCTAGAAGAAACGAGGATTTATACTTATAGGTAGAATTTGAAAAAGACTAATACTATATATATATATATATATACACCACTGTCAACAAAACAAAGCAGGAATACTGATAAAAAATGCTTGGAATTATTAACTGCATTTAACATAAAATGTGTACATCGACGCGAGAAAATTTTCTACAAGGACCTAAACTTTAGTATGATAACCAATTAAGGACCTTAACTTTAAAATTTGCCAATTGAGGGATTAAACTCAACAAAAAAATCTCCTTGCAATAAATATCTATCAGAAAAAAATTTTATGGTCATATATAATCATGTATTTTGCTCATAATATGTAAAGTTGGATTTTTTTTATCATTTCAACATTTTCTAATTGAGAAAAAGATTCTCCGCTGCAGTTGAGTCCCCTAATTGGTAATAGTAAAAGTTCAATCCTTTAATTGATTTATCATAAAATATTTAGGTCCTCAAATGATACTTCAACCTAAACGCAGCAGAGGGCATGCTCAAAAACAAGTTGGTTTCCAAGATTTTTTATATTGGCCCCACCCAGTTAAAATCATAGAAGCTGACAGGAAACACTTTGAGGGAATATGTCAGGTGTTTCTCCTGTATCAGTAAATCAAGCCCATTTCAGGTTAATTAAATCTAACCATGGTATGCAACATCAAAGTTACAAGACATTTATATCATGTTATACCATTATCTCCATTACTTACACATATCTCACCTGTCAGCTGTTGCTTTAGCCTATTGTTAATTAATGACTCAGTGATTTGTTACTGTCAGTCTATAAAGAAATTTAAACTTAAATAAAGCTATTAGATTTAGATGAAAGTTAGGTCTCTAAGCTGTTAGATTACAGTGACTACAAAAATGCCAAGCTCAACATTCAACCATGGTGTGACTATGATTTCTAGGTCTCAAAAGTCTTGATTGGACGTGACAGTGAGTGGGAAAGATATAACTGTGAAAATGACACCCACTAACAAGCATATGAAGTTGATAGTTTAAAGGAAAGGAGTGTGGTAGCAAGAAAATAGCCCATCCTGATGTTGATTAAAGGAGCATGACATTTCAACAAAGTAGGAGCTAGGCTCCAATTTTGGAACAGTCAGAAGCTATGTGGCCTACTTAGGTCACATAAGGAGCAGAGCGATGATTTTGCACATTAGATGCAGAGGAGATAGAGCTAGTAGAAAGTTGTTAAAAAGAGTGTTTATCATGAAAGTGAGGAGCTTAGTTTTTAAATTAGTTACAATTCTATGCCAAATTAAATGTTAATGAACTTATGGTCTGGTGGAGTACTACAAAACACTCTTCAAAATAAGAAAATAGAGTAAACTCCTTTTTTAAATCTTCCAATGATACAAACACCGTCATTTTCGTATTTCAAAAACTTTTGACATTAATTTAATTTTTTAATTATTAAAAATATTATCAATTTGGTCTCTTAATCAAACAAAATTAACATTAATTTAGACTCTTAATCATAAAAATTATTTCAATTTAATCTATGAAAGACAATTTTAATATCACTTTTTATGATTAAGGGACTAAGTTGATGTAAAAATTCTTTAAAAGAATAAAATGATAACAGTTATATCTTTAAAAGACTAAAAAAGGGGTTACCTCTAAGAAAATATTACAATTATCCATATTCTTAAATTTTAAGAAGGATAAGAACCATTGTTTAAGATGCCTGCAAGTTCAGATGAGGGTGTCCTTGGCATGGCATCGTACACCGGAAGGAATTAGAATTGAATTCGATAATAATCGAGGCTTTGGGAGAAAACCCATTTCTCTTGTACATCCCATGTTAACGACAATGGAAGGAAAATGCAATAATTTTCTTGGGAAGAACCTATCTTCAATTACATTAACTGTAACGAAGAGAAGCTTAACCCACTATAGAATAGACACTATTATATCAATGTATTCAAGTTACTTTTCATGTTAAAAAGTCCAAAGTTGAAGCAAATTAGAGGTTCACTACTTCACTTCTATAAGTTCATCGTATCAAATTCAAAATATTTTCTTCCAATATAATTTTAGAAATGGAGAAAAATCCAACAAAATTAGAAAGGAATCGTTTGGTTACTTTTGTTTTTGTAAATCAGAAATATCCTATAAAATTTGAATCATTTAAATTGTCTCATAAACTTAATTTCTTCATACTAGAAATAATAATAATATGATTCTCTCTACGAAACGCGACTCTCATAATCGTTTGGTTACTTTTTAATTGCAAAAGTCCTAGGGCTTTATGGTTTGGATTAGCAGGAAAGGAAGACTAAATAGATATAAGGGAAAAAGCTGGAATTATTTTACACTTTCTCCTTTCAGCTTTAATCATAAAATGCCGATAACATTTTTTAGGTTCTTTTTAAAAGCGGAGGAACTGCAGAAGTGTTCCGAAAGATAAAGCATAATATTTTAAATTATTTTTTCTTTTAATCTTGTGATGAATAGAAAGATATAATCAATTGGAGTTAGCACCATCGATGGTATCGAGCTACATTGGATAAAAAAATTTGAATTCAATTCCTCTTTAGACTTATAGGATGTACTTAAAATGGAATAACTTTCTCTTTCTTGAACTTTTTTCTACCAAAATAAAAATAGAAAAGGTATAAATAGATTGGCATAACCTAAAATAATTGTTTCTTTTCTTATATTCCAATGTTTTTTTGTCTGAAATTTTCTCATATTCTATTCAACAACCAAACGAAGAATAATTCCTCTTTCTCATCGTTTCCATGCATATATAGGAATGGCACCCCACGAAAATGGAGAAGTTATACCTTTTTATCCATTTGCTTTCACACTTAAAAACTTAATTCTCATTCTAATTTTAAAAAACAATTGTAATTCCCATGCTTGTTGAGTATCCAAATTTTTGTCTTGCCACCATTTGTCTGTTTAGATTTTTTTTTTTGTATATATAGTATATACTTTGAATTAGTGAAGTTAACAATTAATATAATTGATTAGTGTTAAGGGGATTCAATTTTAAAAATGTTAGATAAACTGTTTATTTATATTTATTTAGTGCATAAATAGAATAATATACAGTGCATACTCACATGAATTTTCTTTATTTGTTCGTGTTTAATTGGGGTGGCTTTCCCGAGGGAGTCAATGGTTCTATGATAAATAAAATGAAAAGTAAAAATTTTATAAAGTCATGTTATTATATATATATATATATAGACGCATATACATACATGTACAGTTTAATTATAACAAGTAGAAATTTAAAAAAATAGGTGAGCGATTTTAATTATAAAAAAAAAACCTCATATCCCATCTTATTCATTTTTTGCAATCTCCTGTTTTAACTTAGGTGATATTTGCTGTCATCCCCACTTACCTGTGCACCTTAATACAAATAAAGGAAACTTATGTATAGTATTTTCGTTGAATAAGAATTTCTTTAGATAGAATACTTAATTTGTACTGGAACTTTCTCAAGATTTGAAAGGTTCTTAAAGGTCTGATTTTTTTTTTTACAAAAAGAAAAGGAATCGTAGAAGCTTGCTAATTGTCTTTTACTTTCTATATATTATTTTACTTTTAATAAGGAAGAAGTAATTAACTATATATTCTTAAAGCTTGAAAACCCATATATTTACTTAAGGTGATAGACTCATTTGAAAGTTCACTCATTGCTATGTAATTGTAAAACGTCCCTATTGAACCCCGTATCATCCCAATATATGATGCTTCTAGAATTTCTGGTTAGTGGCTTTCAGTAATCATCACAATACATGACTGAATATTACATCAATTGCAAGAATTGGCTCCAAATAGTTGCAGGGTTTGTGACTTACAAGCCAGGTTTATCGGAATATTTCTGTCTATTCAAACACAATAAAGTCCCCTTCCATGGAATATTATAATTATTATTTTATATATATATATATATATATATACATATATATATATCTTTCAATCAAGCCAAGTATTCAGTCAAACTAGGCACATCCAATTCATTAACAAAGATGCCCTATATATAAATCTAATACATCAAACAATCTACAGCAGCTGGTTACACCGCCATGCAATTAGAGTTTACATCTACGTGATTAATTAATCATGAAAGGAAACAAATTATCATTCAATAATATATATTAAACTATTCTGCTGAACACTGCTTCCTTTAATTAACCCTGGCCTGCACTAAGTTCAAATTAACCCTGTCTGAGGAGGATCCCACGTCTGCTTTGACAAGAGCACTATATGTTGAATCTGTTTTCCTTTTTTTTTTTTTTTGGTATAATAACGGCACGGAGGTTTGAACTATATGTTGAATTGTTGTTGCTAAAGCTACACGTCATCTGGCTAAGAATGAGATAGATAGACCAAACTTGCCATGGCCTCTTGCAGCCAGTCTTCATCATCATTCTTTAACTGCAAAGGATCATCATTTCAAAATTTAATTAGGATGGTTTTTAAATTTAGACAAAAGATATGAGGTAACTAGTATAAAAATTAAAAAAAAAAAAATTGACAGGGGGAGTAGAGAAGGAGATATTCCTAAATTAAAAAAAAAAAATTAGATGCTTAAGTATTTGTGGTTTGAAAAATACTATATCCATATCAACAGCATAATGAAAATTACCTGGAATTGGATATCACCACCATAAAAGTCCTCTTGGTGATGATTCTGAAGCTTTTTCGTTGCCATGTCTTCCAAGCATAGCTCATTGTTTCTTGCAAACCTTCCCCTCACTCTGACTCGCCGATCGGCTAGGGTTTTCCGACATGCATACTGTAGAATTAGGTCAATGTGTGAGAGTGAATCCCCATTTATACAAAAGTACAAAAGAAAATGGACAAAAGGGTCATGTCCTTATAATAAGAGTGTGATAAGTGTGTGTCTGTTAGAGAATATTGAGACCTTGATGGTTTTGTTAAAGTTCCTTTGATTTCTTTTCTTTAAATATCGGAGAATTCTTTCCTTTCTTTCTTCTTCTGAGTATCTTTCTACCTTTATGTTAGGTTCTTCACTTGCTGGTACTTGGTTACCTTGAATTACCTGCTACAAATTTCAAAAATAATATTTAATAAATTACATATTATATTTACATACATACATACATACTTACATATATATATATATATATATATATATATATATATATATATATATAAAACAAAACAATCATTAAATGTGATATAAGAACTCCCCAAGGCATGAAAATTTTGGTGTTCAACTTTCAAAGTTTGGTGGCTATATATATTTCACAGAAGATGATATAGAACAATATGCAATCACAAGATCTTTAACAATTCTCTTTTTTGATTTTATTCGTCCCTACCAGAGAGAGAAGAGAATATATGGAAAACCAAAAATATGCATATTAATGTACTGAAATTTTTTACTAAAGAAAAGAAAAATGCAGTGCATATATATATAACACCATGGCATGCACTGTACCATTAAGGAAACACAAGAAGCTTGGAGTTCAACAACAAGCATACCCAGTTTTCCGTGGCAGATATAGGATAAGCAGGTGGTGGCTTAACATCCTCTCCAAACTCACCAACATGCTGTTGGAATCCACAACTGAAGCTCTGAAAACCCGCAATGGCATTGCCACCGCCATAGAAGCCCATTCTGCAGTCCGAAACTGCAGCAGGCACGGCCAACAAGTCATGAGAAACGCTCATCCCTAGCTGCTGCTCTGAGAAAGTTGGCATCATCCAAGCGGAAGACATGGCATCCCAATGATCCAGTGACACAGCATGATCGAGTGCGCCATTATCAACCACAGGGACAATATTGGAGTTATTTTCTTGACCCCACATTGCGTTGTCCATGACCGTGACTGGGGTGTTGCCGTTGACTGGTGCCACACCCTGAGTGGGTAACTCTGTGAGATCAGTAGGGAATGTGCAGTTTGAATAGAATTGGGGAATGGAGGCCATTGGAGAGGGAGAGAGGGGCATGGAAAAATGGCTTCGTATTTGGGATGTAGATATAGATGTGTGTGTGTGTTTTGGTTGGCCTTGGTTTCCTTTTGAGGCTTGAATATATAGCCCCCCATTGTGATGCCATAGTGCTGTGGGTTGTGGCAAGTTGTTGAGGCAAGTGGCCTAAACAAAAATGGCTAATTAGTGAGCTTTCAATTTGGATTATTAACAAATAAACTAAACTGTAAACTTTAATTTTTGTTCTCTCTTTACCTAGCTTGTGTGTGAAGCTATAAACAAAAATATTATTCTTATACCTTAATTTATTTTCTCCACTTAATAAGGGAAAGAGAAAAATTCAATTTCTTATCATTTTTTTAATCATAAATTTGAAATTACGTGTATAGAAAAGATGTGATGTAGAGATGTAGAAATAACTGTAAATGAGTAAACAGGGTAACCGAAATAGTTGTGATACTCATCAGCAATTTTCCAACGTGCCCAGGTTTTTTTTTTCTTTTAATTTGATACTTAACTTAATATTAATTATTTAAATAGATTAATCATTTATTATTTGGGCTTAACTTACGTGGTATGGATAAGAAGGAACAAGATCTTCCAATCATGTATTACATCGAAGGTTGTGGACGGCCTTTTTTTTAACAACGCTACGTATACATATTTAACAGTTTAAATCAAGGTTCTGAAAATCGGACCGAACCGGCCAGTCGGACCGGTTGAACCGGGAACCGGTCATTTAGCCGGTTCGGTCAGGTTTACAGAGTCAGAATGCTTCAAAACCGGTATCGAACCACTGAACCGGAGATAAACCGGTTAAACTGTGTGAACTGGTCACGGTTTGGCTGGTTCCCGGTTGAAACCAAAGTTCTGAAAACCGAACCGGTCACTGAACCGGTCAATGAATCGGTCGAGGTACTGATTTCAAGGTTCAATGGTTCAACCGTGATCGAACCGTAGTTGAACCGGAATATAATTAAATATATATTTATATTTATATATAAATATAAGTATATTTATATATATATATATATAATTATTTTATATACTAATAAATATATAAAAATTATAAAAATAAAATATAAATCAATAATAAAATTATTTTGAAACATAAAAAAATAGTGTCATAAAGTAAAAAATATTACATTCATATAAGTAACACAACATTAATCTATATATAGTAATATAGCATATAAATTAACCAAAATAAACATAATTCACATAGTTCACAATTTATAGTCTTACACTAAACATAATATTAATCTACCATTATAGTCAATCATACTAACAATAACAATCTTAAACAAGTAAACAATATAAGTTTAATAATATTCCATCAAAAGACTTATAAAGTATGCAAATCAACTAAATCTCAATTTGTATATCATCAACAAAGTTTTAAAAATCGAACTGGTCATTGAACTAGTGAATAAGCTGATTCATGATTTAATAGTTTTACTGTATTAGAACTAATAATATAATTAAATACATATTTATATTTACATATATTAAAATTTTAATATATATACTAATTAAAATATATATATATATATATATATATATATATATATATACACACACACAGACACACTCTCTCTTGCACATTTTATATACTTTATAAATATATTACTCAAAGAAAAATAGAGTTTTGATTGAGAAAGGATGTTAAGTATTTTGACTATTTTCTCATAGTATATATAAAAAAAAAAGGAACAATATAAGTAACAGAGCATGTTGGTCTAGTGGTTTGCGCATTGGAAGCCTAACCTCACGGTCCGTGTTCAAACCTCAGCAGAGGTTAGGCTTCCAACGCGCAAACTACCGGAACCAACATGCTCTGTTACTTATATTGTTCCTTTTTTTTTATATATACTATGAGAAAATAGTTCAAAATACTTAACATCCTTTCTTAACCTAAAACTCTATTTTTCTTGACCCTTAGCATCAGCAGAAGGTGCATAACTTCTTAATATGATCTTTCGTGAGTAATATATTTATAAAATATATAAAATATGCAAGAGAGTGTGTGTGTGTGTGTGTGTGTGTATATATATATATATATATATATATATATATATATATATATATTTTAATTAGTATATATATTAAAATTTTAATATATATAATATAAATATGTATTTAATTATATTATTAGTTCTAATACAGTAAAACCATTAAATCATGAAATCAGCTTATTAACTGGTTCAATGACCAGTTCGATTTTTAAAACTTTGTTGATGATATACAAATTGAGATTTAGTTGATTTGCATACTTTATAAGTCTTTTGATAGAATATTATTGAACTTATATTGTTTACTTGTTTAATATTGTTATTGTTAGTATGATTGACTATAATGGTAGATTAATATTATGTTAGTGTAAGATTATAAATTGTGAACTATGTGAATTATGTTTATTTTGGTTAATTTATATGCTATATTACTATGTAGATTAATGTTGTGTTGCTTATATGAATGTAATATTTTTTTACTTTATGACACTATTTTTATATTTTCAAATAATTTTATTATTGATTTATATTGTATTTTTATAATTTTTTATATATTTATTAGTATATAAATAATATATATATATATATAAATATACTTATATTTATATATAAATATAAATATAAATATATTTAATTATATTCCGGTTCGACTACGGTTCAACCACGGTTGAACCATTGAATCTTAAATCAGTATCTCGATCGGTTCAGTGACCGGTTTGATTTTCAGAACCTTGGTTTAAACAGATTTTAATGAAAAGTTCATTATTAATTGGCTGTTATTGGAAAAATATATTTACTCTTTACCACCATATAGTTCAAAGAGTTGATTTTATATTGTTCTGGGAAGAAAAATATTCTCACTCGATGTTTACTTTTTCTTCAAGATTATTTTTTTTTATTACAATTAAAATGAAATGAAATGTTTGTAGGGTTTGATTTTGTCTTCTTTTTTAGGAAGTTTCATGTAAGTTTACTTCTAAGTCAAGAAAGCTTCTTTTTGTCTTTATCTACTAACCAAATTAGGACTTACAGGTAATTTTCTGATTTGTTTTAGAAACCTATAATTAGCTTTGACCTAAAACCTTGACTAGTTACTTAACTTAAATTGACTAATGTAAAAAGAATCAAATTAGCATCTAATTTAATATGTAAAGGATCTTCAAAAAGAATCTAGTTTAATATGAAAAAAATCTAATTAGAATCTAATTTAGTGTGAAAGGAATTTATTCTAATTCTCTTATTGTTATTAAATTTCTCTTATTCTCTTATTGTTATATAATATTACTCTTAAATTATTTTAAACTAATCAGAAAGATATATATCTTAAACACAGTTCTTATTTTTAAGAATTTTCTGTTTAAATGTTCTTTTCATCTTAAATTAGTTTCAGTCCATTTTTTTTGGAAAAATAAAATTCTTATATTAACATACAGTTTAAATAATATTAAAATTTCTTTATATTCACAACGTAAATACCTCTTCTTTTTTTAGTCTTTAACCATGTATCCTCACAAGTATTACTGTAAAATTAATGTCTCGAATATAATTATAATTTTCCTTTTGTCAGGAGACTTTCTCCATAAGTAACGATATATAAAAATGATAAATTAGACATACACCATATAAGATTATCCTCATAAATAAATGAAACTCTCTTTTTGTAGTCTCTCCAATTATCTATATCTCATATATTTATCTTTTTTTTTTGTTTTTTATGAAGAATCCCTACAATCTTTATGTGTGCGATTAATCTTTGTTCAAAATACTAAATTTGTCCCTCCCTATAAAATGTTTTTCAATAGAATTCAACCCTCTCCACAAATTGTTCTCCTGTACAATTTGATATTCCAAGTAAAACTCATCATATAAGAGTTCTCGCAAGATTATTACTAAGCCACACACTTGTGAGTATATCTCATATATTTATTTGTAATATCTTATAATAAGAACATTGCTTTGTGGTATATCCAATTTGTATTTATAAAACAAACAAAAAAATAACTATTTTTTAAAATTTAATAACAACTCTTCATTTTTTATCTCACATGTAAACAAAAAGAAGAAGAAAGTTTAAAAATTATGTAAATTATGATTAAATATATGGGAATGACTCTTAATGCGAAAACATGCATAAATCTAGTCATAGATAAAGTCAAAAGTGTAGGATAAAAAGAAGTTAAATTCTCATTTTTACAAAGTGTTCAATGGCTTTTGACCTAGTAGTCATGAAATCATACCTTAATTATATGTTCAAAATTATGTTATTATCTATCAATTATTGTTGTTTACCTAAATGAATTTTATCATCCATTAATTTTGTGTATGTGCATATTAAATTTCTAAGCATATTTATTAGACAAAAAGTACTCTCACTTAATATTAACGGTAGCATATAGCATATTCAACAGAAAAAGGACTTTTTTTTTTGAAAGAATTCTAATTAGACTCAATGTCAGTTCGTTTCATAACAAAGTTTCATAAAAAAACAACTACACATACGTTAATATAGTTAAATAACTCCACCTTTTAACAATGAAATAACTAAAGTGAAATCATGTTCATTATTTTGCATGTAAGTTAGAACTATCTCCTTTATTCACTCTCATACGTTCTTCTTCCTGAAATGAGTTTCTTTTGTGTTTTTTTTTGGGTCATCTGAAATGAGTTTCTATCAGTACTAACAATACTCAGAATTAACAAAGACCCAATCAAAATGGACATTCTGGATTGAGTTTTGGTGAAAAACTTCACAGGGTAATCGTATATATGATATTGTCAAAGGTCAAAACCTTTAAAATCTATGAGGGTGTATTTTAGTAATAAGTAAGTTGAATTTCAATAAAATGAACTTTACCTACAATATCATATATTCAAATGCTACTAAAGAATCTTTTGTAGAAGGAACAACCTCAATACTCCAAGTGAGTATACATATTTTTAGAATAAAAAAAATAAAATAGGTCAAACCTTTAAAGTAATTTAGATATTTATACACATAGAATAAAGTACGAATTTAATCTTCGGGCAACTTAGAGCCAACAAGAAGAGAGAAGCTGAAGAAACCTGAAAAAGAAGATTGTGTAGAGGGCTTCATGTGCATACTATTCTTCTGTACTATTGTAAAGCTGTGCAGCCACACGTACCACCGTAGATCTATCCTACTTGTCCAAGAATCTAACACATGGGCTTGTTAGATTTTTAGGAAACAAATCAAGTACAGGATCTCTCTCTCTCTCTCTCTCTCTCTCTCTCTCTCTCTCTCTCTCTCTCTCTCTCTCCAACCAAAGTTTTCATATCAAATCCTTCACTTGCCCTAACACCCATAATTTCTATACCCAAACATATTAAGTGCTTTTTGACACGAAGTTTATGAACAAATCTAACTTTGGCTAATGGCTAGTATAGCATAAGAGTTCTAGGTCCCTTGTATGTAGGCCAAAGTGCCCCCATGATCAGGGCGGCGCGTTTTATATGGCAAGGGAGCCTTCCCCCCCCTCCCCCCCCTCCCCAAATTTTTTTTTTAAATCTTAGGATTTTATATGTAAATTCTTTTTGTTTTTTTGAATTGTTTTCTAAGCATGGCCCCTCCCAAACCTTAACAAATTTTTTGCTGTAGCTCCGCCCCTGCCCATGATTGGATGGGCGTTTAATTTTGTACAAGTATGAGACATATTCGTTTGATTATATGCTTATGAAGCTTATGCGCATGTTGTTTACCATGTGCTCAAACTCAATTAAAGTCTGAATTCATTTCATTGTAACTAGAGGTGAAGACATAATAATGTGTGTGCAAATTTTAAAATTATTTTTAGAAAATATAAGAAAATAGAAAAAAAAAAAGAATCTAAGAGAAATATCAAATATATCAAGAAAATTAAGAAAATAATATGATATAATTATTTATTTTTTTAGTTTTTTTGGTTATTTAATTATAATTTAAAGTGGTCTGTTATCATTTACTAATTTATTAACAAACATGCAAATAAATGAAAGTATTTTTTTCAAATAAATAAGAATATATATATATATATATATACACTTTTAAAATATAATATTTATGTTAGATACCTATAAATGTCTAATTATCATTAAATTTAATATGTATTATCATTATGATAATATAACATGATTCAATAATTAAATTAATAAAATTTACGTCATATAAAATATTATTTATGATCCAAGTGTACAAGACTTACTCCTAAATAAAGTAAATCCATACTCTCTCTATGTATACAATAAATATAAAGATATTACTTTTGTCTTATACATTATATATTAATTAGTGATCAAAATAAATAGTTAGTTTCTATAATTTTACTTAATTTATATTTTGGCCCCTATAATTTTTTGTAATATCGATCTCTATAGTTTTACTCATTTGAATTTTAGTTTAATAATTAAAAGTTATAAAAACTAATCATTCATGAAAAAGAAGGATTAATATCTTAATGAATAAAAACTATGTGAGCTAAAATTCAAATAAATAAAAAATATAAGAACTAATATCTTAATAATAGGGATCAAAAGCTAAATTAAGTGAAACTAAAAAGATCAACATACATAAAAAAAATTATAAAAATCAAAATGTAAATTAAATAAAATTATAGGGACTAATATTTAGTTTAACATTAATTAGTTGATATGAGTATATTTTTCTCCTACCCTTTTGTTTTCTTTGCTAGATGAATTATTATTTTTTGAGTTTGAAGTTGATATTGGGAGAGCCGAAAGTTTTTTACACTCTAAAAGTACGGTGTTACATTATTGCAATAACTAAGTTTTTTTAATTTTTTTTTCATGAAGATTTTTATCTAAGGAAACCTTTTAACTATGTTAATATAAAAAAATTTTACTTTATCATCCAAACATAAATATACTATCATATTATTAAAAGAATTTGAATATAAAAATAATTATTTAAGAGATCAATTTTTTTTAATAATGTGACAGTACATAATTAAATTATAATGTAAAAGATATTATACACTGATTGTAGATCAAAACTAAACTTTTACTAATTTTAAACTACTAGCTTTATACGATATTACTTGAGTTAGGATTCTGTAAACAGTGTGAAGTGCATGAAACAATTTATAGAATAAAGTGCATAGTTAGTAATCATTAGTGAAAAAAAAAATCAATGATTTAAATTTTTATAAAATATAAGTATTTGTATAACAAATCATTAACTTGTGAAAAATTTTTATCTTGATTTTTGTATTTTGATTTTTTTATCAATAAATTTCTTATTTTATTTTGTAAAGCACCTCTTACACTTGAAAAGAATTTAATCTAATTTATTGATATTGTTAAATTTAATAAATTACGTTTAATTTTTTTAAAATATATTAAAGGATTAGTTGTGTTATATGTCAATGATTTACTCCCTAAACCTTTTCCAGTAGGCTTCGTTTTGTTTGGCTATTTTCAAGTGGGCTTCCAAGATTAACAAATTTACAATAATTTGATTTCTTTTTAATAGCCTTGGCTGGATTTAAACTTGAAACTAGTCACCATACTTACCACAAAACTCAAAAGGTGAATGCATTGTGACATTTGTCACGAATATTATAAGTACAAAAAAGTGTTGTACAATATATTGTGAATCTGATTGTAATTGTAAAAGTGCAGGTAACTAATAATTATTTGGAAAAGTAATGAGAAAGCATCCATGACAGTATATTGTCCCTTTTTTTTTATAAAGCTGATGTGATTTTTTTTTAAATATTAGAAAAATGATTTTTTTCAATATAAACATTTTATTTGAATAATTAAATATATTAGCAAGTAACTGTATCTATATTTATGACTTTGGAGAATTATTGATAAGTGTGTATTATAGGGATCATTTGTTACTTTCTTTTTTTTAAAATTATTACTTACATATTTTTAACAAAGTAATTACAACAAAAGTGTAATTATTATTTTACAAAATAGGTTTATTTTGTTAAAGACTAGGCAATAGAAAAATATGGTGAAGAGGCACATTGTATCCGCTATCAAAATGTGGTGCCAGTACTGAGAATAAATTTCTCTTACAAATTATGTTCCACTATACACATGAGTACAAGTATAACACATGTAAATAATGTATCATATCAATATCAGTAACAATACCCTTTCATATCAGGTATGGTTATGCTACCAATTTAGTCTTTTCAGTTATGCATCATATGATTACAAGGATTCAAGGAACTTGTAGCAAGAGAGCAGAAACTCAAATTTTTTTGGGGTGTCCTGTTCTGGCAACTGCATGTTCAAAGCAGGGTCACCCCTGTTGCTGAATCTTATTTTCTGTGTGCGAATATATAATATTATAAATGGAGAATAAAAATTTAAGATAAAACTTTATTTTACTCCCTTTCAACTTTAGTCTATCTGTAGGTTAGTTCTCAAACTTTAGAAACATCCATTAAAGTCATGTAACTTGCAAACATGTGCGATTTAGTTCTTAAATATGACATTCATCAAATAATTGATGAAATTTGTCACGTGCGCCTCGCGCTATAATTGTTATAATAACAAACTCAGTCAATTATTTAACGGACGTCACATTTTAGGGCTAAATCACATGAGTATAAAAGTTAAGGAATCTTAATGCACATTTTTTAAGTTTGAGGACTAATTTGTATAAAGAGTAAAGTTGAAGAGCTGAATTGGAGTTTTCTCAAAATTTAATTTAAAATTCTCACCCCACCAACCATTTGAACTCACAACAAGTGGCATTTGAGGTATTTTTTTTTTATTTTTGCATAATCTAAAACATACCTAGCAATGCTGCATATGATTCAAGGTTCCTGTAATCACAATAAAAGGAATATAGCTAGGTGATATTATTTTATAAATTAGTAGGGTTCTCAAAAAGTCTGAGAGCATACTACACTAAATCATTCATCTATATAAAATAGTTTACACATTCACCAACAGGTGGGAGCATTGCTTACCTAGCTAGGTTGTTGGACCTGTTCTCTAAAGCATAAAATAAAAAACATTTTTAAGTCACAAGGATTAGGATAATTTTTTTTTTCCCTTGACACTTTCTCCCACATTTGATAAAGGGGTATCTGGTTCAAGATCATTTTGGCAAAAGGTATATATACATTTGCACGATCTTCTGTTAATTGTTATCTGCAAAGATTCCTGGCCTGCTACCTCTTCTTACCAACTCAGTATCAGAAAGGGCCAACTTGGTAAAAGAACAGAGCAAGACTTTGGTAGCTTCTCCCTCAAATATCATCATTCTCTGGCTGTTTGCCACAAAAAGGAAAAGTAACAGACAGAAATTGAAGATTTATCTTCGTGACAGTGCGTAGTATCAGGTGCCTCTGCCTCTGCTTGTTGCTCTTTCCATCCCCATCACACAACTTAGCCAGCTAGCCCTGAAGCTAGCTCCATTGCCCCTTGCATGTGTCAAAACTAAATTAAGAAAAAGGTAAATTTTAAGAAATCCCCTCCAACTAAGGTTTATGTATAAAAGAACGTGTTGTATTTTGAAATTCACCAACACAATTCCTTTGAACTCACCAAAATATGTATACTGGTGCATATTGACCCTTATGCACGTCTAAAAAACTCCTTACCTAGAATTAATATACACGGTTTGATGAGTTTAGTGAATTATGTTAGTAAATTTTAAAGTATAAAGGAATTTTCTACACATAACTCATAATTAGAGGAGGGCTTTTGAAATTTAGCCCCCAAAAAAAAATGTTCCACCTCTGGTAACAAACATATATTTCCCAAAGCATATTTATGTTAAAAGATCTTGACAAAACAAGACAGCAAAAGGACAATTAGATATGAAGTTGGCTTTGCTTGATCTTTTTGATAATGGAAAATTGTTTTGGCTAGCTTATGATGTAACAAAAGTGCCTGGTAACATCATTAACAAAATCAATGAAAAAAAAAAAAGCAAAAAACACAAAAGTGCAATGTAACAGGTCTTGGTTTGATTTTTGTTTTTGATGGAATCATCTGGACTGACACAGATTCTGCATAGATTGGATGCCTTGTCTTTCATTAAGACCATGTCATTCCCCCCCAGTGGATGTTTTTAGGACTAATTGAATACTTTCAAACGACAATCTTGTACTTGCTTTGAAACCAAGCAACATTTTGTCCTTTGAGTAAAAAGTTTTTCTTTTTTTTTTTCGGATTAAGCTAAAAGTCTGTTCAGCATCTCTTTAAAATCGGGGGGAAAATTCAGTGAATAAATTTTTTTTAATATGAATCTTATCTTTGAATTTTTAACACCGAACTAACCCATAATAATAATTAGGAAAAACTACTACTTAAAAAAGAAGAAAATTAGTCTCTATTGTGTAAGTTTACTGTTTCTTTTTTGAAGGAATCTAATGATCATCAATAATCTACATCGCATACGCTTACATTATATTAGAGAAATTTTAAATTCTCCTACCTACTTCATTTAGTAATTCTATCAATTACTTAAAGAAAAAATATTAAATATTTTCTAAATTCTCAAAATGTTATGTGCTTTTACTTTTTAATTTAATACTTTTTTAAATAATTAAAAAGATGTTAAGTACTTAAGTTAATTGTTTGAGAGGATTTAACATTACTCTTTTATTTAAGAACCAAATTAAACAACAAAAAAAGTTTAAGGAATGCACCAAAATTCAAGAAACACAGGAAATCCGATCTGCAATTAGGTGACACAAATCTTTCACATCTCCTTTTAGGCTTTTTGTTTTGCTCAAGTGGTGGCTGAGGACCCAACAGGCTCATGTTGGTGCAATGGCGGGTGTTGCTCGGAAGTGAATCTGGAGCTGATTTTGGAGCATAAGATCACTTCCTGTTTTCCAATCCCTTCATTTTTACCAATGCAAAAATGTTATTCTGTTCCATAGTACACTTGTTTTGTATCTCTTTGCAACCAGAGATCCTCTTTTGCTCAAAGATTTGTCATGCTTTTCATTTACAGTATCAGTTTTCCACAGCCCAATTCAGATCAGTTAATCGCCCTTTGTCTAAACCCTATCAACCCACTTTTATTGTTCTAAGGGTTCATTTAGATGAACATTAAAAAAAAATTATAAACTTTTTTTAAGAGATCTTTTTAAAAAGGTAAAAGTTATTTTATATTTAGATATAATATTTTATTTTTTTTAATTTGAACTGTTTTTTTATATTATAAAAAGGATATTTTTTTAAAAGCATAAAAATCTATAATAAAATACAATTTACACCTCTGAAGTTTATCTTGATATTAAATTACTCTCCTGAAATTTTTTTTGTCTCATTAAATTCTCCTAAACTTTGGTCTAATTTGAAAACGTTAGTTTTTTCGTTAAAGTAAACAAAAGTTAACATGTAATTTCAAGTTATACCAAACTTCAAGAAAATTTAGTGAGACAAAAAAAAATTTAAGAAAATAATTTGATACAATAATAAACTTTAAGGATGTAAATTATATTTTATCTCATAAAATTTTTTAACTAAATCATCACGTGATGTATACTTAGGTCACATGATGTGTAGGTAAGAATGACATCTGTTTCGTTTAACTAAAAAATTAAAGTTCTCAAATTAGACCAAAGTTCAAAGAGATTTAATGAAACAAAAAAAATTTTAGGATAGTAATTTGATATCGGAATAAACTTTAAGGATATAAATTGTATTTTACTCAAAAATCTAACATATAAAAGAAAGCACAAAATATACTCTTTTTAGTGTTTCTGCTTTTTTTTACAAAAAAAAAAATTATCCAAACATACTAAAAAATGAAAAAAGTAATTTTTTTAAATCTTTTTTATCAAAACAAACACATCCAAACCAACACTACTCTTTTGGAGATACTCAACATGAGAAGAAATGCTTTAAATATCAAGAATCACAATCATAAGAAAAGTATCATGCAAGCTCTACTAAGAAACCCCTATAACCCTGAGAAGATAACATATTTTTCTGTTTCTTAAATCTTTTCAATTAGCAAACAATCACAAACTATGATATTATCATTATTGAGTATCATAACGCCTTCTTTGCTATTCAACTCCGCTGATACCAGACATGAATTTACTGAAGTTCATATCTACCTCTGCAAATCCATTGAACACATGTATAACACCATTTCAGTGATTTCACCACTTTATCCCACCTTTTGTACTAAAATGTGTCATGTTTTGTTATTATTGTTGCACAGCAAAGAGTATGACAATCGCTGATAGTTAACTCCTTTTTAGACCCTTTAACCTCTGCAGGCAAACTTGAATAGTAACCTCTTGAAATAAATGTCAGATCTTTTATCATTAAACAAAAACTTGAGATATGTGTAAAACCTCAACCTCTTGATTTTTCATATTACTTTCTGTTATAGTATAGATGTCCCAGGCTAGCAAAGAATTTTTGCAACTTCTCAACTAAATAGATATGGATTAAGTAGATATGTCCCCATAAGAACTTTATATGTTGTAACTTGGACACGGCTCATTTTTTTATTGATTACCGCACTTTGAGACCTAGCCATGAGATGAAGACAACATTCTCTGCATTTGCACATCATATAGACTGATAAAGAGTTGCCAGGTTCATCTAAAAGAATGTCCTGTCACATGGGAGTTCAAGAAACCAAAATCTTACAAACGTCAACCAGCATTTAGCTAGCTGAGCATGCCATTCAGAAAATCACTGGGTTTCTATTTACACAGCATGCAACAGAGAATAATCAACAAAGAAACCTGGATGGCTAGATGAAGCCTATATTCATCTCGAATTCAATCACACAGATTAATGCTTAACAGCTTAATTGGATTTTGATTCATTGGTTCCAAGAGGAATGAGTCATGAAATACCCATGCAAGGAAGCTGAGTTTGATCAATAACCTGAAAAATAAAATTGTCAATTAAACAATTAATCACTGCAGTTGAACAACCTTAATGGATTACGGATTAATTGATGGTAGAGTTATCATATATAAAGAGCTTAGCATTGACCATTTAACTAAATGAGACTGGTAAAAATGGTGTCGATAAAATGGAACACATGCAAAATTATAGCAGGGGAAATGTTCGTTTTACCATTTTTTGTGATTTCTTTCACTTTGAAAATGGGCTTTTGACCAAAGCCAGATTAAAATAATTTGAATAGCCAAATGCGGCTCTTGTTATTTGCAAATGCAAGATTTAAAAAAAAAAATCTAGAATTCCTCTATACTCTATATTGAATTGCAAACAATCTATTATACAAATGCTATAAGTAGCTGTTCAAAGCACAGAAACAAAACTCTCATTTACAGTTTCTCACTGCCCATACTAAAACACCTCATCATTAGAGATGCAGATTTATTGGTTGAAATAGGGTTCCTATCACCATGGCCTAAGGGTAAATGGAGCCCCCACTTCCCCCCCATACAGAGAATTTATATGTACCTGTACTGCACCTGAGTTCTACTTATAAAGCCTCAAAATAAAAATGTGTGGGAGTGTGGTTGAAGTGATTACGTGGAATACACAACAGGACTTCTGCATGAAATCCTCATGATGAAAGGCTGCATATGGCAGAATAACTAATAATATGATGGCAGAGTTTTTGCAGGCACTAAATGCTAGCTTATTAGTAATATGCCAACGGATGCAACTTCAATACTTCATCCACAATGCCAAAAAAAAAAAAAAGAAATGCACACGCACAAACAGAGACAGCAAGGAAGAGAGAATGGTGACCAAGGATTGGCATACCAACTGATATAAACAATTCCAGGCAATGCTGCTTTTTTTCAGTACTAGTGTACATTCCGGTTAAGCAATCCTTGAAAAGATAGATAAAGATCTTTGTTATCTGACCCAAATATCTCGTCTGCTTTTCTTAAAGTTTCCTAAAAGAGCACCAAACAAGATCAACAATGTTAACAAATTGGAAACAATTTCAGTTCCACATCCAATACTTCAAGGATTCAATATTTAATTATTTATTTACCTCTCGTGTTTGCTTATGAGCATTTAATTCCTTTATGTTTGCAAGAAATGCACTGAACTGCTCATATGAAAGGCGACTCCTGAAAAGGTGACACATGTAATCACTTCAGTCAGCTTCTCAAAGAAATTTAGGTAAAAAGTCACTTTATAACAGCAGGGAGAAAGAATGTCACCTGGCCTGACGAAAAAACTCCTTTCCATCAATCCTTGGAGTACGACCTAAACAAATTTTACCAGTTATCAGGAACAGACAACTGAAGCACTCTAATATATAATGTAATAATGAAAAATAGTCAAGAGCTGCCTGGCCCCATGTTTTCTCCCTCTTGCATGTAATTTTGGGCATTGTTCCAACCTTTAAATCTTTGCATGTCATTTTAAACCTTAGGTTGCTCCATTACTACAACATAATCCAAGCAATATACCTATCACTTATTCAATTATTAAATAGAAAACAGTGATATTTTAGGATTTGAATAGGCCAAGAGATTGTAACCAACATATATACACACAGTAGTACATGAAGTTTCTTATTTGTCTTCATTATTAGACATTATCCCAGCCAGTTAATATACATAGTTTTTAAATTTAATATAAACTTATGATCAAAGATGAATACTAATAAGCAATATTTATAAGTTTATATTTCCTTCCATTAGGGTATTAAAATTCAATAAGCCACCAAGTTTAGTGCCCTGTAGATACAAAAAAATAGCAAAGGTTTTATGGGTGCTCCTATTTCCAATTTTCCATTAACAGATTCCTGCTTCCATGTAGCTGCCCTCTCTTCAATTGACCCCACAAATGGGGCATATGAGAGAGAAATTCACTGAATCAGTATGTAAACAAATTTTCCACATACTTAACATAATTAAAATATAATAAAACAAAATGAAAAGTATACTTGCATTTAAGCTAATGAGGCATATGTTATTCAGTGTGTCATAGGCATTGTTACCGACTAAATCTCCTAAAGCAATGATTGTTTCTTTATGCATCAGAAAGAACAATGCCCTAGCCAGTAGCATCAAGCAGATAACATTGCAACCAAGAGGTGCAGCACAAGGGCTAAGAACTAAGAAGCTTGACAGACATCAAGGTCCAATCTTATTAGATGGAGAGAACAATATCTTATAGTAAAATAACAATGAATCTTCTAAACCTGGAAGTGATCGCCCCCGAGGTGGAGAGTTTGCTGCTGATGACTGCTGACTTGATGAATACCATGAAGAGATTGACCGTCCTTCATATGGAAGTTTTGTGGGAGAGGTGGCACCAGAAGTTTTCTTGGGAGATCCAGCTGCAGAATATCCTCTAGGAGACCCAGTCGTTGAGATCACCTTTGGAGTTCCAGTCGGAGTAAGACGTGGTGTGATATATGGGGTAATAGAAAACCTTTGCCCAGAATACCTGGAAGCTATACAACCCCAAAGAAAAAAGAATTAAAAGGAAATGAATATGCACATCACATCAGATTTAAAACACCTGCAAGCCCATTTTTTCTTATTCATAGAGAGTTCCAGCTATACTTTTATTGGATTCAAAATTTCACATTTGAAACATTTTTCCAGTCAAGTTCAATTATTTCCAGAAAGAAACATCCATGACCTTTTTATATTCCAGTACAATACCCTATTTCCGTCTTTTGGTTTACTTTAGTATTATAATTTTCAGCTTCCACTCCATAAGAACTTTAAGATAAACATGCCAATGGAGTATAACTAAAGGATGATAGATAATGCCCAACAGGCGATGGAATTGAATTTCCAAAATGCAAATATTAGTTTGCTTTCTTACATAATTAATTTCTTATGCAGGATAGGACTTATATCCCGAAATATAGTTGACCATAAAATGAACAACAGTAACAGCATGATCTACAATCAATGATAAAACTGGAAAATTCATTTACCTTCATCAATTGTTTTACCCACATGAGTAGGGCCACTGTATGAATGGCTAATTTCGTCATCATCTGCAAGCAATATAAAGAGAAATGCATATAAACAACTTTAACAAGATATGTAGTGTTATGCAATATCAATTCACTAGAAAGGTTATGTGTGAAAATGATAATCAATGAGGTGGGAAGTACCCTTATCAGGATATGCCTTTGGAACTGATTGGTCACAGGTTCGAATATCTATAGTTTCAGCTTGCTATCCCAAGAGCAAAGAAAAATAAAAAGAGGAAAAATATCTCGTTTAGGAGAATAATACTGGTCATTTTCAGCAATAAAATCAAAAGTAACAACCATAAGTATGATGAAGTTAATATCTGGATGTCTTACAGATGGACTGTCATCAGTCAGCGACTGCATTACTTGCTTCTTGAATGTCTCCAACTATCAAATCAAATAGATGAAAGAAAACAAGCTGTTAGGCCTAGAGACAAACAGAAAAAAGAAAAAGAAACAGCATTTCACAATCTAACCAGAGTTATATATGCATGTATACAAGGAAAAAATAAGCATGCAGTAATATAAAAAATGCCAATTGTTGCCGGAGCTATAAAACTGTAGAAGTAAAGAAAAAGATACATTAAACCCACTAGTTAATAAAAATAAATATGCAAGCAGGACAAAATTAGGATGTACAGATTCAGGTTTGAGGGGAGATAAAAAAAAATTAATTAAGAAAAAAATATTTCCATCCTAATAAAGGACAGATATATTCTACAGCTGAAAAAATAGAGTTCATGTGACATAACAGTCACCAATTGTTGTTTCCATCCATTGCTTAACAATGACTTAAGCAGATAATACACTATACTTTCAATTAGTAATTATCACACCTTAAAAAACTGAATTTAACCTATCAAAAAAATAAAATAAAATACAGGTGTAACGACTTAGGGGCGGAGCTAGAAGAAAAATAAGGTGGGAGGGGGCCAAAAAAAAAATTTCTATTGTGTGGGAGACAAAAATTAAAAGAACTATTTATTTAAAAAATTTACATTGAATAAAAGATTTTAAAAACTTTGGGGGGGCCAAGGCCCTCCTACACTATAACGACATGCCTCCACTGGGTAGTGTTCATCTTTACTTTGGATCTTCCAAGACTATAATGTTTGAAATTCAATATCTTAATTGCTGACTTAATTCAATGAATAAAAGCCGTCCCCATTTTCTCTGCCATCATTAATCTTTGACCTATCAATTTATCACCTAACATCACATTTTGCCATAGACCTTCTGATATTGAATTATTGCATATAAATGTCATAATAGCTGACAAATGGTGAAAGAGGAGAAGGATGAAGATTCCAGCTCTTGCTATGCATCAGCTACAGTCTCCATTTGGTTTTTGTTGAATACAATACAACACATGCAGGATTTATTGATACCAACACATTTACTTTCTTTAAGTAAATGAATAGGATTATACCTCACCCTAAGGGAAATCAATGGAGTTGCTATTGACTAGTAGACACCATTAATTAAATATCTGACAAACAAAGACATTTCTAGGACAACCAGTTTTACAAGCCGTGATGAGTCCAGGACAAGGTCTAGTTGACACAAGGAGGCTTCTGGATATGGCCAAGTTAGGGACTTCTTTTCACCAAATGTAATCATTTCACTTGTTTTTGTAGTTTTTCACGGTTATATATGCTATAGCATTAGTTTGTACAATTAACAACTAGAAACAGACAATGGTGTAGTCATGTGACCATGGTACATTTTACTTCGCAACCAACATATTTTTAAGGCTATATTACTATATTATAAATAGGTAAATGATCTGACTGCTTAAATTGAAAGAATAGCCTAGAAGTAGGCCCGTTATGAGTTCTTTCAATACACAGCAACACTTCTATGCAAATCAAAGCAAACTCCAATATGAAGCAAAAGTAGAAACATCTTATCTGAGGCATACAACAAATAGTGAAACACTTGGAACAAACCGTTGAGGCAGATAAAATCACAACCTAGGAGTTGATATTGCTTATCTATCTGATTGATAGATAACTTGTAATACATGCCAGACAACATTTCACTGTCTTGTAAAATGTAAAACAGTCAGAAGGGAAATGAAACTGGCCAGAGCTATAGCACAAAAATATACAGCAATTGACAAATTCTAAAGAGTAAAGACATATGCACATATAGCAAATAAATAAGCAAGAGATTCTTAGGTACACCTAGAGTAAGACAATGCTCTTGCACCACACATTTTATCATGTGCCACATCAGCTATATGGCCAGTAGACAGTGGTGGCCCGTATAGTTGATGTGGCACACACTTAATAGTATGGTGCAAAAGTGTTGTCTTACACCAAGTGTACCTAAGAATTTTCTATATAAAAAGCAAGATGGGATGCACAAATTAAATAAATATTCACCTTTGCATAGTCTCGACTTAGCTTTTTTGCTGCTGCAGTTAATTGGTCCCTCTCCTTTGAAAGCTTTATCTACAACCAAAAGGCAGAATAGGAAGCATCTACCATGAATTCTAAACACTCCAATAAATAATACCATCTCATCCAATAGTAGAAAATTATAAATTGTAAGCTTTCCTCTCAAACACACACAGACAATGACCATGACGAGCTGCTCATTCATCCTCTCTTCTTTCACCTGGTTAGTTCCTTAAGAATTCGCTTAATTATTGTGGTGCACCTTTAATGATTGACACTATAATGCTAGAATAGAACTAATCTTTTCTTTCTATTGAAACTTGAAACAGATATGCAACAATTAATAACCATAAGTAACCAGCGATGATCAATAGTTGTTTTACGCATATACTTCATCCATTCCTCTATTCATCGCTTCTCCTTCCACCTTGTTTAGTTCCTTACAAAGGTTTCTTAATTCTTATGTCGCGCCATTCAAGATTGGACACTAGAATGCTAGAGTAGAAAAAGAAAAGACCTTTTCTTTTTCCCTAGATTAGCAAGCAATGATTATCAACAGTTCTCCAAGCTCACACAACTAAGAACATAGTTCTGCAGATAAATTCTTGTGAAACCCAATACAGCACCCGCAATTCACTTCATACGCTCAAAGGGGCACAACAATCCAACCATAAAGAAAATGCTCAAAACAAGAAAATGACCCAGACGCCAATAAAAGAGCAGAAAGATTGAAAATTTCTCGAAGACCCACTTACATTGTCATCGAAAGCGCTCTTCAACCTGGACTCAGCCTCCTGGCAAGCGAGATTAAGGGCAGAAACCCTCTCTTCGAGCTCGTAAATGACGCGGTCCTTCTCATGCAGCTTCTGCCTCAGGCGACCCACATCCGACTCGAGCGTGGAGACCCGGGAGGCCACCGCCATGGACGTGATCTTGCGAGCAAGATCGAGCTGCTGATAGGGGTCGGTGGGTATCACCGAGAGTATCTCGTCGGGAATATGGAAATCGGGACCGGCGGCGACATTGGGATTCTCAGTGCCCTGTGACATAGCTGATTGCTCCCCTCTTCCCTCCTCCTCTACCCGACGACAAAGATGTGTGCTTTGTGGAGAGAGAGAGAGAGAGAGAGGCTGTTGCATGGTTGGAGCTGCAGAAGAGAAACAATGGCCTTTGGTTAATGCTTCGGACAACGAATTAGAGAATTTAGGGAATTTTGTTTTTTATTATTCTTATTATTATTAATAAAATGATAAATTTGAATCTCTCCCTGTCTGAACTTTGCTGGCTTTTTTTTATATTATAAATATTTTTGTTTTATTATTAGTAGTTTGAAAAAATGGGAGGTTCTTTTTTTTTTGTGGGTCTATGTTGGGTAGGTTTCAATTTTGCATTCTTTCCCTCCAAAATGGCTATATGCACCTTTTTAAAATTTTTAGCTTTTTTGTCTTTTAGTAGGTTTGCTTTTTCCCTCGTTAATAGGTTTACACTTCAAACATCAAACTCTCAATTTTTCCAAAAACCAATGGTTTACTTCAGCCGTATGACTACCCCTACTAAGAAAGTAACAATCAATGTTTAAAAAAAAAAATAAACTATCATTTTGATTCTCTAAAAATTTATTTGATATTAATTTTATTTTTTAAAAATATTTAATATCAATTTAATCTTTTAAATATACATGACATTAAGTTAGTCTTTTAAATATTTAAAATGACATTAAAATAATCCTTTAAAATAATCTTTTAAAATAGTCTTTCAAAAGGATTATTTTGATGTCATTTAAATCTTTTAAAAACTAATTTGATATTACATATCTTTGAAGGACTATTTTGATGTTACTTTAAATTTTTAGATAACTAATTTGATATTACATATTTTTTAAGAATCAAATTGATGTCAAGTAAATATTTAAAAGATCAAAATGGTAATTTAGCTTTAAAAAAATTTAAGCAAAATTTACCCATTGTTTCTTGATTTTTTTTTTTTACCTCAGTTTATATAATAACTTACCTCTCTCAGTTATGTATATTATTTGAAAGTGGAAACACAAGCCAACAAATGAGAAAATGGGAACAAAGTCAGGAATAACATATGATCAAATGTGAAAATCATTTTAAAGTTATAATTTGTACATTTGTGCTCCCTACTAGCTAGCAATTTATGCTTTTACAAATTTTGTGTATGTTAGGATTTGTTTATTTTAAATTAAACCAAAAACAAAAAAAAATTCAACTTAATGCTCTCTCTTAAACATTATGATGATTACAAAATTTTTTATAGTTAAAATAAATAATTAATTCATATAATTTCACTCGGTTTAAATTTTAGTTTTTATAATTTTTTTATATCAGTTCTTATAATTTTATTTATTTAGATTTTGATTCTTATTGTTAAAGTATTGATCCTTATATTTTCTACTTATTTATATTTTAATCCTTATAATTTTTATTCAATAAGGTATTAGTTCTCATTTTTTTATAAAGGATTAGTTCTTATAATTTTTAATTATTAAAATATTAGTCTTAAATTTAAATGAGTAAAATTATAAGAACTAATATTCAAAGAAAAAAATATAGAGACTAAAATACAAATCAAGTGAAACTATACGAATTATTTATTTATTTTAACATTTTTTTAAAAGTAAGATACTCTCATCCAAACACGTAAATACATTTTTTTTTTCTGTACCAAAAAACGCACAAACACACATTGATGTTTAGATTTAACCAAACTCAATTAGAGGAGACACCATCATTTTAAGAGCATTTCATACCCGAAAACAGTGCTTCCCTCACCCTGTCTTCACCTTGTTGTACAAAAGAACACAGCGATGTCTGTGCGCTATAAATCATCTATGATTGCGCTCAAGTTTTGATTGCCCTAATATTTTTATGTGAACAGCCAAGTCTTTTTTTTTAAAAAAAAAACCAATGCAACAATCTTCTGAATGAGAGAGATTCACTTTGTTTTATAACATGATCGACCATATGCAGATAATGCAACAAATATATCCCAATGACAACAAAAGCTTCGTTTAGTTGCAGGATATGCATAATACAAATCAATATATTACTGAAATATTGCTCAAGTTGGGATGAAGTTATGGTCTTTTGATAACCAGGCACTAGCCCAAAGACAGAGACGAAGGTATCTTAGAATTCATGGCATTGCTTCTTATCTAGAAGCGTATCCATATTTAGGATATTGCCTTTTAACAAATGAAATATTTTGTTCAAGGGAGCGAATGTGTGGTAGTTAATGCAAGTTAAGTTAAAAGAGCATAATATATTATAAGAAAAATATTGGGAGATTCACTTTGGTTGGTGATGCATATATTGTTAGGACAAGGTTATAAGAGAGAATTGATTGTAAAGAAAATCAGTGGGTTTTCAAGAGGGATAAATCCTCACAAGATTTGGTTAAAGATATACGAATAATGCTAAAATAGTTGTAAGATAAAAGAGATTGAAAGTTTTCACAGATATTATTATATAATCTTATGTTGATAACGAATTTGATCTCTTTTCATTCGTGAATGTAGACATGTTAGTCAAATCACGTTTTTATTTGTTTTTCTTTACATAAATGTGTTGCGGCTCTATCAAAATGTATTATATAATAGCATGAGAAAATAATTAATTTTCCAATAATCTATATGCAGAGATTCTAAAGTTACTTTATTATTATTATAAAAGAAAATACTCTTGTTTTCAATATCACTATTCACTATCGACAAGTTATATTAGTAGCAAGCAAAATTTACCTAAATTTTTGGTTATGACTAAGGAGAGTAAGGATTTAAGTCATAAATTCAAGTCATAGCATATCATATCAACAACTCCGAATATATAAAACAAAAATAGAAAGGTTTTATGTTTGTTTCTTCACTATTCTGCTTGTGATATAGTGTTTGCCTTGCATTGATCGAAAATGCTTCATATAATAAAAGCTAGTTCTCTTGAAAGATAAGTCCATACTGCCTCTGAGATTCTTATGGTTAGATCATTCTCTGTAATTTATTCAAACTAGAAACAAAAGTTCACTGATAACATTGCCCTGCGTTTTGCAGTCTGTTAATTTATTGACGGCAGTGCCCTATACTAGTTATGATTATATGAGATTTGTTCTAACTGTGTAAATGTAGAATCACTGTTTTGTTAAGATCCACATTCATCCAGCAAGCTAAGAAGACCACTGAAAAAAAGGGAGTTTCCTCATCCTCATATGATGTTATGCCTCCGTAGCAGTTCTTAGGTGAATGAATCACAACGCTACCATTCTTAATCTTATAGGAATGGCACAAATACCAACAGAGAAAATTCAATATATAATGTGGTTATTTTACTTTCTTAAATTAAGAATTGGAATGAATAGAACGAAAAATTATTTAATGATAATTATATCAACTTTGTAAACCATTATTGTCTTTAGAAAATTTTAATTTAAAGAAACAATAATGGACTAATGGTCCACAAAGCTGATATAACAGACTAAAAAATGTCTTGCTTCTTGAGTACATTAAGAATTTCTCATATAGAACTGTCTGCTCCATATTGATCCTACAAGAGTGTGAGATTCAAGGACTAAGTTGTTCGCCATTGATATACAATCCAATGTAATACGCACACAAAGATATGTATGCATGCTCGACCCAAATAAATAGACACTCCGGCAGAATGAAAAAAAGAGCCAGTAAATCAGCAAGTCTTTTGTTTTCTGCATGCACATTATTCACTTATCATATCTGAAAGTTTACATCACTAACAAATTTCTTCTCTCTTCTAATCACTCAAAGTCTATCATCATTGTCATCGTCGTCGTCATAATGACTATTATTTCACAGGGATAATAATTAAAAACATCGACGATCTTACAGGAAAATGGACCTTCCATTACAAGTATGTCTTTAATCTATATAGAGCTTCACACTTTCAAGGATACAATTTTCCCCATATACCAATATATTGAGGAAACGAAATTGTTCCCACCAACCAAATTCAATTCGTTGGAGTTATCTTCAATCTGGCACAATTCCTCTAACCTGGGGGATTTGATGGCAGCTAAGATGGCTGCATCATAACAGAATTGAAAGCATTCCAGGATCTTTGCAAAGAAGCAGGTGGTATGCCAAGACAAGATTTCAAAACAATAACTTAAGTGATACTCGGCCAGGTAAACACTGCATCAAACATGGTTTTCCTGTACATGCCTTTTACTGTCCCTCTCAGTATGGCCTAGTCGGCTGACCTTGTTTCGATCTTCCATATAATCAAAACGATTATGGTGGTGAGGTCCAGAGCCATAATTATGCCGTTGTTTCCCCTCCATCCCTCTATCAGGTGAGCTCCCTGCTTTTCTCTTGCGGTTGCTTGACTTGGGCGACTGATTCCCTATGCCAATGTCATCAAGTGCTGATACCTCCCCTTCTTCCACAGCACTTAGATCTGGTTCATATGATGGCAGACCCTTTATCCCATGAATATGCTCATCTGCGTGATCTTGATGTCTTCCATGCTTTCTATCCTGTTTGTTCTTTTCAATCTGGGCAGGCAGTTCGATTCCATCTTCCAGTTCCCTCTCAATGAAATCATCATCATTGATGAACTCTGCTTTTTTAGTTATATGGCTAGGTGCTTTCCTTCGTTTCTCTAATGCCGCCTTTACCTTGTCTGTATCAATTTTTTTCATGCCTTGTGGCCGGGCAAATATACCATCTCTGTGATCTAGGTTTCTGTTGCTATGTTTATCTTTAAATTCAGCAGCTTCCTTCATTTCACTTCTCCCAACATTGCTTTCTTGCCCTTCACCATAACCTGATCTAGATCTTACCATGTCTTGAGCTTCCTGCAAGTTTTCCTTATATGGTAGAGCTTCCCGCTCAGGATGTTGATTGCCTTTGGCATCATCTTCTACCCTGTGTTTCATTTCTGTGCTCCCATAATCACTACTTCTACCATGATTTGATACAGGGCGCCCAACATGATTGGCAGCAGACGACTCAAGCAGAGTCTTGGAAGCTGCAGGTTTTGATGTTTCAAGTCTTGAACTTGGGGCTCCGGTCTGGGAATTACTGTTTGTGGTTGCAGTTTCATCATTGCTAGTTGGAGATTTTGCAGTTGCCCGATTGGTAGCCCCACCTCCTGCAGTTCCTTCAACATCATTGGATGGTGGAATCCGATTTTGTTCATACAGCTCCAACATTTGATTACTTACTTCTGCAAAAGGTAAAGGTACAGTGTTGGGTCTTGCATGATGATGACATAGTATAAATAATCATATGATATTGACTATTAGCTTGATTGCACCAGTCTACTCAAATACTTCAACAATTAAATTCTTACTAAGATACTACCACACTCCAAAAAAAAAAAGAGAATTAAGCAACAGCAATGAGAGGCAGGAGAGGAAAGAGAAATGACCAAGAGCTAGTATTTTTGTTCCTCATTTCTTTAGACCACTAGTGCTGAAAAGAAAAAGACACCAACCCTCCAATTGGCGCGGGGTGACATCAAACTCTTGCCACCAGACCTTGTCCCCGTCTGATGGGAGCTTCACCTTGAGGAACTTTGCAGCGAGGAATATGGCTCCAGCTGCAATGTGATGGGGCTTAAATTGCAAGCAAAGAGATGTCCGAAGTCTGCATACCACATCCTAATTTCAGGAAAGGAAAATGAAAGGCCACTGGCCATAACGAAAATGGTGTAATCTTCATACCCATCATTTACAAAATTCCACGCAACTTGAGCAAGGGCATTTTGAGCAACTTTGAATTTCTTTATTGCCTCAACAAGAGGCTTATAAGGATGGTGCAAATTAAGATCAAAACCAAGAGTTGCAAGAACAACCCTCTCACTGAGTAAAATTAATTCTTTCTGCTGTTCATACACTTCCTGTGCCAAAGTTGCAAGTAAAAAAATAATCACATGAGAAAAAATCATATTGCAAAAATGAGAGCTAGGAACAAAATGAAAAGTTAAAAAGAATTTTGATTTTGAAATAAATGCCCAAAGGTTAAATACAGAAACAAATATTAGAAAACAAGTATAAAATTCAGTCCAGGAATCTAATTTCAGATCAAACTTGCACGTCAAATTTGTTGCATGCAGCCATGCACTAGCCACAAATGTTCCATGACAGAAATGTAATATTTCCACTATAATGCAAGTTGAGTGAAAGATAAGAATATTGAATACAGTGAACAAAATCAAATTACTGCGAACATAAAATTTATTTACAGGTAGTTCAATGATGGGAGCAGAGATTACTTGGTATAAAAGTACAAGGTAGTGAGGGACATGTGATATACCTTTTGTTTGATTCTCTGAACTGCTGCAGGATCCTTTTTATGTATAATTTCATAGGAAACAAGAATTACATCTTTTAGAGGGCGGGGAGTTTCTTCAACCTTCCCAGCAAGAAACATGCACACTGTTGCAATGGTCTGCAAAATATGTTAAGTTACCAATTATCACCATGTGTTTTATTTAATATTTGATCCTATATATTATACATCATGTATCAGACCATAGTTGTAAAAACATAAAAAAAAGGCTAACTAAAACTATGAATTAGCCAAAGGATTTATTGTTCAAAGCTCAATGGAAAGTTAACTACAGCATTATATTAATTATTTTATATAGCACACCCAAAGCTCAAATAATTGACAAGATAAGCAGCAGCTTGATGACCAGCATAGAACAATTCTACAAATAAAATTTATCTCATAAGAACAATAATCATATATTCATAACGGAAGTCATTGAACTGAAGTCCTTCTTGGTTAATTCTTCTCATGTGAGATATATGCTACTAGGGTACAACTTAATAAAACACACGTGCATCAATCTGATGGTTTAACAGGATGATAATTTATAATCCTCATCACCCAGAAAGCTGCTAAAAATATCAGTAAGGCATAAATATAAACATCTTTACATATTATATATATTAGGTCACCGAACCATTCTTACTATAGTAGCGTGATGAAAGATGCAAAAAAAAAAATCATACAAAATATAAAGCTTCTAGGGTACAAGTTAATAAAACACACCAGCATCAATCTGATGGTTTAACAGGATGATAATTTATAATCCTCATCACCCAGAAAGCTGCTAAAAATGTCAGTAAGGCATAAACAGAAATATCTTGACATGTTATAAATATTAGGTCACCAAACCATTCTTACTAATGTAGAATGATGAAAGATGTTAAAAAAAAATCATACAAAATATAAAGCTTCTATTTATCAGTGGCATAATGCTAACCATCAAATTTCCTTAAGCAGAAAAGCTAAAACTTGAAGAACCTAACAAATTCCTTTTCCTTTTTTTGTTTAACACGATTGATAATCACCAGTAGATTTTTGCTCCATGCATCCTTTAAGGAAAGGGGAAATTTTGACACACTTAGGGTTCAAACCAATAGCCATTAGGCCACTAGGCCAAGGTCAAGAGCACCCAGTAAGTTGGATGATAGAAGAAAGAAACAAGGATATTCTCTCAGTAATGTCTCAACAATCTTATGTACATTCCCTATGATACTTTCCAGCATTTGGAATACAAGAAAGATCAAATTTTAAGTCTCACACTGACTTCAAAACAAGCCGAAGACCGACTAATAAACTGGCTAATTGGCATAACCTCTATTTCCAACTGCTGGCAACACAACTACCAATAGATTGGCGGAACCCCTTTACCAATATTATGTGAACCATTGTATAATGTAACACCTCCCTCAATTTCATATTCTTCAACCTCGCAATGAAAACAATCAATGGCAACAATTCCTATTTTTCATCCATCTGGGGACAGGGTAGACCTGACCAAATCAAGTTTCAATCCCAGCTACTTAGGCCTACCAGTTAATTCTTTAGTAAAACTAATTATGATCAATCTCATGCATTCCCTTCACAATTAAGCTCTTACAAAGCTATAGCTTTGAACTTGATAAACTGCCTCAAGAAACCTTCCCTTATTTTGAATTAGCATTGTATATCCTTAATCCAAACTAACTCCAGATGAATTATTCATCCTCGTTCAAATCTTATCCAAAATTATGAGCTCCACTACCCTCTCCCTATAGTCTCTATGCCACTTCAATCCCTAGTCTTTCATAGGATAAATACAGCCTGCTTAAAGCTTCTATGTCTTCTGTGCCATTTATGCTGTCATTTTCTCCATAAAAATTTTTGAATAAAGATTAAGGAGCCAATGGAGTGCTACCTGTGTATACAATGAATGTATGAAAAATTACTCACCAAAAAGTAAATATTATCAGTTGATAAGATACGATATGTAGAAAAAGGAAGACAGTGCAATATTATATTGGTAGTTTCTGTCGTTCTTCTTCATTTTATGTCTAACAGGAGTAGGTCATATATGGCCAACTTTGGTTTGCTTTGGAAATTTACAGAACTACAATTTCACCTAAAAAGATATGGACCCCCAGAATATTTCATTTGTCAAGCACCTTATCGAGCATAAATCAATCATAATGAACCAGAGTCCTCAAAACAGAAGGATCTAAGTATAATGCCCATGATTCTGCTAAAGGGTTACCCCAGCCAAAAAATGGCTTTGCCACCACAGCTTATTGAAATACATAAAAAGAATATAGTTATTCACAGTTCAAACAGAGAAGAGAAAAATTATCCAATGATGACAATATGTGCAAGTTACAACAACAACCCAGCCTTATCCCACAAGGTGGGGTTGGCTACATAGATCAATTGATGCCATTGGGAATGACAATGTGCAAGTTATCATAACAAAATACAGACTCACCCTCCTGTCATTCTTCGCATGGGATTGCCGAAGAAAGAATCGATGACAAAAAATTATTGCTGTGGCAATAGTTACCTGAGGTCTGCGTCACAATTAAATCAGTATCAACATCATGATGAATTAAGCTATGTGTCTCACTGCCATTATTAGTAATTTTAATACGATTAGAGATAAACATACAAATTTTCCCTAAAGTGCCAGCAATATAAATATATAAACATGTTAAGATACTCCTAAGGTGCTCCTACAGAGAAACAAATCACTGCCAATGCAACCTTAACTTTCAAATAGTTTGGATACAGTTTTCAACCAGACACACATTTATATCAGTTGAACAAAGAGAGTAAACAAGGAAGCTTGCAATAAATTATGTCTTAAACAGACAAATTACAAAAACTAGGGCTCATTGCAGTTGAGATATTGCACTAATGCTACCAAAATTTGATATTGTTTAAAAGGACATAAAAACTCACACTTTAAGTCTCATGCCTAAATCTTGCAGAAATGTACAGTATGATTTGCGTAGGTAAGTTTCTTTCTTCAAATCTATGCCATCTCGTTTGGATGGTGAATTTTCTTCAATCTCTTTCCTAGAAAAGTACCATCGAGAACCATCCTCTGGATTCTCTTGAGAGTATCTTTGAGAACCACCTTGATATGTTCCATGATGAGAGACATCACCGAGCAACAATCCAGCCATGACGTTGAAAGCTGATTAAACTTAGTTCAGATTGATTTATGAAAATATAAATGTCACAACGCACAAATAAGTCACTGATATTCAATTGTTCCCTGTCCATTAAATACAATAATGAGAAACAAAGAAGTAATGTACTAATGTGCAAAATAAATAAAATATAATCCCTAATGATATCACCCAGCAGCATGCTAGCAAATTACCCCATATAATTTTTTTTTCCCTTTTTCTTTAATTAGCAGACAGTCTGATATAAATAACAATTACTCCAAGATTTTTCTTAACACATGCCAATCTCAGATTGGTCAATTCTTGGACAGCCAATTTTGAAATAAATAAAATGTCTGCCCTCTAAAATAGTGGCTACTCAAATCCTATACTCTTATTACCATTATTATTAATGCCTATTAAGTCTTAAGGCATGTGCAAGTATGAAATATGTTAAGAAATTTCACATAAGCATCGGCAATTCAGCATCCATCAGAAATTTCTCTAGAACTGTGCCTCCATATGTCACTACTTAAGTTTCTATCATCATAAAAGAAAAATATTTTGGATACTAGAAAAAAGTGCCCATGAAAAGAGAGTTTATTTTGTTTCAAAGGAACAAACATATCTGTCATTCCAAGTTCTCTATTGTCCATGCAAGAAACAAGCTCATGCTTGCTACTCCATAGAAGAGGCCAATCAAAATGTACTACCAACTCTAAGGTTTAAGGAAAAGGTACAAAAAAAAATGCACTAAATTTTCCCAGCCAGCTTGAACAACCTTGAATATTAGGACCCATGAAATTTATTTTACAAATTCACTTAGTCAACTCAAACCTCTTCATATTTTAATTTTTCCATGCATTAGTGTCATATATATGCATGTAAACAGATTCACAATGAGAAGTTGAGAACCATGAGATTCATTGCTTTGTTCTTGCATCCATCAGAAAACTGAGTAATCAATTCACAAACCATGGAAAGCTAATAACAGTGTAAGAGAATGACATGGCTTTCTGTTCTATCAAAAAATAGAAGCATGCTTATGCCTATCGGAAGCTTTTCTAGTTTAGAAAGACAAGCCATTAAACCACTATGCCTCCCCAAAAGAGAGAGAAATTACATGAATGGTATTACCCAAACTATTGCCCTCTAGACAGCAATTTAGATACAAACACATTTGTGACAAAAAGAGAATGCACTATGTAAAACATCTGATTTGACACACATTGTTCTATATGATTGTAATTTTTCAATTTCCAAACAGAATAATTTGATTGTTCACAGATGCTGATTAATGTAGTAAAAGCCTAGTGAGGATTATATAACTTGCATCAGAACACAATTGTTCTGTTATATTACATCTATAAAACAAAACAAGTAAATGAAGGTGTGTCAAGAGAAGATGAGAAATGAAGACCAAAAATACTTTTAATATTTTTTGGTTGTATAACAAATACAGGGAAGATAGAAAGAGAATAATTTGGATGACAAAGCCATCTCAAAACATGAAAGTTCCACATTACAGAAGTATCATACAGTCTATTATGGAATTCAAGAGTCATTACGGTAATAATTACTAGGAAAGTTGACAAAAAAATTGCCTAATTTCATTGAACATAGCTAATAATAAACATGAGGATACATTCAACATAGCTTAATTACTTACTTCACCTTTTGTTGTTGTCTTGTTGACTTTTCTCTCCTTTACTAAATAACCTAAAAAGAATAAAATACTTAAATGTTTAAGATTCAACTATCAGAGACTCTTTCTCTCTCACGCTTCTTCAATTGATTCCCCTTTGGGTGTGGGGGAGGGGGCGGTTGGGAGATCATGACACATAATTAATGCACAAACCAATCTCTTTCTAATCACATATATCATCAAATAGGTAAAGAATCTGTTTTGTTTAAAAGCTTCTACAGAGTCACTATCTCATCCTTATTCCTTAACTCATGAAATCAAACTCCTTCTCTAAGAAACTTTCTCACTCACATTAGACATGGAAATTATACATAATTCCCAAACAACCGATCATCTAAACAGACAAAGCAAGGTTTTTTTATCGAATACCCATTTGTTCAGATTAAGAAACAGAACATGAATACAACTCCAAAAGGTACACTATTTTCTTATCAGAAATCAAATTAACCAAAAAAGCAAAAAACAATTTTGCAAGCTGAGAATTTCAGGCACCAACGCCGTCTAGCTACTCCTCGAACCCCAATTCCATTATACTACTGTTCATCTCATCATCACCCCCAAAAGATTACAAATTTAACCGTCAATATAAAAAAAATGAAAACCCAGTTTCCCAAATATAATTATCTTTCTATAAAAAGGAAAAAAAAAACCACTTTCCTAAAAAAAAAAAAAATCTACTAAAAGAGCAAAACTGAAGTTGAAGCGCGTACAAGGATAATGGCATGAATCAGAAAACCTTACCTTTCAGTGTCTGAGAAGAATTCGCTGAGAGCGATGCAGATTTTCGGAGCAAGTAGTGAACTTGAAACCAAAATCAAGGACCTCTTCGCGAATGAGAGAGAGAGAGAGGTGGCGTTACAGTGTGTGAGCAAAGAAAGGAAAGAACAAAGAAGAAAAGGACTACGCCGCATCAGCGACCAACAACCGCCCAACACTGATATTTTTCTTCTTTCTGTTTTCTTTTTTTTTTTTTACCCTTTTTTAACATTTATTCTATTTTTCTTTTGTTGATCAACCCATACGAAAAATTGGCTTTTTATAGTTTTACTGTTAGCGGGAAAGAATTTACCCTCCGAAAAACCAATTGAGTGAACTGATTAATTATAAAATTAAATAAAAAACTGCTACTTTTCCCTAAAGAAAAATTGTTAAAAAAGTTATCATAATTATTTTTTTAAGATATGATATTTTTATAAGTTGTTAAATATTTTATTAATTATTTATTTTTATAATAAATATTTAAAATTTGTAAAATATAATATTAATTAATAAATATTTGATAATTTTTTATTTTTTTAAATATATGTTTAAATTAGTTTATTTTATGTTAAAATAATTTATAATTAAAATTTTATTTAAAAAAATTTAAAAAAATATTTTTTTCTTAAAAAAATTATTTTCAAACATATACTAGGTCTCATAGGACCTTCTTTGAACAAAAAAAAACTTGATAATTAATTAATATATTAATAATTAAGAATTAAATAAAAAATTTAATTTTTGTCTATTATTATTATAAATTTTTTTATAATATCATCTAATAATATATTATCATATCATTTAAAGTGTTTGATTTTTTTATTGATTGTTAATATGGTCAAATTATTTTAATAATACACATAATTTGATAGTAATATAAAATTTTTTATATCAATAATAGATATAAGTGTAACTTAAAATAAATGTCAAATAACCCCATAAAAAAGTTTGATAATAATAAAAGTAAAATAGAAAACTGTGACAAGTTGAATTGATTAGGAAATTGCATTAGATTTTATGTGAATCGCAAGAAAGTAAAGCATAGCATTTGGATATGGATATGGTGTCATCATCAGGTGAGGATATTCATGTTCAATACTACTACTTAAGTTATTAATTATTGTCAAACATGAAATTGGCAATCAACCAATTATTAGAAAGGAGAATTTAAAGCTTATTTGACAGAATCTTGAAAGCATTCACGAGATGGAAAAAAAAAAAAAGAAAGCAAAACAAAATTCAGCAGTCAAAAGACACTTTTTACAAACAACTATTCTAAATTATATTATATAAATAAAAAATAGTAAATTTCACAAAGATTTTTCAAGAAATAAATTATGAATTAAACGTGACATTTTATTCATGTGTTTTAAACTTCATTATTTGTGCGTATTGAAGTCTAAAATTGTTTTTCCTTTTTCATATTTCTTTGTGGTCAAATTCGTAATTCTATTTTCATGTTAAGTAGCAATTTTTGAGAACAAATTATAGTTACCTACATGTATGTGTGTGAACCATAAAAAATAAAATAAAAAATTAACTTGAACTTCGTCTATCTTAATTTTAACTTCTAAATAAGAAAAAGAGAGTTATTATTCATCATTTTTTCCCTCTTCAAAAACTTTAGAGACAGCATTATTGCAACTTGTGTCAAGGATAAGATGGGATAAGTGCTTTCATCAACAATTCGTTTTATATAGAATGCACTGTGCATCAGAATTGACGAAAGTTACTATGATTTACTTTAAAGGTCAGTTTATTATTGAATAAAAATAAAAGTAAAAAATTTATAGACTAATTGTTTATATAAATTTTTATTTGACTTTTTATTTTTATATCAATCATACATTAAGTAATCTGTTTATATATACGTGACTTTTATCATATACATTTGTAAGTAAATTTAATTTTGATTTATTATTAATATAAAATTTTTTATATTTATATCTAATTATATTTTATTTAATATTTAATTTTTTAAATAATTATTATTTTAATTAAATATTTTTTAATAATTTAATAATTTATAATTAATTATAATATTACAGTAAATAAAAATTAAACTCTTTGCCAGCGTGATTGAGGATATATATCTCATTTTGACAGCAATTGGATGTTATGTTAACATTGTCTTCTCTCAAACCAAGAGGTGCATTTTTTTGGGATAAACCTCTTGGGATAACAAATATATAAGTTTATATGCACACAATTCAGAGTAGCCACGTTAACTTTTAATTTTCTCAACTTTCATTTTCAGTCACATCAACATATTTTCATCCTTTTAATTCTCTTGGTTTTTGTGTCTTTCAAAGGAACCATTGAGTTGCAATTTCTACTCATTTAATAACTTAGTATAAGTTTGTATCAATTTATTTTATAATTAAAATAAATTATAATAAAATTTTATTAAAAAAGTTTTAAAAAAATATTTTTTTTAAAAGTAATCTTTAGCCAAACATGTACTTAATTATTGATGAATTAAGTCGAGACTTTTTCATCTTTTGGCACAAAAAAATACTTTTAAATCTAATTTTTAAACACTTTTGCTATTATTCATTCAGTTCATCGAATATTGTTGCATATTTTAAGATTTATTGCAATACAATGCGATGTCAAGCAAACTACCCATTGTCCTTTCACAATTAACCTTAATTAAATTATCCTCGTCTTTCAAAAAATATATATATAACTAAATATAAATAATCTTAGAGACTTTTAAAATGATTAATGTTTATTTTAATCATTTAAATATATATATAATATTATATTAATTCTCTATTTATATATAATGTCAAATTGATCTTTTAGTGATAATTAATGTCATTAATTTTATTATTTTTAAGATCAATTTAATATCACTTTAAGAATTAATTTGATAATATAAATTTACATTAAAAAATTAATTTGATGTATTTATAAATAAAAAATTAACATAATGTTATATATATCTTGAAAGGACTGAAACAAGAATTTACACATTTCAATATTATGCATTCAATTCACCAATTACTGCATAATATTCTTAAATTTATTGCAATACAAACAACTGACAATCCAATGATTCGTTGTCCTCTCTTACTTAACATCCATCTTCTCCTTTGAGAGGTTTAAGGTGACCACAAAGCATGAGATAATAATTAGGTTTAAGATATTCATCATTGACAACTCATTTCAATGGCCATTTAAACATAGTTAGATAGTAATTAATTGGTAGACTTCTTATGGAAATCTTATATATGTTCAAATTTTTGCAATAAAAAGTGTCTCAATCACCTAACCTACTGTTGTTCCATTGTTTTTAATTTTAACATTTAATTTGACAAAAAATTTAGAATATTAATTGCATTCTTTGTAGGATTCTACATTACATTTTTCTTTTTACATCTAAAACTTTGTAAACACTGGTGAACTTGAAAATCAATAGAGATCTATAAGACTTACATTCTATGCCAATCATCCTTCTTTTTCTTTAATCCTGTACAAGAACACAATTTTAGTAAAAGTAATTGAACACTTAAGAGTATAAGTTAACCTATTAATGAGAAGTATAAGTTAACCTGTTAATGAAAAGTAAATTAAAAGGACATCTAAGGACATTAAGAAAAGAGTTAACAAATAAAGAGGATAGAGGTTTAGTCTTTTCCAAATCCTTTGGCCCGGGTACGGGGGCCATCAGGTAAGTTAATAGTGAAAAGATATTTCGAACAAGAGAAAGTATATAACATCTATATGTTATTAAGGATATGATTGGAGACACAATAATCAAGCATAGAAGGTCCAAGAGATGAAGACTGAGATCTAGGAAGTATGGATATGACACAGGATATGGATACGATACGGATATATGAATAATGCAAAAAAATTTTAAAATTATAAGATATTACACGGTTAAGATACAAAATATAAAATTAATTTTAGATTAATATAAAAATACAAATACTAAATATATATGTTAGATAGAAATATAATTCCTAACACAAATCTTATAGACAAAACAATAAAAGTCAACATTAGTCATTGTAGACACAACAAAATACTATAAATTTACCCAATTGTCATGATATAATCCTTATATCAGCACAAATTCAAAAAAATAAAGTAACAAAAGATTGCATGATATAGACTAAAAGTATCCTATGGTGTCTAGGAAGTATTCGACATAGATACATGTCTGACACTAGTACGGCAACCATTTTAAAGTGTTCGTACTTTCTTGACTTAGATATACAAGTAATGGAACTAGTTGTGTGAGCTACTGAAGTAATAGATCCAGAGGATTGTGTAGCTTCAAATTATGTTAGAAAATCTTCAAAATTAGCTTTTGATGGTTTGAGTAACAAATTTGTGACTTGAAGATTTTGAACTATTATGATTAATGGTTTGAGCAGTATTAGTAGCAGTGTGAGCTGGTTTTCCATAAAAGAGCCAATAGTTGTCAATGATATGGCCAAATCCAATCACAATGATCACACACTGGACCAATGTGTGGTTGCCCATGCGTCCTCCTCATTTATTTCCACACAAATTCAAAGCATGACTGAGATGTAGAAGGTCCAACTACTATGAGAAGGCTGAAGAATACTCAAAATCTCAGATGTTAAACTACATAGAGCAAGCATGAAGAAAGTACTTTCTTTGTTCATATTCTTTCTTCAGGGAACTTGTTGGTAAACCAGAAAATGAAGGAATGAAACTATCTAAACTTGCATTGAACTGAAAATTAAATATATATACATGAAGGTTCCTAACTAAGCATCAATGGAAACCAATTAACTATATAGCTGGCAAAACTAACTCAACTAACTAGCTTAACACCCCCACGGTAAACTGGAGCATGAGTATCTAGCATGCCTAGCTTGGAGTTCAATGTTACAAATGGGCTAGAATCCAATGGCTTGGTAAACATATCAGCTAGTTGAGCTAAAGATGTTACTGGTAATAAATGTATTAGGCCTTGCATCAGTTTTTCTCTTACCACATGACAGTCCAGCTTTATATGCTTTGTCCTCTCATAGAATATAGGATTATGTGCTATGTGCATAGCGAAATGATTGTCACAATATAATGAAGCTGGTCTGGTTTGTGGTATTTTCAAATTTGTCAGGATGTAATTTATCCACTGAATTTCACAAATAGTGGAAGCTATGGCATTATATTCAGCCTCTGATGAAGACCGAGATACTGTGTTTTGCTTTTCAGACTTCCAATAGATAAGTGAAGGTCCAAGGAAGATAAAATAGCCTATGATAGATTTTCTATCTGAATCACTAAAGGCTTTGATATGCATATCTGAATTTGAAAGGAAAAACATTCCTTTGCCAGGGCGGCCTTTGAGTTATCAAAGTACCCTATGAGCAGCTTGGAAATGCATTTATGTGGGACACGAGAGAAATTGATTGAGTTGATGTATTGCCAGTGTGATGTCTGGCCTTGTAGTTGTGAGATATAAGAGCCTTCCAATGAGTCTTCTGTAGCTTGCAAGATCATATGGTAAGGAACCATCTTCCATTTGCAACTTTGTCTTTGACTGCATTAGTGTTGATGCTGGTTTAGAGGCCAATAAACCAGAATCTTCGAGCAATTCAACACAATATTTTCTTTAGGACAGTGAATACCCTGTTTTGTTCGAGCAACTTCTAGCCCCAAGAAAAATTTGACATCCCCAAGGTCTTTAATTTTCAATCTTTCATTCAGAACTGGCTTCACACGATTTATCTCAGCTAAATCATTTCCAGCTAGTAGTAGATCATCTACATAAACCAGTATTGCAGTGAAGGAGTTGTGTGCTGACCTTATGAACAAGAAGTAATTTGATTTTGATTGATAGTAGCCTAAATCAATTAGAGCAGCTGTCAGCTTTGCATTCCACTGTCTACTGCCTGATTTGGTTTAGAGGATTTGAATCCGAGAGGAATAGTTAACCTCTTCATTCAAATTCCCATGTAGAAAAGCATTGTCGACATCTAACTGCTTTAGATGCCAATTGTGTACCGGTACAACTACTAAGAATATCTTGGCCACTAGGGAGAAAGTGTCAAAATAGTCTATACCCTCGGTTTGTGTGAAACCTTTTGCAACAAGGCATGCCTTGTATCTCTCTATTGAGCCATCTGCCTTGTGCTTTATTTTGAACACCCATTTGCAGCTTATGGGTTGTTTGTGTGCTAGCAAATCTGTGAGTATCCATGTGTTGTTTCTCTTAAGGGCTTCAATTTCATCATCCATGGCCTTCCTCCAACAGTCTAATTGAACAACTTGATGATCTGTTTTTTGCTCAACATTAGATGATATAGCAAGTGTGAAGTGTTTATGTGAAAGTTATAGTCTATCGTATGAAATGAAATCAGATAAGGGATAGAGTATACCTGAGGACTTTGTGCCAGCATTGGTGCTCAATGAATTATAGTGATATGCCTGTAAGTATGAGGGTTTATAATGTGGTCTTGATGATCTTCTAAGTTGTGGATTATGGGAAATTATTGATGTAGGTGGATTTTCTGCAGAGGTTATTGGTTGCTGGTCCAAATTTGACTGTGGAAGAAGGCTCATTAGACTCTGAAACTGCTCCTAAGTGAAAGCAAACACTAGCTGCTCACGAGAAATTGTTTGCTTCTTATCTTGTTGCACACCAGTATCAATATTCTGGCAACCATCATCAACAGCAACATAATTGGCCTTGCAAACTGAGATTTGTACCTTGGGGGGAAACCAAGCTTACAGTAACATGCGTCAACAGTGTGGTTAGCTTTACCACAAAATGTGCAAATCTTGATAGAATTCTTTGAAGACTGACCATTATTACGTGCTGGAGGATAGCTCTTCGCAAAATTAACAAGAATTTGCTGCTCAAGAACACGTTCTGGGTTTATCTGACACTCCTGCTGTACTACTAACGAAAATACCTTATTGATAGATGGAAATGGATCTAGCAACATGATCTGTGACTTAACAGAGGCATATTCTTCAATTAGTCCTTGAAGAAAACGAATGCCATAGTCATTTTCACAGTACCTCTTGAAATAATCCGTAGTGTTCATACACTCTTGAAAACCACACGAATATGATGAAATTGGACAGAAACTATCCAATTCATCCCAAATAATCTTTAGCTCTGTGAAATACTCCGTCACAAAAAGATCTCCTTGCTTGAACAAATACTTTTCTTCTTGCAACATAGATATCGGAACATATCAGTTGGAGAAAAACGATCTCTCAAATCACGCCACACTTCTTCTGCAGTATCCAGCCACAAGATGCTCTGAGCAATTGAAGTGGATAGAGAGCGATTTAGCAATGAGAGGACCATCATATTGTACTGCTCCCATGCAGAGAAAAGCAGATTTGTAACAGGTGGCTTGGAGTTGTAATTGGTTCTAGTCAAGGGTTGCGCGATTGAGGGAGAGATTTTCATTTGGATGGAGAAAGTATGGATTTCTAGGATTCTGCAAATGATCTAGAGCTGTAGCGACTGCCACTGTTGAAGCTCACAAGAAGAATGGAAATAAAGGAAGTGTATTTTAGGAAAAATGCAAAGAAATGCATGAAAGGATGAGAAAATCCAAGAACTCAGACAAAAATGAGAAAATTCCTAGAACTCAAAGAAAAGCAGCAGCGGAAAGAACGTTCTGATACCATGATGATAAACCAGAAAATGGAGGAATGAAACTATCTGAACTTGCCTTGAACTGAAAATTAAATATACATACATGAAGGTTCCTAACTAAGCATCAACGGACACTATCTATCTGTACAACTGGCAAAACTAACTTAACTAACTAGCTTAATAGAACTTGCTGGAGGCAGCAACTCATTAAAGTTAGATAGAGCATCTTGAATTTTCCCAAAATAAATTGATAAATGTCCCTTACGCTTGTGAGGAACAATTTTGGGGACATACGATTAGAAAAAAAAAAAAACAGTATAAATGTGCTGTACATTATTGGCATAAAGTTCTCTTGCTTGTTGCCACACTTCGTAGTAGGATATGCATGTGAGTGCGAAAATTTTTGACCTTGTTTGGCTTCTATTTCTCAAAACTACATTTTGCTTTTAAAAACACAAAATAATAAAATATGTTTGGAAATGATTTGTTTTTTTTCACACCAAATTTTGAAAACTAGTTTTCAAAATTGTTGATTTTAAAACAACAAAATGAGAACAAGTTTTTTGTTTCCAAAAACTGTGTTTTGAAAACATTTGACTTTGCGGTGGTGGCAAAGTTGTAAACAAGGCATTGCATATTATTTTCATTAATAGCAAATTAGTAATAAAGTATAACTCTATATAATCTCTTCTCTTCTACGACCTATTTTCCCTTTCCCTTAATCTGAAACTGCTCCCTTTCCCATTTTCCCACGAAGTCCATGGTGTTATATACATTGGACCAATTGATGAAGGGCTCTGCATAATTACTTTGAAGAATAAAACGTCTTATTTACCATGATATGAAGCAAATTTATGCTGGTAAAATGCTGAGGGGCACAAGCAAGGAAGAGTTTGATCGAGGGGATGATGTTGCCATTGGGGATTGGTTGCCATTGATGTTGGGGCACAGCAATACTTACAGATTATTTTTTTCCAAACATTTTTTTTTGTATTTTTTCATTCATAATTATTTATTGCCGGTCTTATCAAACTAACTTTGATTTGATCTTTCTAAATTATTCTTTTTTTTTATTTATAGTCAAACATCACTCTCATATTTATTCAAACTTATTCTTTTAATTTAATTTAAAAATAAAAAAATTAAAATAAATAATTAATTCCTATAATTTTTAATTATTTATAATTTTATTCTTATAATTTTTTTTTTACATTTGAGTTCCTATAATTTTTTATTATTATCAAGTTAGTTCCTCTTGTCCTCTAAGATTATAATGCCGTTAATTTTTTGTCCAATTGTTAAACAAAATTATATGCACATTTTATGTGACACTAAGTAATGATGAGATGGGTTATAAAGACTAAATTATAAATGAATGAAAATTATAAGAACAAAATTATCAAATTACAAAGACCCTTTTTCTCCACCTTTTTTTCTCTGCAAAGACCCTTTCTCTTTATTTTCTCTTGGATCCTCTCTTTGTGTGTCTGGATAAATGAAAAATGGTGAGACCCTTCTCTCTTGCACCTTTTCCTTTTCTCTCTTTGCTCTCAGACGCTTTTCTCTTAGCTTTCTCTCTTTTTCTTTCCTTTTCACACTGCCTCCGCTTCTATAGATGCTCTCTTTCTGTTCTTATCCTTCTCCTTCTTCTTGCTTCCTTTCTCTCTCTTAATTTGTTAGGACTACCCAGCATGTGTGTAGTGGAGAGTATGGGGGCAAGTGATAGTGAGAGACTGAGGGATGTTCTGGCGAGTGAAAGAAGAATCTAGATTTTTTATTAGATGGGTATTAGGAGTCGGTTTCGTGAAAATTTTATCTATTGAAATAATTAATTTCTTTTTATCATTTTATTACTATCTTTTGAGAATTTTATAGTAGAAGGGCAAAATACAATATTTATAATTATTCTTTTCTTGTCCTTCATTTATGATATAATGTGTTCGCATTTTATAATGTCTTGTCAGCACCCAAATTTGTTCAGGCAAAAAGTAAAAATTAAAAATTTTATTTTTTTTATTTTAAAAGAAAAATAAAAAATAGTTCTTGTTGTTTATAAAAATAATTTCAAACTCAATTCCTATACTCTTTTTTCCTTGACCCATTATCTAAATCAAACCGTCTTGACCCAATTAAATAAAACATGTGATAAAATTCCTAACTTTTCAAATTAATTCAAATTTCTCCTTGTTAGAAATATAAAATTATTCATATGTTTTTACCTAATAACTTAAGTTTTTGTAATAATTGATTCATGACATGATATCAGAGCTCCTATGACCAAGTGATTAGGAGTTCGATTCTTACCACCTCTATTCTTCTTAATTTTCTCTTTGCCAACACACAGTTCTATCTTTCACTTACCCACATAATATTTTTTAAAATGTTTTTTAATATTCAATTTCATGTTTTAAGCTATGCATTTAGCATGCGACTTTTTTTATTTTAGCTTGTAGGAAGGTGTGTTGTGGAGTAGAAGGGAGGGATAGTAGGGAAAGAATAGGTGAAGAAAGAGAGCAAAAGAGAAGAATAGAAGAAAGAAAATAGGAAGGAGCCTTGGATTTTAGTATTTGCAATAACAACGTAAAAATCCTTCCTCTAATTCTATTTCTATATAGTTCTATGAGCATTTTCTCTTTGTAATCTCTATTTGAAACTATGTTTTGTTGGTTTCCACCTACCTTTATTATACCTACACCTTATCCTCAAATGTTACTGCTATAATGGTGATGATTGGATAGCTTTTGGTTATATAATTACATGATTCATTATTTCCAGTTAATATTTTCATGTCAATAGAGTATGGGTTGTGTGGATCTGCTAGCCTTAGTACCACATGGTTTGAGGCATGGGGAAGTATTTTGTCACGTTATGTGATCTTGACATATATTGGTTCGAATTTGCCAAAATTGTGTTTTTTTATCAATGGATTTCTTTTATGCAAATTATCAAATTAGTTCTCAAAAGATTTCACTAATTTCATAGTAGTCTCTAAAAGATTTTAACCCCATCTGTGGTCCTTGGAAGATCATTCTATCATTTAAGTTAGTTATCGAAAATTTTAAAAGTCAATCATATTAGTCTCTTAATAAGAATTAACTTGAATGACAAATGATTTGTTAAGGACTATGATAAGATTAAAATCTTTCAGGAACTAATATGAAACTAGTAAAATCTTTTGAGAACTAATTTGGTGATTTAGTCTTTCTTTTATCGTTCATGATCTAGTGTGAGAATCAACATGTGGTCACCTTCATTAGGTTGGTGCGTTGTCAGTACTTTTTCCATTGATGAAATTATTGTTTCTTTGTTCTTTCATTTTGATTTCTTCTATTTGGTTCTCTAAGTCATGTGTTCAATGTCTTTACATTGCTTTATTATGACTGGAGACTACTGTCATGTATTTTGTTGACTGAGCCAATTGTTATTGTTTTGACTTGTTTTGAAGGGATTGTCTGATGATGCCAAAATGCTCCTGCTGATGCCAGAAAGCTCCTGCCGTTCGATCCTCCATGGTGGTGGTGGGTATCTGCAAGGTACTCTGATGTTCAAGTTAGTATTGGAACAAAATGGGGAGGCTCAGAATCAGACATACTTAGGGTAACTCTTATGTACTTAAAAAGAGGGTGAAGACCCTTGGATTTAAGGTGATGAGTTTGATACTCCATTGGGCTTGAGCCCAGTTAGGACATATCAATCCAGTTGTATTGTGTATCATTCTTCTTATTTGAAGAAAAAAAAGGCACATGGACTTGTGTTCCATTTTACGATAAAGTTGATGGGTATTTGTGCTTTTGAGCAGAATTTATTTGCTGTTGAGATGATGATAGGTTTGAATGGTTTTCTTTGTTGTGTTGGCTTATTTCTGAGTTAATTATTTCTATTTAGTTATTGTATTTCCATTCTATATTAAGCTTCAGAATATTGGTTGTGGTCTAATGTAATTTGTTATTAGTTTTCCTTGATGCAAATAAAAGCAATCCATGGTGGTCCATTCATTTTGTGTTTATACACATCATATCTTCTCAGCACTTGGAGCTGATTTCACTCACCTCATATTGATTTTTTGGTATCTTTGAGATGTGGCATGCTGACTAAACCCTTTTGTAATATGCTTTAGCCAAATTTCTGGCTTGGAGAATGAATGTACCAAGATGAGAAGCAAAAGATGAACTTAACTCTAGACATGTTTGTAAAGAAAGCCATACTCATAAATGGTGACTTCAAAGCACTTCTTGACAATGTAACATGTAATATTGGCTTTTATAATGGTAAGTTGGAGATGATAGATAGTGATTGGCCAATTATATAACAACTATTGTGAAATTGCCTTGATTAGCAACAAAATTGCAGATGAGATTTCTTTTAGATCTGCACATCCTCCTAATATTTAATAAATATAGTATTAACTGAAAACGTAATAGCATTTACTATCTTTAAAACCTAAAGTATATTTAATACTTTTTCTATTAGTAATTAAAATGATTATTAGGTCAATAGTTTAGGAAGATATAAAATTATTTTTCATTGATGAACAATAAGCTTAATAATCATTCTAATTATTAAATAGTGAAAATCTTAAATACATTTTAAGTTTCCAAGACATTAAATACTTATGCTTTTTCATTTAATACATTATTTATTAAATATAATAATATTATTAATTAGGAGGATGATATATGACATTACGCACTTTTCATTGATTATGTATTGATGAGGAAGTAAAGCATGTAAACTGAAACCATGTTTTTTATGGCCCCAGTTCTCCTATTTAAAGAGAAGGGAAGCTTATGATAAAGAAGTTGATTATTATTAAAGAAACAAACTTAGCAGCTCTTCTTAGAAAATAAGGTAATTACCCTCCATCCCTTTGAGATTTTTTTACATGACACTAAACCCAATTTTGCCTAAAATCTATATTCCATGTCATTTGACCAATTGACTAACTTTCATCTAACCTTGTTAACATATTATTGAAGACCTTAGAACTAACTATAGTTAAAATTATAAATTGAGTTTAGTATCATATTAGGAAACCTCAAAATGGTAAAGTTTAATTTACCTAATATTTTATTTTAAAATTTTTATGACTACATCAATTATCTTATTGCTAGATACAAACTTCATGTTTTTCCTATAACTTATTGTATTTTTCAAATAAATCTATAATTCTTATGAAAAAAAGAAAAATAAACAACATATAATGAAATATACTATCATATTGAGTGATACATAGATTGAGAAATATACTATTATACTGTAAAAATAAGATATGTATTTTCAATTTTATCATTAATCAGCAAGACAACAATAAGCCATTTTTCCTTTCAAATTATAGTAAAAGAAAATAAAACTCTATGTTGAGGTGCCACTTTATTTAGGATTCAGTGTCCTATGTACAAAATCAAGTAAAAAATTGAATTATAGATGAAAAGAGGCAAAGTAATGAAAGACAAGAAATCCAAAATTAAAAAAATCACTACTTGTCAACACAAATAAAGGAGAAAAGTGATACTTCCTATGATGGCAACACATTAACATTGACTAAGATGAGAGTAGAGAGCAACCGACATTAATGTTTTAACTTCTGATATGGGGTTTCTATCTTAGTAAATGGATTGTGTTCTTTTTCCTAGAATCTTGTAGTGTTAGAGTTATTCATGCTCTTTTTTTCACCTTCCTCCTGCTTAGTGTTGATAGCTTTACTATAACTACTTTTACGATTAATTTTATATCAAAGAAATATGATATTTATATTAAATATTTGAAAAAAATTGAAAGTAGTTGATGTATTAAAATGTAAGTAGTTAATTTGGTCAAATGAGGTGGAGTGTGGACTTTAGATAAAAATTATATTTTGTGTCATATTAAAAAATCTCAAGGGGGTTGAAATGAATTTACTGCAAAAAATATAAAAAGGAAAATTGAAGTTCAAATATTAAGTGACCATATAATAGATTATAGAGATGGATTTTAGTAAGTATCATATTTTTAAGATTCTTTTTTTTTTTTTTAGTTTTTACAAAGTGTAACTTTACTTTGAATATTGAGATTGGCTCTCGTCATAGAGTGTTTTTCGATAGGATTCGAATCTTTAATATTACTTATAAAACTATCAAGGTTGGAATTTTGTCACCATTGAACCATACCCTTGTGAGTATGTATTTTCTAGATACAAAGTATGACTTATAACACTTAACCTCTTTCAACTTCAATAATCACTTCAAAATCTCCTCTTTCAAAAAACCAAACTTTTTTTTTTTATCTCAAACTGTAAGATCTAATGAATAAACAAAGTAGAAAATCATAAATAAATGAATAAGTGGGGTAAAGGAATGCAGAAAAATTCCCTAATCTATAAGAAATTTCTCTTCTTTTTCATTGAATAATACCAAATTTTATTTTATAATATGTTAAAACGTTGCGTTGATTAAAGACAACTTTAATAAAATTATATATGAATGAGATGTCATCTTCAACGGTTTCTTTATATAAATAATGCTTATTTTTTTTTATTTTTTTTCGATATTATATACTAAAATGTGCTTAATTTTGTAAAGGTGTAAAGTTTTCTTAGGCTAGGATGATTTCTCATCTTCAGTTTGTAACTATTATTTTTTCATAAGTAGCCATGACATATGGTGATTTTTTAACTATTTTTTGAAAAAAATTTAGTAAACTCAATTAGAAAGTTGTCTCATCCTTAGGTGACTTCCAACTGGTTGAAAAAAAATAGAAGTTTATGTTGAGAAGTTGTTTTGAGTTAAAGCAACTTCTAAACATGAATCAAAATTTTCTTATAAAATGCATTTTAATATAAACTTTTCAAGTTAGATAAAAATTTGCCTTGATTTATGATGACTTTTCATCCATATTTTTAATTTCTATTGAAGAAGTTGGGACGATTTTTTATCATTATAAAAACTAGTTTATTTTAATAATTAATCTAAAAAAAGCATAAAATAAAAATAAAATAAAAAATTAATTATATAAAAAAGCCCATCTTCAACCCAACAAAACAAAAATTGAAAAGAAAAATAGGAAGTCGCATGTGACTTGCCGCTGTTAAACAAAAAGCAAGTTACGAAAGTCAAAACAAAAAAGAAAAAAGCACGTTACAGTAAAAAAAAATATATTCATAAAACAAATAAGAAAAATATGAATAAACTAAAAAGGCCCTTTTCCTTGTCCTTTTTTTCAGCTGTTTCTATTAAATTTCTCAGCACAATTTTTTTTGAAATGCTTTAATTTAAATAACGCAATCCATGTGTAATAATAAAAAATATGACACGATAGAAAAATCAAAAATAATTTCAAAATTGCATTGTTTTGATAACAAAATTGTAAATTATTTTAATTAAAAAAATCCTAAAACTTGTTCCCTCCTTTTATTTTCCTCTTTATTTTTGTTTATATTTTTCATTAAATTCTGAATTTAAAAAAATGCCTCTCAAACGGAGGAAACGCACCCTCTACAATCTCCTCATAGTATTAATCAATAATATTATTATTACTAGACAAAATAATCAATATATATATATATATATATATAATTTCAGAATATTCTCCTTTCAGTTCACTTAGCCGTTAAGGCTTGATCACGTGTTGACGCTCCTCTATTGGATGAATGCATACATTAGACAAAAAACGTAAGTGAGGGGTATTCTCGTCAATTCACCTAAATTCGACCGTTACCGAAATTCAAAACCACAAGATCCTTATAACACCTCTCCCAACTGTTCCTCCCTGAATATCTCTCTCTCTCTCTCTCTCTCTCTCTCTGAATTTGCAAATCCATGGCTGACGCTGAGCAGAGCACAACAAGGACATCGATAATGGAATGGAAGCACATGCATCCACTTCACCAAATCGCCGAGACCCCCACCCACAAGCTTCTCCTCAAGCAATGGCTCAAGGAGGATGAACTCATCCTCGGCCGCATCGCCCTCAAGGAGACCCAGATTGACTCTGTCAGCAAGGAGATCACAATGCTCTACATCTTCTTCTTCCTCTTCCACTCCACTGCTCTGATGCTCCTCTTCAATGCTTCTTCCTCCATAGCACCCCACATGGACAAGGCCTGCCACCGGTCCTGGGTCCCTTCACTCTGCTCTCTCTTGTTCTCTCTGGGCATCATCTGGGCCGTTCGGTACAAGAGCGACGTGGAGGTCCACATGGAGAAGCTGCTGGCGAGGGAGAAGGAGGATAGGGGTCTATTGGCAAAGTGTGTGGAGGAACTGAAGAAGAAGGGGTTGGAGTTTGATCTGTTAAAGGAGGTTGATGCTCTGAGGAGGGCCAAGAGTTTGAGGGTTGAGGCCAAAGAGGTTCGAAAATGGTCTTCCAGGGACTTTGTGTCTCTGTTTTTCTTCACAATGTCTTGCTTATCTCTTGCTGTCACAAGGGTTATCTTGTGTAGTTAGGATTGATATCCTGTGAGATGGAATTTGGGGGCCTTGGGGTGGAGGATAAAGATTTGATTCAAATGGGTACTATATGTCGGTGATGAATTGGGTCCTTATTCATTGCTGTTTTGCTTTTTTGGGGTTGGCAGAATATTTTGGTATCTGTCAATTAGATTGCTGGAAATGATGTTATTATGAGGGAGGCAGGTGCAGAATACACTGTTCTGCTTTATGTGTAATCTGAGAATACTAAGCAAAATTCATGGAATAAAATTGTAATTCCTTTTCATTTTCAGGGTGGTTGTTACTTCTTATGCTTTGACTTTTCCATCTTCTGGTTTAGAAATTGGATTTGCATGATTTAAGTCAGACTGAGTAATTGGCATAAGCAGCAAATGTGATTATTATCAGCTTTAATTTTTATATATATTGGTCTCTTGTGCAATCTATGGACTAGTCCACTGAATCTATATTTTTGGTCTGATATGTGACGTTTTTCCATTATTTTAACATAAGACAGTAAATCAAAACTTACTATCTGATCACCAGATGTGGGTTTCAATAGGTAATTTACATAAAAGTACTTAGCCTTTGTTTCTAGACGTTCTAAAATGTTCTTTACTGCAACAACTCTCTCTTCAAAACCAATTGCTGAGCTCACTTAGCTGGTAGTACATTCTGGTATTGTATACAAAAGAATATATGAGGGATGAGGCACTCCTTACAGGAAGGCACCTAAACCAATGTGGTTTGTAATAGCTCCAACATGAGAAAGAGTTTGTGCCATGCGTGTTAAGCTTGACCCAGAATTGAATGTATTGTATGTGTTCCTCGTGAAGTTGTTCAACTCTACTGCAGAAGGATATCATCCATGTTGATGGTGGTCCACAAGAAAGAGCAGGTTATTAGTAAAAGGAAATTTCAAAGTTATTTCTATGCCTCTATGGCACTGATTCGTTAGCCTCTATGGCACTGATTCGTTAGATCATGGGATTGCTCTCTTGTAGAATACTTTAGAAAAACTTGCAAACCTCTGAACTCGGGACAAAAGATTTTGCATACCAAGTTCAGACCAAAATAGGCTAAATAGCTAAGAATTGCATATCCTTATGCTCTCAGACTTTACTCCATCTCCCAGAATAATGTGTTCATATTGAATGGATACAAAAACTTGACATATCAATCACTAGTAATACATTAATGCAACAATATAAAACGGACAGACATGTACAAATTTATTCTCTTTTGAATGAAAGTTATAACTTTGCAGTTGTTTCACTGATTTAGCCAAAAGTAAGTGTTGCTAAAGAGAAACAGTTCGTCTATATACTGCTTTATCATCACTCACACTCCTCCTCATCAGACATTTCTTTCTTCAAATCAATGGTCACTACAATTTAGCTTCCAATTTAAAGTACACCTTATCCCCTTGGTTTTTAAACATTCCACATTTGGTTTGACAGTCTTCTCAAGATCATAACCAAAGTGCATAGGCTTGCTTCTCCAATATCCTACCTTAAATTTTTTTGGCTGCCCCAAAGAGACTAAGTAGTCAATTAAAGGTTTAATCTTACTCCCAACTCGCATTCCCAAAATATAAGGATACTGTGTTAGCATAGGACTAATATCTCAAGGATTGCCACCAACACTAAGATAAGCCACTGAAAGTACCAATTGTACCCTCAAGCTTGAACCCAAGAAGCTCAGGATGCTTTTGCAGCACAAACCCAATATTCTGTTTCTCCACATCAAGCCCTCTAAGAAACTTAACAACTGGAGCAAGCTCAACAATCACACTTGCATGTCAAACTGGTGAATAATTTTTAAGTAACTCGCCATGCTTTGGCCTTAAAATTCCATTTTTTTCTTAAGTAACCCAATTGAGGATTTGAGGTATCATATTTTTTACACTGCAACCTTTTATCTTTTATCTTTTATTTTATTTTTTATCTTGTTGGGTTGATGACAAATATTCAGATTTCAGCTGGTAGTAAATTCACTCGAACCTCTAATTTTTGTCTTATAGATGATGGACTGAATTTTTTTATGTTATGTTTCAGTCTTTTCCCCCCTTCATTTGCAAATATCTTTCAATTAATGCTCTCATTCAAACAAACTTTTCTGCTCTGATAGGTAAGACTGGAGAATGTGGCAACTGACTTCCTAATCCTTTGGCCAAAAACAGAGTTTGAGTGCAAGTATAAAAAAATTTAGAAGTTATTATTGAAATTCATAAATGTCCTTGTTCATTTATAGTTTCAGATGATAATAATAATAATAACTTGGTTTTATTTTGGGGGACTCACCAAAACTTGTGAAACTTTCAAAAGAAGGCCGTGGATCATGTGAAATGCAGCAGATGTACCTCATTGCACATTTATTTACAGCATCATATATATAATATATAACCCACCTAGCTTCTTGCTCAATAGCTTGCATTCCCTCTACTAATGAAAACTGATCTCAAGTTACTTGAATTTGTATAGTTGCTGCAAATATGAGTACTTTCTCGCTTGGGACCCACAAAATTTTCCTACTTGTGATTTTCTTCGTGGTACCTTCTATTGGTTGGAGCCTTGGGTTGATCCCTAATCATGGTAAGTGATATCCACTTCATTGTTGCTTTCCTTTACATAATGCATATGTAAGTGTCTGAATATAAGTAAACCTTAATGACATTACAAATATTTTTATTATTTTCAATTCAATTTCATATAGTAACCACTGCTATATATGAGTTTTGGCACTCTAGATGATAAGATACTAAATTTGGATTATTTTTTACAAGTAAATAGTATACAGATACAAAATATATATTCGGATTCATTTGGATTGTTTTTCGTCCATCAAAATTTGAATTGCATAATAGTTGCAACGCATGCTCCCCAACACACTCTCAGTGACGTTTGAAATTGAAATTTTCAAGTAAAATTATCCAATATTCAAGGATTAGAGTGTCCCTTGACACTTGAAAATAGATTATGGTTGTGACAATGTTACTGCTTAGAAGGCTATTACTTCAGTGCTGAGTATTTATATGAGCTTTTTTCTTTTTTTTTTCCCTTTCTGTTTTCCAGTTAAGTTGATCAGCTTGCAAGAAGAGAAAACTGCACTTAGAGATAAAGAGGTTTGTTTCCAAAAGTTTCATTTTTGTATGGTATCTGAAGTCTGAACTCATTTGTCCTTGTTCAACAAAGAGATTAGTTAACCATGAGGCACTACCTACTTGTAATTTGTAGGAAGGAGCAAAGGAAGACATGGGAATGGAACTCTACCCAACCGGCTCTACCTTGCCAGATTGTTCTCATGCATGTGAATCATGCTTTCCCTGCAAGAGGGTGATAGTGAGCTTCAAGTGCCCTGTTGCAGAGTCTTGCCCTGTAGTTTACAAGTGCATGTGTAAAGGGAAATACTACCCTGTACCCTCAAATTGATGACCATAATTTTTTAAGATGATTGTTGTAATTCTGAAGAAGATGATGTGGGGTGGGCAGTTTATCATTTGGAGCTTCTTAGATTGGTTAGACACGAGTTTGGTCTCTCTTCCATGCCATAATCTTGCTATGCGCATGAAGAGTCAGTAGCTAGGAGAACATTTGAAGAGTGTATGGAAAATAAGTTTTTTGCTACTAGATTTGGGCTTCGTCCATCTCTTTCTAGATTAATAGTGCATTGGATAACATGATTGGCACATGCTTCTGCATTTTGTCCAAGATGCTATTAGCATTAAAAGTTTATTTGGATTAATTTATTTTATATTCAGAAAAGCTTATAATCAAAATGATATAGAGAAAATTTTTGACTGAAAAACTGTTTTTGTATAAAAATTAAACAAAACTAAACGTGTGGTTAAGTTTAACGAACATTTGACTAAATAACAAAAGGGACATAACTTCTGGTTTAGAGGGGGAAATTCCAAGATTTTATGGGTAATAAGTAAAACGAGGAACTGGGTTTTATTTTGACAAACAAGTGAAATAATATCATTGTACTCTTTTTTGGAATGATTCCCCTAGACTCCACTCAATTTGTCTCATTCTGAACCAAAGGAGAGTACGCTATCTTTAAGACAGTGTGAAACACATACAAATTTCTGCAACTACTTACAGAGTAACTTACATGGTTTCATTGAACATGAAGGCTTGATCACAAAGTTCCAAACTTCAGTCTAAAGAGAAGTAACAGTAAAAAAAATAAAAATCTGGAAACCATTAACATTCTAATGAAGCACGGTTGTAGCCATTCCTTAGTGGCAGCTGACATCATCCCTAAATGCTGGTGTTTTTGGGCGTGTGATAACTCATATCTGTTCCTTCAGTTGTATTCATCAAGCTGTTTAGATCATTAAAGTAAGTCAAGTATCCAGGCATTGAAGCTATAGTGGTGACTTCAACATCTCCAGAAAGAATTGCCACTACACGGGACATTGATGGCCGTAAGACAGGTGAAGCTTGTGTGCACAAGAGTGCAATCCCAAAAACTCGTTTCACTTCTATCTCGTGAAACTCTGGCAGTCTAGAATCCACCAACTCAATTTCATGGTTATTTTTATGCAGGTTCCAAGCCTGAGAAACCAAAGATCGATACAAGATATTAATACTTGAAAGGGCAAGGCACAGATTGCTGTAAAGAGTCAGCATTTAAAATTATTTTATCATGGAAACTAGATGAGTCAACTTTGCTCTGCAGAGGATTCAGTTAACATTACTTTATTTATCCATCCAATAAGTTATGTATAACAAGGAAATCTCTTAGATGCAAAACTGAAAGAAAAGAGAGGGAAGAAGCACAGAACAGAATGGCTTGATGTTCCATCAATTGGACATGTATGTGAAAGCAGAAAATTCCTATTCACATGCCAACCAAAAGGGTTTGTATGGACCTCATCAGGTTAGGATCACCGCATATAGATAGGTATAAAAGATAATGCATTTATGTCTCTTCTTCAAATTCTAAACTAGTCAATGCCAATGTTGGGAGAGACTCATCTAATACTGATTTCAATGTAGACCAAACTGAAGCTTTCTTACATTCATCTAGAATTAAATAAGATCTAACAACAATTCACCTTTGCAAAAGGATAAAAAATGTGGAAAACATATAGTGGACTTGATCTTTTGGTAAATGATTAATAATCAATATCAAATTAAATTCTTTAGAAAATTAACGATCATACCCATTCTAGAAGACACATCTCTTCTCCTTCCAATCTAGAATCAGAATTAGGCCTTCCACTAACAATCTCTAGAGCCAAAATACCAAAGGAAAACACATCTGCTTTCTCTGTGAGGTACCCACGCAATGCATACTCCGGTGCAAGATATCCACTTCATCAGGAGAAATTTTATACATGATTACATTTTACTAACATACGACCATATATAAGTCAATAGTTGAAACAGAAGAAAAATGAAAAAAAGTCAACCTTACTTACATTGTCCCAGCAAGACGAGTGCTTAAGTGGGTCTTTTCCTCATCAAATAGCTTAGCCAAACCAAAATCTGATATTTTAGGGATGAACTGATGATCAAGCAGAATATTACTAGCCTTCACATCACGATGTATTATACGAAGCTGTGACTCTTCATGGAGATAGGCTAGGCCTCGTGCAATGCCCAAGCAGATAAGATATCGCATAGGCCAATTGAGGATTGAATTTACTTTTCCTGATTCATACAATCCACATATGACTCAGTCCTAAAGTCTAATGTAAATTTGCAAATTTGCACATACACATGAACAAATATAAAAACAAATGCAATGCACCACCTTCATACCAAATAGTAACTGATCAAGACTCCCATTTTCTAAATACTCATAAACAAGAAGTCGTTCATCCCCTTCAATGCAGCATCCACATAACTTAATGAGGTTACGGTGTTGCACTGCTGATATAGTAGCAATCTCAGTGATGAACTGTGAGTTTCCTTGATGAGATCGGGTAGACAGTTTCTTCACAGCAATCACTCTTCCATCATTAAGTGTCCCCTGTTGATTACACATTGAAAAATATTCAACGGACAGAATAGGAAATCTTTCTATTCCCAACAGATTATGAACTCCACCTTATACTAAAAATATCTTTATGAATTGTCTATCCAGAGGTCTTCTGTCCAGCATCCTTGCAAAAGGGAATCTCCTATGATCCCAGATTCTTTTATGTTTTTCACTGGTTTTCCTCTGGATATTTTCCCCTCATTAAAATTGGTTTAGTCCTTTTGATACATTTTGTGAAGAGTTATAAAATCATTCCCGAGCTTCACCCAACAGGTTAACGTTTTAGGAGTACATGGTATTCGAGTTTTTATGACCAAGTGGTGAGGAGTTTGATCCTTTGCCCGCCCCATTCTTCATAATTAAATGAATTTCAGAGTATGGTAAAATGGGTACATGCATTGTCCACGCTTTAAGCCCAAAGAGATCTTGTGTGAGAGGGATTGTTAGAAATATAAAATCATTCCCGAGTCTTCACCTAACAGCATAAGCTTTTATGAGAGTTGGTCCTTGACACATTTTGTGCACTTGATTGGTCTTTTTCTAATAAGGATTCTAATAACTAAAAAAGTTGCAATAACATAACAAGAACAAGCCCTTGAGCTTAACAACACCTTCTGCAAACTGCCAACCAGATCTAGTTCCAGAATTAAATGCTTTCTTGTAACATGTAGTCTAGAGAGAGTAATGTGCAACCACCCTGTTATGCAATGTGATCCAGAAGAGGTAATGATGACTTCTGGAGTAACACTTTGCTGTAAATCACTACCATGACACTCACATTTGGACCAAAATGACTTACTTAAATAGGACTGCACTTCCAAAAGAGGCTGAAATTGTCATGTTCATTCATTTATGGCTGTATATAGTTCTCATTCAACAAAATTCTATCATAAGGATTTCAGTCTTAGAGGGGGGTTCTAAGTATAATATTAGGCATCTTCAAATAATGTTTCCTATCTTATTTTTACAGAAAAGAAAAAAAAAAAAACTTTCAGCTTCATGATAACGGATCCACTCATCATCTCATGGTGATGAATGCAAAGATACACTTCAAAAAGAGAAAAGGTGGAGGCTGAAGAGTCATGTACGTCATGCAAGCTGCAACTGCAGGAAATTTCACTAACCTTATACAAGACAATGGCCAACATAAGACAATGAAATATACTTGAACTTTTTTTTGCTTTAAAAGTATATAAAAATTTACCTTATAAACGGGACCAAATCCACCCTCTCCAAGCTTATTGGCAGAATTGAAGTCATCTGTGGCGTTCTTTAGTTCAGAATAACTGAAAGTCTTAGCTTCTATACCTAAGAGCTCTGCAAATTAAACATGTATAACAGAAAGTCAATTTTTCTAATTTGTTGATGTGTAAATCTTAAATTGAACATGTTGCCAATATTCCCAAGTATTCTTTAATAAACCCTAATATTTCTTTGCATTCTACCAATTTAGACCTTTTTGTCTAGAATAATGATAAGACACCAAGGGTGTATGTAAGGGAAGAAATTTAGGAGAAACACGGAATCACAGCCGTGTCTGCCCAATGTGAGTAGCAACTCACTCGTAACAACCCAACAGCCCTAACAGCCGAGCCATGCAACACGTGAACCAAGCAGTGGGGGAAAGTGTGACCTCAACTGATTCGGCGTGAGCTTCGGTGAGAATGGAGGGAAGCGGGAATTGGAGGGAAAGCGTGACTAGAGCATTATTTAAAGGAGCACCACAAGCAACAGAAGAGAGGATAGGAAATCAGTAGAAGGAAGTCTGGTGAGGAGGGAACCGAGCACCCTCGAACTTGCTCGGAATTCCTATAGTTCTTATACGTTTTTCCTACATTTCTAAGCTGTTTGTATCACCTATTTTTCCCCCTCGCTCTATTACCCCACTGGTAATTGAGTAGCAGAGGAGATTTAATCTCTGTTTCTGAGAGAATTCCGTTAAATTCTGATCCAGTTCTATCAACTGGTATCAGAGCTCCCGATCCGAGAGCCTGTGTCATGGTGAATACTAGGATGGAGGCCAGACTAGAGGCCTTGGAACGCGGAATGAGTTCGGTGGATGACCTGAGGGAGCAACTTGCACAGATGAGGAGAGAGGCGTGTGAGGAGCGACAAGCCAAGGAGCTCCGTGATAGACAGATTCTTGAGCAGAATGCTCTGCTACAGCAGGAGCTAATGAGAGGTTGTTACGAGGCAAAATGCTGGAGAATTCATTGAGGAGGCCAGAGATGAATCTGGAGGAAGAAGGAGATATGGAGAGAACCTTTGGCACGCCAGAGGTTTTTACATTTAGATGAAAGGCCTAGACGTATGGATATACCAATCTTTACAAGAGAGGATGCTTACGGATGGCTCAACAGAGAGTGAAAGGTATTTTATCATCAACTCTATGTCTGACCGAGAAAGAGTTCAGGCAGTAATTCTGGCTCTGGAAGGTAGAGCACTCAATTGGTATCAATGGTGGGAAGCTCGGACAACAGAAGTGAATTGGATCAGATTTAGGGAGGCTGTCCTGCAGAGGTTTCAACCAGCCTTGGCGGGAAACCCATTCGAAATTCTGTTAAGCTTAAAACAGACTGGAACTGTAGGGGAGTACAGAGAGAACTTTGAGTTGATCTCGGAACCCCTAAGGCATGCTGATGAAGAAATGTTGAGGGGGGGTATTTCTGAACGGTTTGAGAGAAGAGATACGGGCTGAATTGAGGCTCCACAGATTGGGGTCGCTACCTGATCTGATGGATCAAGCTTTATTAATTGAAGAGAAAAATTGGGCGTGTGGGAAGTCTAACCCAACCGGAGGGAAATCATTGAGTTGGAATCACAAACCAACTCAACCACCATGGACTGCATTGGTAGACTGGGAGAGGAAAACAGGACTGAAGGAGAGATTTAGGCCTCTCGAATTGCCTGAGATATTTCTGTACTATTTTTCCTTTTTCAGCATCTACAATTCTCTGCTCTTTCCGAAGGCTCTGATATCTTATTGATAACAGAACTAAGAGGAGAGCTATTCTGTAATTTTCCTTCAATCTAATAGAAATCTGGTCCAGTTCTATCAACTGGTATCAACAAGTTCTATCAAGAGGAAAGCCTATATATCAATGCTGCCTATTGCAAATTTGAGCTAGATTGAGAAATAATACTCCTGTTTCTTCCGACCTTCTTGGTTACATCATATGTGGTACACACTCCACACAATATGTTTCACTGAGAACACCATTTCCATAACCATTTGTTGCATTAGTTCAAAGAGTTGCAAGGAAAAATACAGTCCCTGATAATATATATATAATCACATGTTGGTTAAACAACAAAATTCATGAGATTCATAGATTCAACTTAATGAGTAGCAAAACTATGCATCATAATGATTTTGTTCTACCTTCATTTTCATCAACATGATGATGCTGTCTTCTTTGCACAATAAAATAAACCAGAAAAACAGAAAGAAAGGTTAAAACTCCAGCACCAAGAGCTATTCCCACTGCCAGACCAGTCTTCTTCTTCTTCTTCTTCTTGCTGATTGGAGGCTCGTTACTAACAGAGGGAATGAAATCTATAAAAAGGATAAGCCGCCAATTGATTATAAAACAATGTGAGGAACCAATGCATCTAATAGACTATCTCTTCAACCAAATTCTACCTGGGATTGCACTGATAGCTGAAATTAAGGGTCCATAGGTAGATTGATCTGGTATGCAACAAGTCCCTTTTCCAGCCCAAAAAAAATGGACTTCGAGGTAGTTTTCCAATACTTGAACCCTAGGAAATTCCTTCTGAATAGCTTTGAAAGACACCCGACCAGCTTCCCTTTGTATATCAAAATCCTTTAAAACACGATTACCCTGGGAGGAACACACAAAAAGAACAGACTAAATATACCCCCCAAATACTGAATACTGTTATTGACAATCTGAGAATGACTATCCTGCGCTATTTAATTGATTATTCTTTATCCTGAATATTAATACAATTGGCCACTTTCATCATTTTCCAATTGCCCATGTTGATGGGATAAGATGAGTCAATGCTGTGTGAGGGATAGTCTTTAGTTTGACATTATCTTAGAACTAAGAAGTTGGTGAAGGAAGAGGCCAATTGATTTGAAAAGTTGTCCTAGGATGTTCAATGTGGGGTCTGGCTTGAGCATGACAAGAATATTTTGCATAACAAGTGATGATTTTTGGCAGAGTTAAAGCAGTTTTACACATTTTCTTTGGGCGAGGTCTACGGCCACACTTAAGTGGTGTACAAAAAGTCACAACTTTGAATATATGCCATTATATTTTTGCAGAGTAATCCAATGACAAATATAAGATGTGTAATGTTTGCATTACTATTGGTTGTGTCATTAGAAACGCCCTTTCTTACACTTCAGATGGCTTTATATCAATTTGACTTCAGGGTTTTCTACAATGCATTCTGCACTTTTCTGTATCCATGTGAATTTCCATCATTTTTGAGAAAATAAAATGAGATATATTGCATTTTTTTTGGGTAAATTTTAGACAGAAATTTGTAAATCAATACTTAATACATTTTTCAAGTAACCTACTAAATATATGTAACTTGTCTACAAAGTATGTAAGTGATAGGTATCTGAAACTGAGTCCTTCTTTTATTAGATTTCTGTATAACCTCTACCTGTCCTCTACTGATATTAAGGTGATATCAGTTAGAGAAAGGTATGCAAATGGAGAACTCTCAAAAGAAAAGAAAGGAAAACTGACAGAAATAGAGAGAAAAGATAAAACAGCACTTCGAGGAGCTGCAACATCCCTTCCCAAACCTCACCCAAATCTTGCCTGCCTTCTGCTCTTCCCTCCCCTCTCTTATACTCCCAACCTACCCGAATATCCCACCCTTTTCCCCTTCCATGCTTTTCTTCTCTCTCCTCTTGCCACATCAGCATTCTGTTATAAGTGTAGTGAATATTCCCTCTTTGCTCCCTCCAATTCCTTCCGTGGTCCAGCATATGGATACGTAACAATAAGTTTTTCAAAAAGTGCATATTTCCCTATACAGAAAAAAAAAAAATTATACCATAGTTAACCTCCTTGTCCTCTATTAGGACTTGGCAGAATTTCTTTCCTAGATTTAGCAGCTTTACCTATTTAATTCTTTTTTTTTTTTTGTCAGTACATACTTGAATTCTTTTTATATTACTTCTCTCTCTCACACAACCCTTAGAATTTGACTTTGTTACCTCTGGGCATTTTAATAAAGTTATTCTTAGTTTTGAAACTTGAAAAACTAATATAACCTGTTAAATTGTTGATGTTACAATATTCACCTGGATGTAAACATCAAAGACTCGCCTCCCAACACCTTCCCACATCTTAGAATCTTGAAGTTTACTTTCAGCAAACTGGAGGCTCACAGTATAGTTACCATTTTGCAGCCCCAAGCCATAGTATCTCAATGATGAAGCAGAGAGACGTGTTGTTTGGAACAGCTCTGAATCTACAGTACCTGTGAATTGTTCCAGCACAGCACTTCTATACTGTTTGCTGCCTCCATAAAAGTACCCAACATTGCTAACTGCCCACCTCTCTGTGTCTGTCACAAAATATGTAGCTGGACCAAGTGCTTCATCATCTCTTTCATAGACAATTCCATTGGAAGATGTAATCTGAGGTCCACCGCAATTGATTGAAAAGTTATAATCTGGAAAAGGAATAAGATTAGAACAATTCATCTATGCGAATCCAGAGCAGGGGGTCCAACTGATAAATTAACATCTCATAAGCTTTAAAATTTAAGCAAGAACAAGATAGACCTTGCATTATAAATAAATATATGTTATCTAATGTGCTGAGCCAGTGCCTTTTACTTGGAAAGTAGAGGGAAAGAAAGAAGGGACTTGAGAAGGAGATAGTACAAGGAAAGAACCAGCTAGGAGAAATCTCAGTGCAATATTAGGGATATGATAGGTGAGCCAGTGCCTTTTCTTTCATGATCTCTGCATCACCTTCCACCAAAAGTTTTTTTATTGTGCTTGTTTTGTTCGCGATGTGAGAGCACAGGTTAGTAAGCTAGATCCCAAATCATTAAAATGTGTATTCTTGCTTCTTGGGATATTTCCGTACTCAGACAGGTTATCAGTGCTTTTCTACTGACCTGGTTGCTCCTTTGTGTCGGCCAATGTTACCTTCCTTGTAGGCAGCCCTTTCTTTCTTAAATCTTCTCTAGATCTTCAAACTCTTGAATTAGATTATGAGTTTCTCACCTATAAGGTAACATACGCTATGCCTTCTCCATTTGCTCATCAATCAGAATCTCCATATCTTCCTTTCAAATGAGTGTTAGTTTCCATGTGAAACTGGTGGAGAGGCTTCTAGCCCTGCGGATACAGCCAAATTGGATGAACTCTCTGTACCTACTTCTCTGCCAAAGGATCCAGATCCTGATCTTCCTATTGCCTTGAGGAAGGCTAAGCACACTTGTTCATATCCTATCTCAGCCTGAGTCCTACCATACTTTGTCACCTGATTCTCAAGCTTTTGTTGCTTCTTTAAATTCAATATCTCTTCCTAAATCCTTGTTTGAGGCTGAGTCACAGTGGATGGTGGAAGGCCATAGAGGAGCATATGCTTGCCGTTAAACAGAAACTTGGCTCCATTTCCTTTGGGTAAGCAAGCCATTGGGTGCAAATGGGTATATGCTGTAAAAATGAATCCAGATATTTCTGTTGCATGACTCAAACCTCATTTAGTTGCAAAGATTTATGGTCAGACTTATGGAGTAGGCTATACTTTTTCTCCAGTTTCCAAGTCAACCTCTGTTGGTCTATTTATTCCCATGGCAGCCATCTCTAACAATTGGCCACTGTATTAGTTACATGTCAAGAATGCTTTTCTTTATGGCAATTTGCAGGAGGTGTATATGGACCAACCACTTGGGATTGTTGCTTGGGGAGAGCAGGAAGGTGAGCTGCTTAAAGAAGAGAATATATGGTTTAAAACAATGACCAAGCCAAAGGCATGGTTTGGTAGGTTCAGTGGGTGGTTCTAGAATTTGGATTGACAAAGAGTGGGGTGATCATAAGTTTTTAAGCATTCTGATGTTGGCTGCATTTTATTAGTCGTTTATGTTGATGACATAGTTATCACAAGTAGTGATGAGCATGGTGGCATTGGTGTTTTGAAGATCCTCCTTCAATTGAAGTTTCAGACCAATGATTTTGGTACATTGTAATACCTTTTGGGCATAGAGGTTATGTGATCCAAGAGAGGAGTAATCTTATCACAAAGGAAGTATGTTCTTGATTTGCTTGAGACTTAATTATTGGGGTTAGACCCTTTGAAACAATTGCGGAACTGAACATGAAGCTTACAGCAGATGATGGACAAGCTCTTGGTCGCCAGGAGGTTAGTAGGAAAGCTGAGTTATCTGACAGTTACCCGGCTAGATATTGCCTTTCAAAAAAGTTCTTGAGTCAGTTTATGTCTGCTCTGACTACAATTCACTTGTAAGCTTTGATTTTCATAGTGAAGTATCTAAGTAGGCTCCAGGAAAAAAGGTGTGGCATACAAAAATCATAGGCATTTGTAGATTGGACTGGATAACCTATGGACTGAAGGTCTACCATTGGGTGCTGTGTCTTTGTTGGAGGACATCTGATTTCATGGAAAAGCAAGAAGCAGAATGTGATTGCAAGATCTAGTGCCAAAGCTGAGTATTGTGCTATGGCGGAAACTACTTGTGAGATTATGTAGATTCAGCATTTATCATGTGACATTAGATTCTCTTTCTTCCCCAATGAAAATGTGGTGTGACAATTAGACCGCTATGCTTATCCCGTCTAATCTTGTATTTCATGAGAGGATGAAGCATATTGAGGTGGACTGTCATTTTATTAGAGAGAGGGTTCAACAAAACTCATCACCATTGCTTATGTTCAGACAAGTGAGCAACTAGAAGATTTGTTTACAAAATCTCTCACTAGGTCTAGGACTAACCTATTACAATATGTAAAAAGAGAAGAGTGGTTTGACTTTGTCATGTGGAAAAAAAAAAATTTGACATTTAGCTCCAATAAACAATGGTGATGTGGTAAGTAATGATAATATGGATCTTAGATGTTGAAGTATATTTATTGTCTTAGGGTAATTGATTGGTCATGGTTTTAGATTCCCAAGTAGAGAAAAGTAGAGGAAGTCCATGAGTTAAACCTTTTAATTAGTTAAAAAAAACAATGCTAATCTTTATTATAATTTAAAAATAATCTTCAATGCCTATATTTTATAAACACCAAAATTTCTAATAAATAATTAAAAAAATTGATTCTTAAAGTAATTTAAAAATTTATTTACTTAATGGAATTCCAAATGCTTTAAATCATATTTTATTGTAAACATGAAAAAAATTTTAATGTGTGAACTTAAAAAAATTCCAATAAATATCAATATAATTAAAAGATATTATCATATAAGCTATATTTAAATAAAGATTTCCATCTTATTTTAAAAAGGAAAAAAAATATAATATGTTACAAAAAAAATTAAAATAATAGAGAGTATGAAAAGGGAGAATAAAAAAAAAGCTTGACTTCTTAAAATGATACTTCTTAGGGGTACCTGAAAAAATAAAAACTAAAAAATACTTAAAAGAAGTGTGGATAGATAAACAGGAGTGTCAATAGCCCCACTCTTTTTTAAAACACAAAAGGTCTAAGTCGTTAGAAAGAGAATAAAGCATAGAAATGGCTGGCCTAATATCTTAACAAATTACTTGAAAAATTGTACTACTAAGGAATTAAAGCATTAATGCTAAAAGTATCTTTTGATATTTTTTTTTATGAATTAAATTTAAAATTTCAATTCTCCTCTCACCTAAATACTAAGAAAAATACTAAAACAGGATCAAAATAGGCAATGGATACGCAATTTTAGATTATGTAGAATTAAAAAGGGTAATAATTTATTGAACATCTCTTTTAAAATTATTATAAGTGACATTTTTTTGTTTTTATAGAATATTATGTTATGATTTTCAAATAATATATCATTTTAAGTAATATTGTTTTCTCTTTCTAAATTTTCTTGTGCATCGCACAGGTCTTATGCTAGTTTTATTTGTAACAAGCTGGGCATGATCAATATCTATCCTCCAACTTGAGGGGAAGTGTTAGAGTGAGTTTCGATGCGCTATGGGCTGGGCTTGACCTTATACATACTTGCATCCCTCACTTTGTGGATATAAATACAAAGACATGGAGCCTAATCATTTAGATTAGTGCTTCTAATCTTTATGCACACACACTCTTTCCCAACTTTACACTGTAGAAAAACATATAAATAAGTCAAAGGTCAATTTCACAACCAGCAGGATACAGATATGTAGATATAGTCCTAAAACCAAAACGAATACGCGATAAATCTTTCCCTATCAAAATGCCTTCTCACAAAGCATAACCAAGCCAACGATAAAAAGGGACAGACAATCCACAATCTGCAAGGGGAAGACACAATATTTTAAAACCTACACTAAAACCTTAAATCGAGCTAAATCAATAGGGGATAAAGGATCCCTTGCCATGCCACCCTCAAGCCCCTAAACCAAGATGTATACTATCCATTAAGATCAAAATCAAAAGCAGCTGAAGATAAGCAACTCCCTTCTTTCTCCATATTGACTCAAATACAAGCCTTTACAAAATCTACGCCAAATACCAATTTCACAGCTCTTTTAGCAACCAAAACTACACCCCAAATCTATTCCCTCCAAAAGAGAACTCTATGAAGAAGAATGGTGTACTCCTGAGACTAAAAATACTAATCCATTAAATGACCTCGGTAAAAAGGATAAGACCTTTTAAGTCTTGTTGAAATTAGTAATCAAACTAATCTGAGGGAACTTTTGTTTTAGTGGTAGAACGGACCTCCTTAAGAACTAATTCAATGGATGTTAAATTCATGCTTCAACCAAATTAGCATAGAACTCCATATACTGGTGGTAGTCTTGGTGGACTATGTGCATCAATTGGGAGAAAATATATACAACCAGTGTAAAGAAGGAAGAAGTTGAGCTCAATTCCATCTGGGGATGATATAATTACTGTCAGAGTGATGATGTCATGAGATGTCAACAACGAATTGCAGCAGATGTTTACTGTGGCATATATATAATGTCTTATCTTCAAATACCACAGCACATGGAAAACAGCATCCAAATAATAATTTTTTTTATAACCAGTTAATTAATCTCTTTCCATCTGGTTACAGTAGAGCAATAAATCATTCTTCTTGTCAGCTTCAATGCCTAACATGATAGTTGAGCAAATAATTGTACTTACAGATTCCAGTTCCACTATTGCAAGGAAAGTCACGCTGAAGACAGTTCAATCCTGAAGGCATACCACTGAAAGCAGACTAGTTATGCACTTGGACAGAAACATTTTCCATGTTAGAGTACCAAACTAAATACTAAGACTTCTACTCGTCACTACATTGCAATTTTCTTATGGATTCATCCAAAAAAGAATTAGATGGTCTTCGGGTTTAATTTCAATCTATCAGCAAAACATGGTGCCATGATGAGAAATAAATATACATTATCTTAATATCTAGGAAACACATACCCACTGACACTCCTTGCGCAAAAGAAGTTCTTTTACAGCAATGAGTTTCATAACTTGTGGTCAACTACAATTGAAATTATCAAACTAATTTGTACTTGACAAATTTTTGTTAATTGGGATTTTAAGTTCCTGCAAAGAAATTTTGATTTATAACATGTAGTTAAAGGAAATGAAAAACCACTAAGTTTAGCCATATGAGTATGAACACTTTATTCCTTCCCTTCATAAGTCGGTCCTTAATGGTTAAGTTTGTTACATTTAATTTAACCGCTGTCATCTCTTCATAATGTAGCTCCAATTCAATATGATGGTTAAGTTTCTTCATGAGTTAATGCATTATAACAGGTCATCCAAAGTTATACAGATAAATGTTACAATCCAACAAAGAAAACAGGAAAATGCAGAATATTAATTTAATACACTTGATATCGTTCACAAGTATCCAGTAGGGTATAGTATGATCATAAATTACCAATAAAATCACATTTTGTATATCTGGCAGCAATGAAGTAATTCTAAAATTTCTAGTAAACCATAAATTTCAAGAAAATTATTATAATTCTCAGTAACAATGATTAAAGGAATATATTGTAAATTCAGAAAACATATAAACACATTAAAAGGCTTCAAAATAATTATTCTGATTTCTGATCACTATCTTCATTCTTAATTTACATGTGTCTCCAGCCTCATTAAAATAAGGCCAAGAGGATCCTAGATTTAAAGGAAGCATCTATTTGATAAGTTTGACAACCATTATCATAGTAGTTGTAAGTATTGGCAGAACAATACAGCATAGAAAGATTCACCTGCTCTCTGAATTTTCTACTTTGAAGTTGTTGCCAACTAAATTGCTGCATATCACACCCCAAAAACTAAATATTACTTTCATCATTTTGAAAATTATATAGAATTTATATTATATAAATTTGTGTTCATATGGCTATGAATTTGGACTAAAAAAGTAGTATATGGAAGAAAGGAATTAAAAATAATCTGTAACACCTACAGTTGCAAATTTTGTTGATTGACCCAAGAAGGGAAACTTCCTGTTAAGTTGTTATATGACAAGTCTCTGAAAGCAGCCATAGACAGAGAGAAACTTAATTATGCATTAAAACCAATTAAATGATACAATTGACAGTAATCAATCAAGTTGCATAAAGCTTTTAACGCTGATCCTGCACTAAATTAAATGGACAAGGAAATTTTTTCAAGTAAAATGACATTTTGCTCCCTGAAAATGTATCAACTCGCCATTTAGTCCCTGATTTAAATTAATGTACAATTTAATCAGTAAATTATTCAAACTCGTTTAATGTTACTCTCCACCAAAGATAGCAAAAGGAGTAATATGAAATGATTTTGAATAAATTAAGTAGTGAAACGTACACTAATTTAAAATAGGGACTAAATTGTGTGTGAGATACATTTTTAAGGACCAAAATGATAATTTACTCGAAATTTTTTGCTCATTTTACTTGATGACTCACACAAAACTGATCTAACAGGCACAGTATGGAACTCCATACATAGGCATGGGGTAAATATTCAAACTAACTTACATATGCAGCATTTATGGGGAGCAATTTTCTCAGTAGGTTTACAACAATTGTTGGAAGTTACAATATATGTTCTAAACAGAATATTTTTACTAGCTTATTTGACACTCAATGAGATCAGAAGAATGGTATTTGTTAAGAATACTAGTCTAGATTCATTCTCGTTAGAATATTTAGCACGTGTTAGAATATTAGTCAACTATAGTTATGACTATAGCTAATTGTCGTTAATTTGCCCCGTAATTAGTCATTGATTACCTCTTGTACTTAATGCACATAGTACAATTAATGATTACCTCATTTACTTAATGCAATCATAGTATAAATAAGGTTGACTATGTGTACACAACACACAATTTCTCCCAACACTCTTTACTTCTTAGTATCCCCTCCTACCCACAAGTGCCAGGCACCTTTCTAACTAACATTATTGTCTGTGTTCACTTTTCTGGCATGCTTTTGCTCTGCCACAGCTGCCATCTACAGTTCTTGCCATCTACTTTTCAAGTCCATTGGCCTAGCCATGCCGCCATATGACACCCCTCTCCGACAGCTTTTCCGGCAAATCACCGCATGTACAGCATCTTTTCTGGTCGTTTCTTCTGCAGAACAGGTCAAAGCACTCATCGTGGTCAATCCAGGCCTGTTATCTTCATTTTCTCACCAGAATCTCACTGGTTTCATTGCCGAAAAATTCATCCACGGCTGCCGTCGCTGTTTCACCCTTTTCGGGTCACTTTTTCAAAAAATGTACATCGCCATCTTGTGCAGAAGCCTCTAGTTAGCTAAGATGTGGAAGATTGTCACCGGAAATCCAGTCAAGCGCCACCGCTCACCATTGCACTCTGGTGGCTTTTCTAGCCACTTGCCAGCCATCTCAAGCCATATCCTCCAGCAACCACCACAGATCAGGTGTCCCCTCCCTTTCTGGCCAGTTCCTGGCTTCAGTCACCGGTTTCTTGCCTTGGTTTGCATGTTGTTCCTGTCAAGACACTCTGCTCCCACCTCCGCTTGACTCATTCATGCCTGTTTGGCTGCTGTTAGGCCTCTTTGGCTCTTATTCCTGCATGGGATAATGTATTCTTGCCTGTGTTCGGCTCTAATTCTCTGTTAGCCTTGGATCATTTTATTCCTACATCAGTTTCTCTGCTCTCTCCTTTGTTTGGCTTGTTTCCCTGTTTGATTCTTGTATGGCTCTGTTCAGGCTGTCTGGCTCCTGTTCTTGCATTGGTTGCTGTGTTCTTGGCCCTGTTTGACAGTTTGTCACTAGTTGGCAATGTTGTCTTCCACAAGCTGTTGATCGAGCCAATTCAAGTCGTTTGAAGCCAATTTAATCCTATTCAAGCCAAATTCATTTTTCACCATTTCATCCATTTACTCGCCATCTGTCTCTGCATCGTTCTAGCCATCATTTTGTTGTGTTATCTCTCCAGTAGTGTTTGGGATGCTTGATTTTGCTATATTGTCTCTCCAGCTATGTCATATGTGGTTTATTGCACCCGTTATATTTTGAAGTTATTTTCTTTAAGTGTCTTTATATGTAACAAGCTAAGAGCCTAGCAAGCTTCAGCTTGAGGGTGAGTGTAAATACTAGTCTAGATTCATTAGCATATTTAGCACGCATTAGAATATTAGTCAATTATAGTTATGACTGTAGTTAATAGCTATTCATTAGTTTTATAATTAGTCCTTGATTAGCTCCTGTACCTTATGTGCTCATAGTATATACTCTATTTCAAGAGTAGTAATTCCTACAATGATATGGTCATATCATATTCCTTAATACTACCATAGAGATTAAGAACTTTTCCGCTAGGGAAATTTATGAAGATAATAAAAACATGAAAAACTACTAAAACTAGTTCACAATCATGGGCTTAATTTTTTTTAGTTTGAGGCAGTCCAACCACTAAGATACAGAGCACTGTAAGGAAAAAAAAAAAAGAAAATGTATTAGTAGACGGGAAAAGGAATGATAAACCTCCCATTTCATTGTGCAAAATGAAAACAAAAAGATAAAAACAGAAATAAAGTACATAAAAAAAAAAAAAGTCCTCCAATCATTTTGAATATCCACCAAAGGGAACCATTTGATGAACACCATTAGTAGCCAACAACTATCCTATCTCATAAAAAATCCAGAAGCACAAATTTTTGCTTGAAAATTTTCCACATCACTCTAATCAAAGATACTGTGCTACTGTATGCATGGCACAATCTTCACAAAATGCATCATAAAAAGATCTCCATGTTCTCAGGATTGAAAATATAAAATAGCTAATACAAACATGCCAAAAAAGAGTGCAATGTAAAGAAAGTAGTATCTAGTTTGAGTCTTTTGACATTTTCTAAAGCACAGATGCAGACATCATAAGAGAAAGTTTTTGCTTTGGATAGTTCAACATGTTACCAGATATCGGTACCTAAAACCTAAATGAGAAGGACATCTAAATCTGTTTCAGTTTTCTCACCTGGTGGCTTGGTGTCCTCTGTTTCAGTTTGTTGGTTTCAATTGGAGTAATTGGTATATATTTCAAATGCGGTCTTCTATCTGACTTTCAAGTTCAAACATATGTTGGGCTGGATGCTTTAACATATGCAGATTAAATCATATTTCTTCCTTCTAATATACTAATCTATTTACTTATTTTGAATTCTGTGATACTAAATCTGATATTTACCATGGTCAGAAAAAGATTGGAGCCTATAATATGCCTCAAAATAAGGGTAAGGCAAATGCACTTGGAACCCATTTATGCCATGCTCATAGAACATCATCTTACATAACAATGACCACTCCAACAGAGAAAATAATTACTAGCAATGCCCAACTTTAATGCAATGAAAAGTGCATAATTGGCAAGATATACTCACATGTTCAGCAAAGATACTTTCTTTTCAGGAGGAATGGTACCATTTAGCTTGTTATTACCAAGAATCCTAAGCATGGAGAGAATCAGATGATCCTTGAATAGAATGAGAACAAATTACTAAAGGATATATGATAAAACTATGCAGCAAGGCATATTACAAGTAAGAAAGTGAATTCGAATTGAAAAGCGAGTTGGGAATCTGCCCAATTAGGTTGTTGAAGCTTAAATCCCTGAGAGAAAAAAAATAACAGCCTGATCAAATTTTTTTTTAATTAGAAGAAAATAATATTCAGAAGATATTATAAAAGCTTTATCATCTGTATGAAATGAGAGAAGAAAAATTAATCCAGAACCATCAGCCGACAACATGTGAATGAAGTAAACAAAAATGAAAGAGATGTTGATAGCTTGCATTTGCAGTAACCCAAACACAAACATAAAAGAGTAATAGGCAGAGCACTCTACTAGAATAAAGATAACTCAATTAGATTGTATAGGCAATTATTTACATAAACAGGACAACCCATAAAAAAAATAGTTAAGGTTGTCATCATGCTATCAAAACTTGTCAAATAATTATTAGATAACGTCAGGGAATACTCAAATTTGACTTGCACAAACTACTTCTTGGTATCTCAAGATTCATGCTGATTGGTGTTACTTACAGCTGTCTCAAACTCTGAAATTCACCTAGATTGGTTGGAATTGTGTCAGAAATGTTGTTGTTCCTCAATACTCTGCAAAACAGGTAACCAAATTATCATCTCATAACCTGGACAAAAATAGATATAGAAAGAAAATATTTTTATATGGGATGTCTTGAATTGCAAGTGCAATTACGTAGTTGTTGCCTTACAGGATAATTAGAGACTTCATATTTTGCATAAATTCCAGTGAGGAGCTCTGCTTAGATAATTCACTTATCTTCCTATATGCCAATCATAACGATTTTGTTAGCACTATAGATTTGTAATGAAAGAAAGCATTAGGTGACTTGGATGCTCACAACTCGCTTAGAGCAGTCAAATTGGAAAATGATAATGGTATGGGACCATCTAAAGAGTTCCCCTGCAATCTTCTGCAAAATAGTTGGAATAATGATCAGGGTTTATATGATTTAGGAGAATGTAAGTGACATCAAATTTTCCATGGTTTACATCCTATGATGAGTTAATAGCATTAGATGTTTGGAATTTATAGATTAAGAACAGATCAAGCCATTTTGGTTTGAACATAATTACACACACACATAAAGAGGAGAGCCAATAATACTATCTTACAAAGTAACAAGCTTAGACCAATTCCCTATGAAATCTGGTATCCTGCCTTTAAGTTTGGTATCTGATGCCCACCTGCAACCAAAATAGAGACCTTTTCTAAACATTATCTCAAACATTAACTACATTTTTTATGTTATTTTTCCACTTTTCTTTTGGAGATTGTGGAAGACAGAAAGGTTTGGGAAGCTGTACCCAAAGAGGGGCAGGACTATGTGTTTATTTACAGTGAATAAAGATACAATGCAGTGTAATACAGTCAGTAGATTAAACATGAGCAGATGTGCTTAATCTTCTCAACAGAGATTATCTTAGGGACAAGAATCAAGAACTTACACTGTCACCAAGTTTTGTAGATTAGCAAATGTCAAAGGAATCTCACCACCAATCCCAGAGCTAGAAATGTAGCTGTTAGGGAAAAATGCTGAATTAATGTTTCTTCAGAGTACTGGAAAAATACAAGCTTAAATGCTTGACTTTTACAAAGAAAAAAACTTTACCAACTCATCAATCAAAAGGCAAAAGAAAAATGTGATAGATAAAGTTAAATTTTTGCATAAAATGTGGCAATTTTTGTCACAGGAATTTTTGTATTTAGTGTATGTTTGGTATGGGTATAAAAAAGGTTGTACAATTTTGTATACAAATCTCATCCATGAAAATTTAACCCCCATTTTTTCCCCATACCAAACATACCCTTAGTATATTGTAATGCGGAAAAAGTACTCTTCGTAACTATACTTGAAAAGGAAAAACCAGTCATGTGGTGCATTGTGCCAAAGAGATTTTAGTAAAAGTCTAGTACATGTTGTAAAAGGTTTACAATATGAATAATAAATAGTAGCACTGATAATAATATATAGTAAATGAACTCATCCATAATTGTATTATAACAGTCAGTCACACTTCTTTTTGTAACTGGTAGTCCTTATCACGGACAGATTACGCTGTTAAGGAGATATCAGAGTTTTGAGGAGAGAAAGTGGTAAGAATCACATAGCCCTTTGCATGATATATGACCAAGTTCTTTACAGGAGACAAGAATTTCAATTTTTGGAAACAATCAAAAGCAAAATAAAGATTCAATGGAAGGATATTACCATGCAGTGTTCAGAAACATTTGGGAACAAACTACTTCAGCTACAAGGTTAAAAGATTTGATCAAACAAATTTTCACGCCAGTTCAGCACATCTGTTTTCTTCAAATCATAACTTCCCCCTCTACATAGCCTAGCAACACCAATGATGTTCATAAAAAGCCATCTCAAGAGACTGAAGTCAGAAAACTTATTCATATTTTGTCGGAGGAATACCTATTTCATGTTTTCCTTTACATTATTAAGTAAGGGAAACAGAAAATCTTGTGAAAGAATAAATGCAGGCTAGCTATAAACACTATCAAAAATAATTATTCATCCCAGAGTTGTTTGCTCAGCCTAGGTACCAAAGGGAACTCAAAAGGATTGAAGAGGTTCAATCCTTAAAACTATAGATCAAGGCAATGTTCTTGTTCCACTCATCTTATTACGATTAAATGCTTTAGGGATTAGATATTGACAATTCTTTCAACCTAAATACCACTGCTAACTTGTCTCAAAATGACCTAAACTCCTTAATCTTATCACTTTTCATTATTTTGGGCAAAACATCACCATACTGAACTTTCATATATAAGCCCTGAAGAATGGAATTTTCTTGTGAAGAGGCCATGAACACTAGGTCAGAACATATTTTGGAAGTAAGGACATAAAAATTGACAGAATTTAAAGAGACAATCAAGCAATCAATTCACTCAGTTGTCAAGAAAGTTACATAACTTTCCAATTAAACAATTTTTAAATTTCTGATATAGGTATAGTACATGCTTTTGATTTAATGTTGGCCTTGGTTCGTCAAAATAAAAAAAAAAGGAAAAGAAATTATTTCATCAAAATAAAAAGAAAGAAAAAAAAGGGTAAATTAAAGATAGGAAAAATAATAGTTACAGTAACGCAAAAAAAATTCCTTAAATACACAATTTACTCTTCTTATAGATATGGAACGGAGATTGAATATTCTATTGGAGGCCTTATCTTGATCTTTTGATATCTACATGTTTACAGATATTCAAGACTCTCAATAGAAATAACATTCCCAAGCTGAAGCGAGGAAATTGAGTACTTCCATGGAACAGCTATGTATCATTGATAGAACAATCTCATTCCGACCAAAATCCTGCTTCTTCCTATTGTACAGTAAAGCATGTGTCAAAGTGTCAAGAACCAATTCAAAAGAGTCCATTTTGATGAAATGATGATTTACTACAACAAAATGTCTATAGTTTAGGAATTTAGGTTTTTGGTGCTAAAATAAAAGTATTGTCCATGGAATAAGTTATTGTTGAGCAGCTGTTTCTGAAGTCCACAGTTCCCACATTCCAATTGGAAAACTATCAAATTTGAAAAACTAATGCAAAAAATAAATGGAAATGGAGAGTATTACAGTTCTTTTAATTTCACTAGACTCCCCAGCTCAGATGGAAGAGACCCAGAGAAACTGTTTTCTAGTATAGACCTGCAAAATTAACAAAGAGAGTGAATCATACTCCACATGTATCCATGCTCCAGTCATTAAACTTAAGGCTTTGGCAATTGAAGAACAAGTTACACGCATAGTACATTAACTCAGAACATGCACTCAGGATATGTTCACAAAAATATGATACAGTCACTTAGGGGTTGTGGATTTAAGTTTATTGGGGGGAGAAAGGGGGAGTGGGGCAGGAAGCATAGGACCCCTCTGAATTTTGGGGCTATGGCAAATAGACTTCCCTACTTTCAATATTGGCAAGACCACATCAACTTCCAAAACATCTTAATAGCCACTATTTAGTCAATTTGTCATTTATGCCACTCTCACAGTTCAATTTTTAAATTAACAACCCACCCTGATTCCTTAGGAGAAAATTTTATACATAGAAACCAAAATCCCAAAAAAAAAAAAAAACAGCCATTTGCATGAACAAAGAGTACCTATTAAGATGCTTGTCCAAGTTTAGAGAGTCAATAGCCATAATTAAAAGTTGACTGGTCTATTGTCTAAAGTTCTGAAGTTGAAGGGGCTTTTCCTTAAATTTATAACTAGGATGCAAAGATCTCATCTTTAGACATGGAAAGATATCTCCACATAGGTTATCATCAACCGAAGATCCCTGAAGCCCAAAAAATTGCAAAAGGAATATGGCACTTCACTAGAAGAAGATCATCAGAATTCAGAATATGCAAACAAGCAACAATACCAAGATGGGTTTTTAATCTTTTTATTTATTTTCATTTCTTGCCCAACTTTCTTTTTTGGAAAGGAAAATTAAAAAAATTAACTACTTAATTTAATGGCAGAAAGGCTGGATAACTTACAGGGATCTTAAATCAGTAAGATTTCCCAACTCCTTCGGAAGGTCTCCTGATAAAGCGTTAGTAGCTAATCCCCTACTCAAAATCAACATCAAGAAAAGAGATATATCATATAACCTAGATCATCTAATAAGGAATACATTTATCAGAAACATATGACAAATAAGAGTAGCTATTATGAGAGATGAGAAAAACATACAACAATCATTTACTTGTGAATTACTCCCCCCGGTTCGAAATAAGTGTCCCTTTGGTGAAATGCACAAAGATTAAAAAAGGCAAGACAAGTTTTAATTACAAAAACTTTTTACTAAACTACACTATCTTACACTATCTTATTAACTCTTACCTACTCCATTAATTACTATACACCACTATCACAAAGGTAGAGTTGGAAAATAAACAATTAATGTTGCTTTGGTTTTTGAGAGAGTCACTTAATATGGATCAAGAAATTTTCACCAAAAAGACATTTATTTTAAACCAGAGGAAGTAATGATTTCGATTTAAACAGTCTCACAGGTAACAGACCCAAACAGTATATACTATTTTCAGAAAAAAGAAAAAAGAAAAATAAATCTTACAGGTATTGCATGCGAGTTAGATTGCCAACAGATGGAGAGAGTGAACCTGTCAAGTAATTTTGGTTCAAATTCCTGTAAAAATTTATGGAAACTTTGTTACACAGGGCACTTCCAATATAATTGATCGTTTGAACCACAAGAAGTTCATAGCTGGCATATTGTCATAACTTTTTTCCCAGAAAAAAAATTTAAAGAAATTCCAAAACCCCAACTACATGAAAGATGTAGGCATACAAATTGAAGAGGTGAGTCAAAGTCCAAAGCTCTTCTGGGATTTCACCAATAACATTCATTTGAAAAACCTTCCTGTCCAAAGAATTTAACAAACAAGCATGAAAGTTAATGATTATTTTCAAATAACAAATTTCTGCGACTTAAAGCTCAAAGTCAGAAACCCCTTTTTGATTTCTTTTGAAATTAACAAATTTCAATTGAAAACTAACAATGGGTTGAATGAAAAAGATGAGCTTTGAGAGAGAGAGAGAGGAAGAATACAGTTGGGTAATGTAGCAAGTAGAGCCACTTTTGTATGAACAGTCACACTTGATAAGCACCCCGGAGCTTTCATTATCAATAGAAGTGTCGTCGATGGCTATTCCACTACATGGTTCACCGCTTATATTCCATTGATGTGATGAAGCTGATATTCCCCATTTCTGGAAGATTGCATTCAAAGCTCTCACTGCAAAATAAATAAATAAAATAAAATAAAATAAAAAATTCCCATTTCAATGAATTTTTCTCTTTTGGTTGAAGTTTGAATACTTGGGTCCCTGGTAAACAGTAGCAGACTTGGATCAGCTTACAACTTAAAATTAAAATTTTATTGAAATTTTTTAAAAAAAGTGATTTTAAAAATAATTTGTTATCATGTCAAAAAAAATATATGTTATCGAATACCCACGTTGTACGTTCTGATCGGTCCATATCCAAACTTGTTGCTAATTATTTGACCAAAAACATGAGAATAACGTAGAAGTAATACTTAATTAATAAATTTTATTTTCATAAGTGTGATTTAAAATATGATGAATGGCATTTAGATAGATACTTAAAAGTGCTAATGTAAGAATGGAGTGTTGATAATTTATTAAAATTAATTTAGTAAAAATTTATTACAAAAACAGTTAACTAAGCTTTTTTTACTTTCATAAATATTTTTTTTTATAAACATCAATTTTTAATGTATGAAAATAAATCGAAGCTTATAAAAATAAGTTCAAAACAACTTGTATGAGTTTTAGAAGCTATTTGATCGAAATATAGCCAAAATATTTTATAAATTCTTATTACAGTAGATAAGCTCAAATAAACTAAAAAAAATAAAAAGCAAAAAAAACAATAAAGTTGTGTTGCTTGCTTTGTGAAGCACTAATGGTACTGAAACTGTCTCTCTACACAAAGTGTTGATTCATACTCCATGTTTTGAGAAATATTTATCATCCAAAAAGAGAAAAAAACAGTACTTGTCTAAAAAAATGCCTTGAGAAAGGACAGATGTATAAAACCTTTTAATGAAATAGTGCTTTTTCAACTCTTTCAAATTATTCCAAACATATATACCATGGTTCCTTACTTCAATTCGAGAGAGTACAAATATCTAAATTCCAAACATATTACTATGGTTATCATCTCTTCTATTATTTATTGTTCTAATGAATAAATTATATTAAATTACAAATTTATATTTAACTCACTTAGTTAAGTTACGAAAATTTCTTTCATCCAATTGGCTTATTAATTACTTATGTTCTATTAGTCTTTTCTATTTTTGCAGTAAAAGCTCATAGCTATTCTACTAAATAAAAATTGGTTGAAAAACAGATTTAGCGAATATGAATTTTACAAAAACATTTTTTATAAACACAGTACCTTTTATTAAGCAATACAAAATGTAATCCTAAATTTTTAATCTAAGATATACTACATGTAACTTTAACTAAAGGTTAAGTATCTCTTTCGATTCTCAACTATGTCACCTTTTTTCTCTCAACAAATAATTTTTTTCAAAAAAGAAAAACCCATTATAAATCGATGCTAATGAATTCGTGGACTATCGGTGCTAATGAATTCGTGGACTATTTAGCACGAATTAAATTTGTACTATTTATCACCTTTGCAAAAAAATATATTTTAAGTATGAATCTTGAATTTACTCCAATTGTCAAAAGCTTTCTATTACACAGCGCTACTTATTATATAACTTTTGTCTTTACAAGAATACAAGTGTATAAAATTATTTAAATGACTATATATAGTCCAATATAACAAGACAAAAATGAAAAATTTTAAGCAGGTTCCTTTAGAGAGTAAAATGTAATGTTTATCACAGATGTAGTTGATAAATTGAGTTAGTTATTGGGGATCGATGTTGATATTAATACAATTGATTATTTGATTAATTTAGACACTTTTTATTTTGTTTATTTTGATTTTGTTTTTGTTTATTTGATCAATTTACTTTACTTCTTTCTTTTCATGTACTGTTTCTAGTATATGAAAGGACAAAGAGCTCAGAAAAATCAACTAGAAGCTGATCCAGAGATTGAACGGACACTTAGATCCATAAGAAGAGAAAGAAAGCAAAAGCAAACCACAGCAAGGGAAGAAAAGATGGTAGACTAAGATAAAAATAATCAAAATCAGATTGTCAATGCTCAAGTAAGGAAGCTCAGACATTTTGCAATGTCTAACGCTTAAGAATTTCGTCCAAGTGTGAGTAGACTGATAATTTCAGCCAACAACTTTGAGTTGAAACCTGCTCTGATTCAAATGGTGCAATAATCCCAGTTTAGAGGGTCAGCTGTTAAAGAACCAAACACTCACTTAGCTGGATTTCTTGAGATATGTAACACTTTGAAGATGAATGGAGTTTTTGAAGATGCAATTCGTCTCCAACTTTTCCCTTTTTCATTGAGGGTTAAGGCAAAAGCATGGCTGAATTCAATGGCCCCAAATTCTTTCACTACATGGGCCATGCTATCACATGCATTCCTAGCCAAATACTTCCCATTAGGCATGACTGCCAAACTAAGGAATGATATTACTACATTCGGCCAAAAATAGGATGAGTTTCTCTATAAAGCATGGAAGAAATACAAGAACCTTCAGAGATAGTGTCCATATCATGGCCTTCCAGATTGGTTAATTGTTCAAACTTTTTATAATGGTTAGTTACACTCTATTCGGATAACCATTGATGTAGCTGCAGGTGGAGCACTAATAGGGAAAACAACTTAGGAAGACTACAATTTGCTTGAAGAAATGGCTTCCAACAACTACCAATGGTAAAGTGGGAGACTTTTACTGTAAAGAAGACAACCAGAATTTTTGAAGTTGATGCCAAGAACCTGATCAATGCCAAGTTTGATGCGATAGCTAAGAAGTTAGATGCTCGTTTAGTAAATGCTGTCCAAACTCCTACACCTCCTTGTGAGTTATGTGGAGGGGGACACCTTAACAATGATTGTCAACTGTAAAGCCTCCCACCCCAAGAGCCTTCTATGGAGCAAGTGAGCTATGTGAACAATAACAATTTCAACCAAAGGCCTTAAGAAATCCTTATTCCAATACTTACAACCCTAGTTGGAAGAATCATCCAAATTTTTCATGGAGCAACCAATAGATTTAGCTTCAGCAACCTAGCACTAGACCACCACCAGGCTTTCCTTCTAGAAATCCAAATCCATCTTCACCCTTCCCAACTTAACCTCAATGTCAGAAGTCTAACTTGGAGCTCTTCATGGAGAACCTACTATTCGCACAAAAGCAAGAAGAAGAATTTATCAAATAACTTGCCTTAAAAGTTGATTAGTTGGCTACTCATAACAAGATGCTGGAATGTCAAATTGCTTCCCAAGCTAACACATCCAACAAAGCTATAGGCTAACTTCCCAGCCAACCTGAGCTGAACCTAAATGAACAATGCATGGCAATTTCATTGAGGAGTGTAAAACAAATTGAAAATCCTTAGGTTAATAATGGTCTTGAGAAGGAAGCTGAAGTTGAAGTAGAAAAGGAGACCACACTGGCTAAGGAAGAGAAAAGAGAAGAGAATAAATACGTGCCTCCTAAAGTATACATGCCACCACTGGCTTTTCCTTAAAGACAACACAAAGCTAAGCTTGACAAGCAGTTTAGCAAATTTTTAGAGGTTTTGAAGAAACTCTATATCAATGTTCCTTTCACTAAAGCTCTCGCCCAAATGCCTTCATATGCCAAATTCTTAAAAGAGATTCTATCCAACAGAAGAAAGCTAGAAGAGTATGAGACTGTGCCCCTTACTGAAGAATGTAGTGCCATCGTTCGAAACAAGCTCCTTCTGAAATTGAAAGATCCAAGTAGTTTCTCCATTCCTTGTGTTATTGGCAATTTTTCTATTGACAAGGCTCTTTGTGATCTAGGTGCTAGTATTGGCTTGATTCCTTTATCAATTTACAACAAACTGGACATAGGAGAGCTCAAGTCGACCACTATCTCCTTGCAATTAGCAGACAAATTAGTTAGATATCCCATTAGAGTCTTGGAGAATATGCCAATTAAGGTTGACAAATTTATATTTTCGATTGATTTCGTTGTTCTTGACATACAAGAGGATTCTAAAATGCCCATCATTCTTGGGAGACCATTCCTTGCTACTAGTAGAACTCTTATTGATGTCAAGAAAGGAGAGTTTACTATAAGAGTTCCTGACCAAGAGGTCACCTTTATTATTTTTAAGGAGACTTATCATTCATCAAATCATGAGTCATGTGCAAAAGTAAACACAATTGCAGGAATAAAAAGTAAAGTCCTTATCCAAGATCATTCTAAGTTAATATTTGAAGCTCCTACTCCAATTGTTAAAGCCAAGGAAAAGCCCGTTGAGGACTGCACTATTGTAAAGAATTTTCTCCTTCTCACACCAAGGTGGATCCTTCTGTATTTGACTACCTTAAGTCCACTTGGCACAGCAAACATAAGAAGAAGGAGTTCAAGCCTGGCCAAAAGTTCCTTCATTATAGTATCCGATTGAAATTGCTTTCTGGACCTTTTATTATGATTGAGGCATTATACCTTATGGAGCCGTTGAAGTCATGGATGATGGCTTAAATAAAACATTCAAGGCCAATAGGATTGAAGGAGTATCATGACGGAGAGAATGTTGATAAAGGAGCTTCTAGCATCCTTGATGATCTACCTTCACACCAATGATCTGCAGAGGTCATACTAATGACCTTAAATTAACGTGTCTTGGGAGGCAACTCAAGCTCTTTCCTTTTATTGCTTTTGTTCTTTTGCATCTTGTTTATTTTCTTCTTTAATTCTAACTCTTACCAATCTTATTTCTTTGTTTAGGGGGTAGCCATTCAAGGAGATCAATCATGTTTTCATCCAATCTTTGACCAAAAAGTTCTCAAAAGGGAAGTATCCCTCACCTTTCTACTCTTTGTTCATTGATTTTATGCATGAATTTGATTGTTCCTATTTGTATACTTGATTTCTTACTTAATTTGATTGCATCTCAGAGTTGATTTGATGTTTTATTTATGTTTTTTTTGTTTTATCACTTTGAGTCTTTTATGATGATTTATGGCTGATTTAATGCACAAAAAAGAGAAAAACATGACTTGGGCCTTGTAATTTCCCTTAACCGTACGGCCAAGGCCATGTTCCATTCTAGTACTAATTGTGCAAAATCGAGAACCACATGGCCATGGTAGTGTGATTGGAGGAATGCCGCATGACCCAGGCCGTATAATGACACATGGACATGCTTAAAAAAAAGGAGGGTGGCAGCAGGTTACCTCAGAGCCATGTGATTCCCACGTAGAACACACAGTTGTGTAATTTAAAATATCCACTTTTAGGTCAAGAAACCCTCCTCTCCACTTGGTATGTGCTGTAAACACCCCTTCTTATAGCCCTAAGCCCTCTCTACATTTGTCCTTAATTTATTTCTTATGATTTGATATGCTTGCTTTACTTCTTTTTGAGCTTAATGACATTAAGGACAGTGTTTGATTTAAGTGTGGGGGTGCAATCTATTTAGGTGCAATTTATTTGATGTCTTGGTTTGATCTTATTTTGTTTCATTTAGGTTAGATTTATTTTATTGCATTATGATTGCTTTTCTTTTTAGTTTCATTTCATTTTTGAGAATAAAGTATCTTAGTTCCATTCATTCTATCTACCTTCTCATTACCTTTTTCAACTCAAACCCTTTTTCTTTAACATTCTTGAGATAATGAGTTTTGATTAGATAAACAATTGAAGAAACCAATAGAGATTATTGCAAGAATAGCTTAGAAAAGTATTAGTGGAAAGATATTATGGATTCATTCTTATTTAACATTAAGTTTTTCATTTTTCTTTCATGTTCAAGCAATTCTTTTGATTGAATTCTGAATTTTTAGAGAAGGTAAATATGCATGAAGTCATCTCAAAATTTCCTTACAAGTCCTATAATAATCCCTTTGATTCTAAAAAAATTAAGTAGAGGATATGATTTAGGCACACTTGTGAAACAATATGTATTTCACCTAAGAGTATAAAAGAAATGAGTTTGGGGGTGGATAAAAGTCTCATAAAAGTGAGTAAAAAGAAGCAAAAATTGAAAGGTATTTGGCTTAGGTTAGAGTTTGTGATATATGGGTTAGGCGCACGGTCACAAATTTTTAATCCTTAGGGTAAGACTTTGGATGTGTGGATAAGGTACGCAATCTTTAATTTTAGTTGCTTTAAGCCAATTCCTAATGCACAAAAAAAAAACAAATAAAAGAGACTTTCTATTTGAAATTTAATGAAGTCCAAATGATCCTCAATGAAATTCATGAGTATTATAAGGCCAAGGGTTTTGTTTATACAACTTAGTCATTAGTTCATAAGAGTATACCTATTGTGCGTATACTCATCTGGGAGTAAAGAATTCTTGAGATTGAATTGTGAGAACATGTTCATGTCTTATGATTTGCATTTTGCTAAATATCAATGCCAAATTATCCAACCACTTGATGCTTTGATAGGTTGCTAATATTTTATTTCTCTTGAGATTCTCTTTGAGAGTTTAAATTTTCAACTCTCATCATTCTCATCATCATCATTGCTTTCATTGTTTTTAAAGTCTATTATTTTGAAACATCTACTTCCATTTGTGCTTTGATTTCTTCTTTGCTTGAGGACAAGCAAAAGTTTAAGTTTAGGAGTATCTGTTTTAATGAGAAAATATGCATATATGGGGTTAGTTTTGATGGATATTTTATGTTAATTCTAATTAAATTGTACCTTTTTGGTTTGAATTTGTTAATTGTCTCTTCCTAGTATATTCTTTGATTCTTTTTTTAAGTTTTTAGGGTTTAATACAGTTTTGGAGGAGTTCTTTGGAAGATTTGATGAGTAGAGAGGCTTTGGAGTCAAGTTGTGGATGCTATTCTTAAATTTTATGACTTCTGCTTAATATTTTGATGATATCTTAGGCTACAAAGGTCCAAATCAAGTGATTCAAAAGCTTATAGTTAGATAAGACCCAAAGCTACAACTTTCATGTTGAAGGCAAATTCTAATTTTGCTTCCAGAGGACCACACGACCTACAGATATTTAGGAATTAGTTATATAGTTATATAGCAAAGCATGTATATATATAGGCATTGCATGTACACTTATCAATCAACAATGAAATTCTCTTTCACATCTCTTTGAATTTTTAATATGGTATCAGAGCTTCAGAGAGCTTTACTTCCATAATTTAATCTCATTCGCAATAACGCATTCTGACATTTCATTCCCATTCTTTGAAGCTTTGTGGTTAAGCTTCAATGATGAATCCTATACTGTACAGGATTTGTCTAAACCATTTTTTCTTCACCCCAATGAAAATCCTGCCTTGGTACTGGTCACTCCTCCATTGATCATTCTTGGTAAAGAGCTATGCGGAGAGCACTCAGAATGAAGAACAAGATAAAGTTTGTCAATGGAGCCATTCCAATCCTAGCAGTTCAAGATCCACTTATTCAGCCTAGGAGAGATGCAATGATATGATACTCTCTTGATCACTCATTCAATTTCATAACAGATTGCTCAAAGTATTCTTTATATTGACAAAGCAATAGATGGATGGAATGATCTAAAGGAAAGATTCTCCCAAAGATCTATTGAGAATTTCAAATTTACAGGATGAGATAACTTCATTCAAGCAAGGAGAACATTTTGTGACTGGTTACTTTATTGAACTCAAGATCTTGTTAGAAGAATTGGAGAATTTCTATCCTATTCCTACCGTGCACATGTGTAATATATTACTGCTATAAAGAATTATAGGCATATATAGCAATCATGTGATCAAATTCTTGAAGGGTCCTGGTGTCCAATATGTGTAGGTCAGGTTACAAATAATGCTTATGGATCCTCTAGCCTTAATAAATAAGGTGTTTTCCATGGTTAGGTTATACAATAGGGACAAATGGACAATGATGTAGTTGGTGATGCCAAAGTGTTTGCTAACGTTTCTAAGAATGGCACTGATGAACCTAAAAAGCCAAGTTTCGAAAGAGAAGTTCAAAGAGGCTTTGGGAGTTGTAGCCAAGGGCTTGCTGCTGGGAAGTTTTGCACCTTTTGTGGAAAGGGCAATCACAATGTGCATACATGTTACAAGAAACTGTTTTCCCTCCAGGTTTTAAATTCAAACTCAGGTTCTATCACAAGTTTTTGCATCTTGTTTAAGAGTCTTTCATTTCTTTGAAGTCTAAGAAACAGTAAACAATCTCCAAATCTTCTTCTGAAGTAGAATATAGGGCACTTGCCTTAATTACATGCGAAATACAGTGGATCACATACCTATTATAAGACTTACAAATACCATTCAAGCAACCAGCTTTAGTAAACTGTGACATCCTGTTAGCTTGCCGATTTTCTGCTAATTTCACCTTCCATGAACAAACTAAACATATAAAAATCGATTGCCACATTGTTCATGAAATGTCACAAAGTGGATTGATAAACCTTTTACTAGTTTCTTTCACATCACAGCTTGTAGACATATTGACCAAACATTGAACCTTGGTCCCTTTCATTCCTTAAGTCTCAAGCTGGGCATGGTAGATATCGATACTCCAACTTGTGGAGGGTATCAAAGATATAGTTGATAAGTTGAGTTAGTTAAATTAGTTGAAGATAGTTAGGAATTAGTTATATAGTTATAGTAGTCTATTAACATAGTTTTATATTGCAAAGCATGTATGTGTGTGTGTGTGCACATATATATATATATATATATATATATATATATGTGTGTGTGTGTGTGTGTGTGTGTGTGTGTGTATGTATACACACACACACACACACACACATATATATAGAGTGGGGATTTACTTATACTAAGTGTAAGTCTTGAACATTTACATTGCTTAATAACATTTTATAAAATGTAAATTAAATTAATCTAACCGTTGAATCATGTGTTATTATCTTGATGATCATGCATGCCAAATTTAAGATAAATTATACATTCATGGGTATGTAATCTAATAGTCAAATTTTTTTAATATTTCAAAAAGCACATTATATGTAAAAATAAAGTAGTGCGATGAAGTATCAACTAAATTTTAAATTATATAAAATTTTGTAAGTTTAATCTACTTCATAAGAACTTTCAATCCAATGGTTTGATTGATGAAATTTAACATTTATAAAAAGCTATTAAGAGGTGTAAGTGTTCAAAAACTTACGCTTAGTGTAAATGGATCCTTAACCATATATATATATGTGTGTGTGTGTGTGTGTGTGTATAAATATCAGCATTTAATATTGCATCTCTTTCAGTAGGAAGGAGGGCGTTATGCCACCATACTTTTAATTGTCCTGTAAATCCTATGACTAGTAATGTTGCCGTTTTCTTATCAGAATTTTTCCTGGTTATGAAAGCAGTGGCTGTCATAGTCATTTATTAAACTATATCTGATATTTATTGATCACTTACTCTGTCAATATTCCGTTCTACAATGGATTTACCGAAATACGAACTATCTACAAAATTGAGTCTTTCTTCATATTGAACATCAGGAAAATTGGGTCTTGGGTAATAATTATGAGTTGTAGGAAAAGGGGCTCTGTTAAATTTCATGTTATTTATTGTGGAGGTTTGAGCTTCTAATAATTCTTCTTCAATTTGATCTAATTTATTTAGAGTATTTATTTTTGAAGAACTTCCTAAAAATATTTATTCGAGTCTTTTCTTGATCTCCTCTATTGATCTATCATTTTTGCTTTCCGAAGTAATTGAATCTAACTCTTTTTCAAGAACATTTATTATTTTATATATTGGCCTAGTAGGATCTAAATTATTGTTTAAAGGTTTTAAGTTGATTTGCTCTTTTATATTTTGAGTTTCTATTCTTTATAAATGTTGAGACATTGTATTTAACATTTGATTTGAATAATTAAGTTGTTGATGAACTTTTTGAAAATCTATTTTTTCTATCGGTCTGTATAGTAAATTTTGAGAAATTATTTTGAAAGGAGTTACTTTTACTTCTATCCCTTCCTTAGTAAGAATTTTTATTGATTCTAATGGAGGGTAAGTTGAGTCTATGATTTCATTTTTGATAATTTTCCAAGGTGTTGATGTTTTGTTTGTGACCGATACTTTAGGGTCATTTGCATATAGATTTGGGATTTTATTATTAACACAATGCATTTCAAACTAAGTGAAGAAATACATATTGAACTTTCTTTCCCTCAAGAAAAAATAAAATTCTTGCAAGTAGAAAGAAGTTTATTCTTTATTGAAGGTGAAAAAATACCAATTTCTTTTTTGAAGATTATAAGGGGCTTCAAATTCAGTTCTAATGTAAGGTTTATCGATTTCAAAAGGTTTATCTATAGTAAGCATATTAATGACTTGTAACATAGTTGATGAGTATTGTTGAGATTCTAATTGTTGGGTTTCTTGATAAAAGCGTTGTAGTATATTTGGTTGAAAATTTACTATAGTTAAATCTATATTAATAGTAGATCCATCTACCTAGCAGGTTATTGAGTTTCTTTATACCTATAAGAGGTTGATCTCATCATTTCTATCTTAAGATTTACTCCATCTTGAACTATTGTCTTAATTTTAGTATTTTGAATTTTGGGAACAGTTATAAAATCTTCAATAACAGCTGTTAAAAAATTAAATCACCAAGAAGTTATTTTTCGAATGCCAAAAAGTTATATATATATATGAGTTTCATTAATTATTTCCTTCCATTACTTCATACTAGCTGAGTATAATCTACCCTCAATCTGTTCCCTCGGCTAAAACTCAGTCATATTCCTTTATAAATTAATTAAAAACCAGTGGAAGAAAATAAAAATAATTGAATTCATATAATATGTCAATGTCTTTCACTTACTTCTTTCTCCTCAAAATTTGCAACCGAAAAGAAGAAAAAAAAAAAAAGCAAATGCTTAATTGTGTCCAGTTTTCTCGTTCTTCACATGCTGTACATACTTGAAACATCCAATATGAAAGGAAAAAGAAAGGACATGTGCATACATACCTTCAGCAGGATCTGTTGTAGCCTTGGTTTGAGCTTGTGCTGCAGGGAACATGCTGAGAAGACAAATATCACAGAATGCAAAAGACAGAACTGGTAGTGACAGTTTCATCTTAAGAAGCGTTGCCTCTCAGACAGACTCACACAAAAGATTTAAAAATTAGCAGAACAATAGGAAATCCAGAATATAGCATCGAAGAGTATAACTATATATGAGAATTATTGACCCATAACCAGGATCACAACCATTAATTGGAGAGTCATTCACCTTCTGGGAACCTAGCCAGCTATTTGATTTCGATGGCTTCGGACTCATCACAGAAAATTAAATGCCCTCTGACTTAATCCAATGAATGATGACACCAATATGTACCTTCTTTTGATGACAATCACTCGTCTTTGCAGTGTGCCCCACGTTACATGTGGACTTTTTGTCTCTGCGTATGTACGCTGAAAAATTTAGGTCTTCAGTCTCGAATTTCCATGAATTACAGAATTTCTTTGGCCACATTCACACGCTAGGATACCATGAAGTTTTCAACATGTAAAATTCATTTTTGAGGTTATCAGGAAGCCAATGAATTTTACTCCCTCACTTGTATGTTGGTTGCGCAAGACTTAAAAAATTATTAAATAAGTTTAATTATAAAAAAATATAAATCAATATTAGTAAATTATTCTCTCTCTCACCCCTATCTCCCAATATGCAGTTATCAGTTTAATGAAGATATTAAAATATAGGATAAAGCTAAAAAAAATTAATTATTACTTTCTTGATCTTAAATTATAGATAATTTGAGACAAGATAAATTTTTTAAAATGATAAATAAATATGAATGAAAAGAGAATAATAATTGATAGATGATAGGGTGTTACATGATCTTGAACTATTACCATATAGACTATAAGGCATGTTTTGGACATAATGGTTTCAACATTATTTAGCTTGAAAAAATAGATGGGCCATATTATGAATTGCGTGTAATAACTTGTCTCAAACTTGATGTTGAAAATTTTTAATTTATGAAATTCCTTTTCAGAAAAGTAAAACATGTGGACAATAATAATAATAATAATAAAAAAGAAGCTAACTCTTAAAGAAGGAAAAAAAAAGTTTCCTCACAAAGGCCAAAATCAAAGGCATATTATTAATTTAGTAAGTAAAATTACGTTAAGCACTTTTTAATTTTACTATTACATAGTCCATAGAACTTATATAAATGGTTAACACATGCGTGGCCATTAAAAATGGATACATAAGTTTCTTCCTTTTGAATTGACCGTATAATTTTTTTTTTTTTGCACACAAATCTTTGAAGGAATGGGAACGAGTTTTGTCACTATCATATGTCAAAATCTTTCAAAACACGAGTTCTCTGGAATGGGCAAATTCAAAAGAAAAAAAAATGAAACTAGAACCAAAGGCAAGAAAAGAGAGGATTTCAAACATTCGTATTTTCCCTAGTTAAGATTTTAAATTACAGTTGTGGTTTTAGTTGCATTGTGGCTGCAGTTGTGTTGTGGCCGTTGTGGGTTAATACGAACTAATGTTGGTCAATGCAGCTTGTAATTACAGTATGATGCGGTCGTGGTGATCAATGTTGTAGCCGTAACAACCAATGTTGCGGCTGTATTAGGTGAGGCAATTTGCTATTTAAAACCCTGCCCGGTATAATGACACAATTGGGATTCAAAATCTTTGAATTCAAAATATTTGACTCTAAAAGTTATTTAGTTCTAGGAATTCAATTGGGATTTCAGACGAAATATAGAAATAGGAGATGCCGTGACATAAGATAATTAAGAAAAATAAAATAATCCAACACAATTATTTCTTCCCCGTCAGTTCCCATCAAATCTTTACAAGAGCTTAAGTTTGTTAATAATGCATAAAAAAAATGCCGGTGCGGTCCTAATGTCCAAGTTTTAGCCCAACTTTTAGAATATTCTCCCATTTTGTCAGTATTACCAAGTCATGTAATAGGCTTGACGATCTCAAATCATCAACAACAAAAATCAGCTCATGTAATTTTTTTTTCTTTGATCACAATTTCAAAGTCATCTATACCATGCAGCATCCTCTCATCGCTCCCAAACTTCGAAAAATATAAAGAAATAAAAGAAGTTTCAAGGACACCCGGTTTCTAAATAACTTGCTCATATATTATGTAGGATTATAACTTGTCACACAATATCTTAAGCTATTACTCTTACAAAACTGCCCCAAGATGTATAGCAAATACACCGATATTATATAAATTAGCAATCACATGCCATTCAAAATTTAATTAGTTGAATAATTGAGTTACAATTTATACGAACCATCATGATCCAAAAATTTTGAGTAAATAAAATTTATAACTTTGGTATTTTTCTGATTGGATATTGTTATTGACGACAAAAAGAAAATGAAAACACTCACTTTTATGATGGTAAACTGCTACATTCTTTCATTACAGAGCCTCTTAAACCTAACCTCCTCCCAAATGGTGGGGTTAAACTTTTACTCAAGGACAGCCGATATAAATTGCTTAAATATAATGTTAGATTGTTGCACAGCCCAAGCTTAAGATATAGGGATATTCGTCCAACTATGTGGATCAAGCAACACCGTTACGATTTCTATTCAAAGAGTTCTGATAAAACCAAAAGTACCTTGATATAAATATCAAAGACCCGTCTCCCAAGACTTTTCCATGTGGCAGTATCCAAAAAAGCTGTTTCTCCAAATTGGAGGGTGATGTTGTAATAACCATTTTCCAGCCCTAGGCCATAATATCTTAATGACGAAGCAGAGAGCCGTGCTGTTTGGAGGAGCTTTAAGTTCATAGTACCAGTGAACCTACTATTAGGCTCAAAACTTCCGAATTGAGTATTATTGTTTTGAGTAAAATTTATTTTTAGTCTTTAAAAGATATATTATTTATTAATTTTATTTTTTAGAGATTAATTTTATTAATTTAGTCTTTTAAGTTTCAAATAACTTATAAATTTTATCATTTTATTCCTTTTAATTTTATTAATTTAGTCTCTCAAGAGGATCAAATTATTACGTTTCTGAAATTTAAGGAACTAAATCGATAAAATTAATTTTTAAGAGACGAAATTGATAAATGATACATATTTGAGAGATTAATATTATATTTTAATCAGTTGCTTACGGTAAATAATCCAACATTACTAACGACCCATCTATTTGAATCAGTAACAAAATATGGAGCTGGACCAAATGTCTCATTGTCCATTTCATACACGATTCCATTTGAGGATGTAATTTGAGGATCCCCACACTTGATTGCAAAGTCATAATCTGCATAGAATCACAGATGAGAGGTTGATCAATATGAGTGAAAAGAAGGTGATTTTATTCACCAAATTAACTTCATATAAAGCCCGAAAGACTTTTTTTTGAAATATGTAATGGAAAAGACAAGGCGGAATTCCTTCAGTCTAGCAATCCAATAGTCAGGGATGCTGAATTAGAGCCTGATACATAGGATTAATTAATTTAATTCTACCACTGAACTGAAATATTATCCTTCACCTCTAGCCTTTAATGCAATTGCAAACAGTATTCTTATACTCCAGAGTGAATTCCCATAAATCCTTCAAGGATCAAATTGATTTCACATTGAAAAAGTTTTAGAAGATGAGTCTTGCTATACATTATGGCTCATTTGGTAGCCACTGTCAATCATTAATCAAGACATTGTAAAATTGTTCTAAAATCAGTAGCAGATTGGATTCCAAGAGAAGTTGTTAGAAAATCTGTTGGTAAAGGTCTAAAAAGGTTATTCAGAGAAGTCCAATGAATGTCAAGAATGGAGTTCAGAAAACAAATCTGGTGGTGCCAGAGGCAGTGATGAATAAGGGACAATGGATTGAAGGAACGAGAGGATTTTGCAACAGGATCATGACAATAGCAGAAAATAATCTGTTAGTCATCCTCTCATTACTAGGGTGTATAGCAGTAGGAGGAAAGGGAAGGGGCAGCTGAGGATCAGAACCAGACTTGTGCAATCAGGACAGTGTGACTGAATATAACAACGTGCAAATGTGGCAGGAGGGGTGGAAAGGAAGGGAGAGAATCGGTTGGGAGGGAGAGCATAGAAGTGAGAGGGAAGGAGAGAGAGAGAGAGAGGCAAGAAAGTGAGAAAAGGAGGAGCAGACCCCTCGAAGTGTCTGCACTAGATCTGGTGCTTTCAGCATTTTTCCTTTCTCTCTCTCTCTAAAATCCTCTTTTTTTTCAACTAAGTAAAATTGAGCATTCTTGTAAGTTGAGTTTTAGAAACTAATGGTTAGATTTCAAAAAGATATCTGCAGAAGTTTCAGGTCTATTAAAGAATGTGCAAGGATTTCAAAATTTGCCTTATTGTAGTTCAAAGGCAATCAAAGTGTTGGTTTACAATAACAATCAATAATAATAATTATTAAAATGTTATTTGAGATTATTCTTCCTCCTCAATTTTAGTGTCTCACATGACAAACTAAGCTTAAAGTCATACTTCTTCCAGTACCACGGTTGCAAGGAAAATTTTTCTGGAGACAGTTTAGTCCAGAAGGCAAACCACTGCAAAAGAAAAGTTGTTTCAGAGCAGAAAAATTCGTATGGCTTTCAACAATTATAGATTTTATTTACTAATTAATATCTGCAAGCAAGAAAATAATTTTTAACTTCTTTGAATGAAGTTCTTGGTCGAAACAAAGCATACTACATGTGATAATTCAAGCAGTACTTATACAAAAGATGCTATGCAGATGAACTTTCCAAGCAGCAAACAAAAATCGAGGATTTAATTTTATAAAGATTTCATTGCTAAGGCTTCTACCTAGACCCAAAGAAACTAGGAGAATTACAAATTAAGGATTCCCGTGAAGAAATATTTCTAGTTTATGAAAATTAACCAGACAAGTGGTTAATGGGCTAATATTGCATTGACTTAATTAACCACTTGTTTGGTTAATTGTTACTAAATGGGAAATATTTTTTGACAGGAATTCCTAGATGGTAAGTCTCCCAAAAATAAAACTTCATTGATTATTTCATTCTAAATGGCTTTTGCATATGGAACCAGGACTGATATTTAATCATATAAAGAGTGATGACATGATAAAAATTGTCAACCAAAGACCACATCCTTTCTTCAATATGCAAATCATAAGATGCTGTTTGGAATTGCAGACCTCTAAAAGAATAGTTCTTCACTTTTATCAGTTAGTCATAGCAACGCACTTGTCAGATATATTTTGACAATAAACTGTGTATAAAAGTTATTTTCATGCCTCACATTCACTACTATTCATTGCTACAAAATCACATTGTATCGAATCAAGCAATTAAAGGACATATCAAATAAGCATGCCATAAACTAAGCTACCATTCAAAGACATGTAACCAGGGAAAAGAGGATATGAATTAATAGGGACACCATCAAAATCGACTGCAATGCTACAATTTTAGAAGCTTTTAGTACACTATGATTATCATATGCAGCAAATAAGATACAGCAATTTTATGCTTTAAGGAACAATGTTTCAAATGTCTGAGAGGATTATCAAGATCTTCAAAATAAGGAATGCAACCAGCCTATCGCTCTTGACTGATAACTGTTAGAAATTGGATTAACGCATGATCAAAAGTCTCATTATTACCAAAAACAAAACAGAGGTGATATCCAGTAAGTTTTAAAGGAACTATAAACAATCATAATTAAAGAAAAAGGTATAAAAATCACCTGCTATTTCAACTTTCTATTGCCAAGTTGTTGGCAACTAAATTGCTGTACATCATACCCCAAAAATATATCAATGTTAGAGCCATTTGAGAGCAAGCAGATCTAGATGTAAGAAATCTGTATAACATATATAGAGCTAAACCTCAACAAAGTTATTATATAATTTTTTAACATTTGACATGAAAATATGAACTCAAATTTAGTTGACCATTAATAGGAGAAAGAGACATCAATGATTTTATTATTTTAGTAAAAGGAATTAAGAGAAGACAAAAGCTACTATAACCATGACATTAATGAATGAAAATGCTTAATAAATTAAATGATACTAACTTGAACTGCATTTCAGATTGGTTTTTGTCTCTTTCAAATGTAGATCACTTTTATAAAAAAAATTTCTTTCGAAAATCAGCTTCACAATTTCCTTTGCTAACTATTGGTACTCATATTTATAGTGCTTGAGATTGTGTGTTGCTAGCTTTTAGGAATTACGGAACATATATATTTCTTCCAATGAAAATATAATGTATATAAAGAATTGAATAGATAAAGCAGCCCATGCATCACACAGGTAGCTTACCATTTGAAAAGTAAAGCTAGAGACTTTTGAAACTAAAGAAAACTGATATGTAAAAGGAAGAAAAAAAAAAGACCCAAATGACTTACAGTTGTAAAATTTGGTTAGTTTACCCAAGAGGGGAGGCTCCCTGATAGATCATTGTACGACAAGTCTCTGCAAGCATGTTAAGTCATACTAAATGAAGGACAATACATGAAGAATAAAGGTTTCAAATTGAAATTAGCGTAGCATGAAGGGCGTAAGATGAATACTAACATGAATTGACAAACTCCTATGTTTACAGGCAGAACTAATCAGGTACTGAACCTATAGATATTATCCAATTAAAATAGATGCACACGGAATTAGCATAAACCAATTAGCATATTAACAAGTTACACACCCATCCCTTGAAGCATATGATAACACTGTTTTTGTTTAGCTTAATCTTTAAAATCGCAGGAAAGGATTCCCATTCTAATCTCCCTCAAATTTAGATTTAGATATAATTTGGAAATATGAAAATAGCAATTATGCATATAACCCAATATTTTGAATCACTAAAGTAATAAAATGACAACCAGAACTAAAATACTACTAAAAGAGACTATCTATATTGATCAAAACTCCATCCTTTAGCACTATCATCCTTCATAATTCAAATAGGTCAAGCATACTCGCATATTGACAAGAAACGAACTTTTCTGGGTAGGGAGAGTACCACAAAGTTTGTTATTTCCAAGAAACCTGAAATTGGATAAAAACAAAACACAGTTTAATCCATTTATGAAAGCATATTAGGAAATGAATGGTATGATTACTTAGGAATGGCATATTACAAGTAAGAGAGTTGACTCAAATTGAAAATTGATTCTGGAATCTGTCCCGTGATATGATTGAAGCTTAAATCCCTGCAACAATGACAGATACACAATTATAAGATTATAGATGATTGTTTTCTTTTTTTGCAAACAAAGGGAAAAAGAACAATTATCTTATCAGTTTGACAAATAAGAGGGAAAGTTGAATCTTTCCACCACATAAAAAGGAAAATATGGAAATTAACCAAGGTAAACAGACGGTAAACAAGCAAGTTTACGCTGTGCCAATTGTGAACATGTTGAGTTCTGATCAGAAATCACTTAGCTTATAAATATTTCATTTTGACAGCATTAGTACCTTAAATTTAAGGGACCCCTTATAGCTAACCCAAGTAATCAGGTTGGAGACATACTATGGAATATCAACAGACCATTTTCTAATTTGTTGCTTTCTAGGAAATAAATTTTATCTATGGTTGATATGCATCGGAGGCGTAACATATATAGGTAATACTCACAGCAGGGTCAAATTTTGAAACTCTCCAATGATGGATGGAATTGAATCAGAAATATTATTATTCCTCAATACCCTGCAAGACTTGTAATCAAATTGTTACATTACATTCTGGAAAGAAAAGGGCACGTAAAAAATTCTTTCTACTTGGCAAACTGTGAGTCATGACTCATGAGCAGAGTTATTGTGGCCTTACAAGATGGTCAAAGACTTCATATTCCTTACAAATGCCAGCGAGGAGCCCCCATTAGACAAATCACTTATTCTCCTACATTGTATCATACATGATGTAGTTAGCTTTCATGAATCTGCAGCACCCATATAAGTAACTAGTGACGGCACTTACAATTCTGCCAACGAAGTCAAACTGGAAAATGTTGAGGGTATTGGGCCTTCAAAAGAATTACCCTGAAACCTCCTATCAAGACATAGAGCAATTCACAAACTGTGAGTACACACTTCTGGAATGGAACATGAAAGTAACCATCAAAAGATACATTCATGTTCACATCCTATAGAATTAATTTTGCCAAAATTTTAATACAATAAGAAAAGATTCAGCTGCTTGATTTTAATTAAGAGAAAAAATGGTGTCTGGTAATGTTGTCTTACAAGGATGTAAGCTTAGACCAATTCCCTATGAAGTCCGGTATTGGGCCTTTGAGTTCCACGTCTGAAGCCCATCTCAAATGAACAGGAATACTTTTTTTCTTTGTTCTTTATTTATTATCATATGAGGTACAATACAAGAGAGTGGCAATATCTTACATTGCCGTCAGATTTTTAAGGTTCACAAATTTGGAAGGAATTGGACCACTAATTCCCGAACTATCAAAGTAGCTGCAAGGAAATGTTCTTCAGAATTAATATCCTCTTTTGATCACAAAAATTATATATAACTTAGTATCATACTGCAATTTTGAATGAAAAGACCTAATACTTGGCATAATCCAGAACCAAATCATGATTCGCATCCATGTATGCTAATGAGAAGCCTAATTAGTAATTACGCTATGTGTTCTAACAAGAAGGCCGTGAATTTGGATTGGCCAAAGTATGGGTGGTAATAAATAACTGTCCTGTTACATGTATTTCAGTAATCAAACTACTGCACTTCCCATGGCCAATGTTGTTTTATGCAGCGATTAAGGATACTAGAAAGTGTAGTATCAATACATGATGGATATAGAAACTTATTCAGGAGTACCACTGCAACTGTGAGAAAGGTTTCATTGGCACTGGAAATATACAAAGTACATATTTGAAAGGCAAGATGTCAATGCAAGTGATTTATGGTAATTAGTTTTGCTACAAGCCAAATGTCTCAGATATTAATCCTTTAATCGTACGTATATACAGATAATTATCGGCATTATATTGGTTAGTATATGACTATCTATAGAAATTCAAAATAAATGACAGATATAATTCTCAGTCCAACAATAAGAATACATGGAGTTGAAACAAGCATCTCATTACCAAATACCAATAGAATCCCAAGACGTGTAAAAAAACTTAAAAATCAAGTTGAATGCTAAACCACGGACCAATAGAGACTGCCTATCCTTTAGTCACTTTGCTTAGCAAATGCTTATATAATCAAACAAAGGATTGTATCTGGAAAAAAGGTGGTAGAAGCAAAAAATCATACAAAAAGTTATCTTATCATCTATATCTATCATGACAAATTTAGCATATATCAGCTTCAGCTGCTAGTTGAAGAAATTTATTTTATAAATCCCCCTTGCAAATGCTGTCCAACTATTGTCTAGTTTTCGTATTTGTTTTGCCTCTAATTTGTTTGCATGGTACTAGATTTGAATTTTTTTTATAACCAATTGTTGACTTTTGGTATTATTACAGTACAATTTCACACCAATCAAAAATATTATTTTTTGTGTTATTTTTATCCATTCAAAGCATACTTTTATAAAATATCACATCACAAAAATTATTGTATAAAAAAAAGCATAATTGAATAAAACATAATAGAACAGTCTTGCCAATGCCAATAGCTCCATTATTGAGTAAACAGTCACCATACCACCACAATGGCAGTCAACTTTGTGCCATTATTACTATGTGCCCCGTTTTTACTATTCCCTGGAGATTGAAAAACCTGTCTTCCTCCACCCACCAACTTTATGAAGAATCAACTTGTGCCCATGAAGGCTTGCCATCATTACGGCTCCAAATAAATATTAAACTGCCACTACGTACTCCCATAAATATATATATATATAGAAGTTAAGACTGCAGAAAAACTTACAGCTGTTCTAATTTTAGCAGATTCCCAAGTTCAGATGGAAGAGAACCTGAGAAGTTGACCCAAAAGCCCTGCAAATGAACAAATAATAAATCCTAAACCTATCATCTGGATAAATTTCTCGTGTTCATCAAAATGCATACAGAATAATCTTGAATTAAGCAAAATTATTATTAAAGATTCTTTCACTTATCAGTTTGAGACATTAATGAAATCCATTTGACTAGACATTGCAAATATCATTAAATCAAAATTAGAGTCTGTAGAAAAACAAAATTAAATAACCGTTAGAAAAACCAAAATTAAAAAAAAAATTTCCACTTGAATAATTAAGAATTTAATAAAGTTAAGTAAATAACGTACAATGCTTTTAACTCGGTGAGATTTCCCAATTCCCTCGGGAGCTCCCCTGGTAAAGCATTGATGCCAATGGTCCTAAAAAAGAACAATTTTAACATTAGAGCTTATGTGTCCCAAGATTAAATACACAAAATATTATGAACTCCAATCAAATAGCCTTACAAGTACTGCAAACGAGTAAGACTTCCAATGGCTGGAGGTGGAGGACCCGTCGAGTTATTCTGGCTAAGATTCCTGATTGCAGTTTGAGAAACTTAACATTTTAATGAGATGGCTGCAGGTTCTTCTTTATTAACATTTGTATTTTCATAGACTAAGTCAAACATTTGTATTTTCATAAAATATATATATATATATATATATATATATATATATATATATGAAATAGATAAATAAGTTAGTTAATTGAGTTAAATAAATATTTTTAACAGTTTAGGCATAACTTATTTAATTAAATAAATTTTTATAAAAGTATAAACTTAACTTGTATAATAAATAGGACTTCCAAAAAACCTAAACATATAATAAATAAGTTAAACATAATAAGACAGAAAAGAAACTAACCCATATATGTGTCAGTCTAGCATAAATATATGTTTCTACCTCTTGCCTCCCGGGAATGAAAAGTTAACAAAGAGTGGGAAATTGGAAATAGTGAATACAGATCTTTTTAAAATATTTTAATTGTTTTATTAAAATTTTGAAATAATTTAATCAAAAATCCTGAAAATTTATTATTTTTATTTTTATTTTTATTTTTAATTTAAATAAATTTTTATTAATTAAAAATATTTAAGAGCTGTCTTTTTTTAATTATCCAGGTTTAAAAAAATTCAGTTTTAATTCAATATTTTGATTAAGTTAATTTTTTTTGCCTGGTATAGAATATAACAATCATCATTTGGCTCGACGAGGAATAAGTCAATTTGAAATTTAAACATAATTTAAATTTTGACATATATTATTAATATTAAGTTATGGAATTTTAGTTTTTAAAAATACAAAATTTTAAAAGATAATTTTTAATGTTTAAGTAGTAATATGATAATGTTTGTATTAATATTTTTTAATAAATTAAAAATTTTATTTAAATTGAAAAATTAAAAAAATTAAATATAATAGAATTTCTAAATTTGTAATTAAATTATTTTAAAATTTAATAAAATTATTAAAATATTTAAAAAAAATTGATTTTTTTAATTAAAAAAAATACAAGTCGTCCCTTCATGGACGACTTCGAACACTTGATTAAAAAACTCAAGTCTTTCTTTGCCATAAAATAAGAATTGATATGATATAGTTTTAAAATCAAATTATACTAATTCAATTTGAATCAAATTCAATAATTTTATGTTTTAACGCTTCCAAACACAGTTGACGAACTGTTAAAAATTATTTGGATATTGCCTGCCCAAAACAAATTATATGGTTATTGGAAGTAGAAAGATGTATATATGTATATATGACACCCCCACCACACAGACAGATGCACAGATGACAGAGTGAAGATCAGTGAGAAACAGAAGAATATCATATCATATATTAAGTGAAAAAAGCACACATCTTCAGCAGGATTTTTAGTCGCGTTTGCAGCTTGAGCTTGTGCTACGTTAACCAAGCAACCCAAGACAAACAGCAGCAACAAGTGTAAAAAGCAAAATATATGACAAAGATTTGATTTGTTAATTGTTTCTTCCTAACATTTTTTTTGTGATTTTTGCAGAGTTTAGAGATATTTTGAAGTAATTTTTTTTGAAGAAAATATGATTATATGAGCTTGGAGTCAAGTATTGAATGTTTAATCTCATATAATATGACCTTTATAGAGTAATTTGATGATATTTTGAATTATAGTAGTCCAAATCACGTGATTACAAAGCCTGTAATTAGATATGATATAGGATTTTGACTTTTATATTCAAGTTGAAGTTTAATTTGCTTCTAGAAAGCTACATAACCAAGGAGCAAATTTGTATGGCTCATAAAATAAATCAAAAAAGAATTTGAAATAGTTTTAAACACTAATTGGACGCAGGCTTTTATGATTCTAATGTCCAAAGACACCTAATCATAATGAAAGAGACATATAACAACTAAAAAGCTTACTCTTAGAAAGACTTGAGAGACAAATAGGGGTCTAAGAAGAGAAATTATCAAGCATACAAGTAAGAAGAAATTGAAGATTTGAAAATTCAAGATCTTTTCCACTTTCTTTCTTCTATTCTTTTTTGTTTTGTTATTGATGGTAGAACTTATTTAGTTTTTAGTTGTATTTTCTTTTTAGTAGCATAAACTAATTTAATTTTGTTTTCTAGGATTGCAATTAAACCCATATGTAGTTTGGATCTTTTAATTTCTTTCTTTCTTATTTCAATGCTCTTTTAAGTTATTTATTTTATCTTGATCTTAATGTTTCTAATTACTTAATCACTAATTAGATTGATTAGGTAAATATAAATTAAACTTCATAAAGGAAATTTGGGTTTAAGCCATAAATGAAATAACATATATTAAAGGTATTTGGATATCGAACGAATTGATTCATTTGTAAAATAAAAATATACTTGCAAACCAATGCAACTGTGATTAGAGCCTGTTCTTAATACTTTCTTCTTATATTTATTCTCATAGAAATATAGAGAGAAGAATAAAAGGGATAATTTTATATTTCCATTAGAAGATGCATATAAAAGAATTAGATCTCTAAGTTAACAATTCATGATCATTGGATAAGTTAAAAAAGAATTAAAGGATTTCAAATTAAGTGTTTGGAGAAATTATAATCCTAAGTTTATTTACATTAATTTCTTAGTTCTTATTTTACTTTTATTTTTTTTTGCATTTAATTTTTTTTATTTATTTAGTTATTCGGTTTGTTTGAATAAAATTAGGTTCGGATAATTTTATTATTTAATATTAATGGATACAATTATCTATGAAAACGATCTCTTTTCATAACTTTATTACTTGTTGTGATATGCGTATTTGCGTGGTTTAATCTGACAACAGTTATTAATATCTTGTCCAAGCATTGTATTAAGATAGATAGTATTAATTATACTATATTATCCATTACTTATACACTATATCAAACGAAGAATATACATTTAATTATTGAGTTTTGTTTTTAAGTTGCTCAATAGTAATAATAAATAAATTCTCTTTCCTTCACATATATTTATCACTTTGAAGCATGTGTTTAACAGTAATTAAATCATATAGTTATTAGTGCAATAACATGTGAATCATAGATAATTAGATTATGTTCTATGCTATGTATAACTTTCACATTCGCATTTCATTCTTTCTCGAGGTTTGCATGCCTTAGTTCCTTTCCATGTTAGTATTAAAATTTTTTGTATTTAGATTACCTCTGATTATGTATTTTACTATTTGTTAAAACTGATTGAAAGGTAACTTAATAATCTCTAAAGATCATATTTAATAATATGATCTTATGAGTTGAAAAATTATTAGTTTATTATGTTTTAAGTCTAATGTGTAAGTGTATTGTTTTATTTATAAGATTTTGTAACCTAAGGTCTAATGGATGAAAAATAAGGTTATTGATTGTTTTATAAAGATTAAGGCCTCTTCTTTATTCTTAAGCTCATTTTATGATTTATTGTCCTATGAAGAGAACACAGTTATAAGACAAGAAAAAAAAAGAAAGATCCTAATCTAAAGTATATTATTTTGTACAATATTTGTTCGTTTAGAATTTTCACAAATCTATCAGCTTTTTTAAATATGTAACTAATTTATTATTTAATTTAATATAAAAACATACTATTTATATATTTGACTAAATTTAACATGTTATATAAGAGCTCGTTATATCAAATTTATAATCTAAATTGATTAATTTTGATAAATTAATTTTATGTTATTAAAATATAAAATTGAAATCTAAGATGATTGTTTTCAATTTAATATTGGGGTTTTATTTTTCCTCCATGAATTTGGCTCATCTAAAACATTTCTTCCTTGTTCATGGTGGCTGTCTGCCATATGGTTGGAGCTTTGATACTTCTGGGATCCATGGATGGGTGCGTTTTGATGGATTAATTTGATATTTGAGATTTGAGTTTTGGATGGTGTTTTGCAGATGAAACACGTCTATATCGTGGCTTCCATGGCTTGAAAACTTGCTTCCGCCTCCATGGAAGCTGGCATCCGCCATTAATGGAGCTCTAAGCTCTTGGGTATTCATGGTTTGATGCGTTTTTTGTCCACGACATTGAGTGGAACCATGGGGCTTTTGATCCTTGAAGCGTTCCACGTTTGAATCAAGTGTTTTCATGGTCAGAAACGCTCTTATTCGCGTTCATGGTGGTTTGTCCGCCATTGACAAAGCTTCGAGCTTCAGGTGCCCCAATTTTGGCTGCGTTTTGACTTAAAATCGAAGTGGATCTTGTGGATTCTTGATTCCTTGCTTGAATCCGTGTTAAGTCGTAGGTTTAGAAGTGCTAAAGCTGTGTTCTTCCACGTCCATGGTGGCCGTCAGCCATTAATGGAGCTTCGAGCTTCTAGCTGGATGCGTTTTCTTCACCAAAAGGGAGTGGGTCAACTGGATTCCCACTCCCATCTTCATTTAGTGTGAAGAACGGCCTGATTTGGCCGGATTTGGGCTGAAATCCACTGGGGTTTCATGGTTGCCGTCGTGCAAAAGCAGGAAGAATATGAAGCTGGTTTTCCAGCTGATGCTCGCGCATGTCTATGGGCGCATGGGATGCGTGTAGCCCACGCGCGCGTCATCTTGGCTCGTAATTTTACCCACTTGTCTCATATTTTGTTCCCTATTTTTCTAGATAGGTTTTGTAATTTTTAAAATTACATAAAAATTATTGTGAATTTATGTTATTATAATTTAATTTTTGATATATTTAAAATTTTTTTTTGCAACTTTAATTTTGATGAAAATAATTTAATATATTGATATATTACTTTATAAGTATCATTTACCTTTGTTATTAAATTTGATCTTTGTACGCTCTTTAGACACCTAGTATATGAATATTTATAAATAAAATTTTATGAAATGAATGTTAATAAAAAAATTTTAATTATAAATGCATTGAATCATATGAGGTGTATCTATTAATATATGTCACTTTTCTTGGTTATTAAATTTGATAAGTACACTTTCTAATGTTTGAAAAAATTTAAAATTAAATGTTAGAAAAAATTATTTTTGGGCAATTATTTATCTCTGTTTAGCGACCCTATTAATATAATGGAGTGTGTGCTATCACAACGATTCTTTCACAAAAATTAGTGAGTTTATCTATTAAATAAATCTTTTGAAAATTCTATTAATTAAAGTGAGTATATGTCATTACAATAGTTTATTTACTAAAATTAAAGGAGTTATCTATTAAATAAATTTTTTGAAACTCTGTTAATTGAAATGAGTGTATACCATCACAGCGGTTTATTTACAAAAATTGATGAGGCTACCTGTTGAATAAATTTTGAGGATATTGTGTTACTTAAATTAATTTATGATTTATCTTACCGATAAGAAATTAACTTTTTAATTAATTTATTGTGATATGATTTGAGATAATTTTAATAGTAAAAATCCTTCTGCCCAAAGGTGTTAGATTTTTTAAGATTGTTGTTGTTATATGGTATATTCTCCACAAAAATTATATCTATATGTAATAAATCTCTATTTTAATAATTATTATTACTGTATATTGTTCATATTAATCATTTTTCTTGTTTATATCTTTCAACTGAAATTTTCTTTTTTCCTGACTAGCACCATTAATAAAATTGATTTTCTATCCGTTATAAAATTTATTTTATTTGATCATGTGCCTTGATCATGTTATTGAAAAACAATTTTATTTTAGTTTCCATGAACAAAATTGATATAAATGTGGAAATAATATAATAATTGTAAGTCAATGAGCCTTAAAAATTTGATTTTTCTAGAGGCTTCGTGTACAAGAAAAAAAATGATAGTTAGCTACTTTGGTAGTTATGCTATGTGGTAACCTTAATATTTAGAATTAGCATATGATTAAAATATATGTCTAGTTCTTTTAAAGTTGAAAACTCTTATGTATTATCGGAATATTAAATATTTAATTTGTTAATTTGAGTTTTAATAAGCAATAATGCTAACATGATTATTAATACACTGTTAGAAAATATTAATATAACTTTCTTTATATGATTTTATAAAAGAAACATTTAGTGTCTTGTAGGCATGAATATATAGAGAAGTAATTTTTTAGATAGAAATATCTTGATATTTTCTTTTGGTGTGTAATTATTACATTAATTTTTTATGGATATCTACATGTAAAATGAGGGTTATGTTTGCCAATAAAATTTTGTTTATAGAATGTGTGCTTTCATGTCATGTGGATTTTTGCTCATTTATGGAAGCACACGATACCTATTGGCTATTAACTCCTTGAATATTTTGTTATACCATAGCATTTAAATGTCCACTAAATAGATGTAAAATTTAAGTTAATTTCTTGTATTAGCAATGTCATGGGCTGGTGTTTGTCCATAAAAACTGTAATGTTAATGGTGAGAAGGAAGTTCATATGAAAATTGCTCAAATCATGTAAATTAATACATCGATCAATTATATGTATTTATTAATTGTTGATGTATTATGTGATAAAATTTAGTACAAATTTACATGTTTAAAAGGCATATAATAACTATTGTTGATTGCGACTGTATGTCAGTCAAGGGGGAGAATTGTGACATAATCATGTGTAATGTGCTAATTTTACATTGTATGTAGCATAATTTTTTGGTATTTTGCCTAGTATTCAACTTTGTTAAGGAATGTTGAATGAATGTCTGGTATTCAACTTTGTCAAGTAAAGTTGAATGAATTTTTATTTATACCATGTTATATATTTGATACGTTACTTATAAGGGAAGTTAAAGGAATATCATGATGATATTGATTATTATTTGTGATTTTTCCTATTTCTCTCATGTTATATTGATGCACTATATTATTTGATAAGTGTATGTAGAGACTGATATATTTTATTGGCATATTTCTTGCAATTTAAAGAGTATGAGTTGATTATTACTGGTATATTTTTTATTTAGATGGTGAATTTAGTTAGTGAAGTAAATGGTGACTATCATAGTAGCTCAGTTATTAAACTAATAGAATAATTCATGAAAACTTTTAAATGCTCTCGTTGTGGTCAAATTTGACATGTTTGGCTATTTTTATTTTAATTTTTTGAAATTGTTGTCTAATGATTGAATGTTATAATTTGCATACTTTGATTATGAGAATATGATTTTGTGAAAATTAAAACTTTTGTCACTTAGGTGATGTAATTTTATATGAAGAGAATGCTCTGTAATGTGTTTTTTGATAAACATGATTTTACAAAACTTTGTGTGAAGTTGAAAATGAATTTCGAACAGTAAATTCATCATGTTTTGGGGTCTATTAATTGATATGAATCTGTACTACCACAGTGACTCATTCATGAAGTTGATAGAGCTACCTGTCAATTTTGTTAAGGGATGGTTGTGTTGCTTAAATCAATTAGTGTATTTACCTACCCACAGGAGTTTATTGCATGAGTTGGTTTGAGCAGCATAAAAAAATTGGATATTGTGACAATGAAAATTCTTCTACTGACAAGTGTTGAATTTTTGCAAACTATTGTGTATGATATATATTCCCCACACACAGAGGAGTTTATATTCATATGTTTTGAACCCCTGTTATTTTTTCAGCTTCATATCATTTTTTTTTTTGAAAAGGGTAATTAGACTAAATTTTAAAGCTTTGTTTGTATAATCTTCAAGAATGGAAAACATATATATATATATATATATATATATATATATATATATATATTTGTATAGATATAGTTTCAATCATTATGGATTTATATATTTGTCTATGAAAATATGCTTAAGTTCATACTTAAGTGAGTTTTCTTGCACACAAATAAATGTTCATTATTGGAAAAGGGGGAGCTATAGTGTGTTTTGTGCATTATGCCCATAGGTAATTGCACGATCATATGCTTAAACTCCTATAAAGAATATAATTGTGCCCAATCAAACATTATTTTTTATATATTCCTGTATGTGTTCATGTTTATGTTATTATGCAAGAAACACAAGCATGAAAAATTGGATGGGAGCCAATTATTTTGATACTTCTAAAAGTATTATTTTTTGGATATGTTGTTTTTTTTTATATTTTTTACTTTTGCAGTGCATATATTATTGTAATAAGTTCGGAATTAGTCAATTAAATTGATGTGATTAATGTTTTCTTATTAGAGGTGTCTTGTAAAAGTATCATTTTGAATCTATTTCTAAGCCTAATAAATTTTTCGAGAATGATACAAGACATATCATTTCTTTTTCATTAGAGAAATGTGGGAGCACAATTTATTTGTTATAAATGTATGCTTTTGAATTATTAATCACATGTTGGTCTATGCATTGCATAAACCATTTTTTTATATTTTCTTTTAAGGCATTAGATTGTATTGTTAATATAAGTTTGGAATTATATTGTTAAATTTTTTTCTTGATCTCAAAAGAGATGAGAGTATCTGTTATACTCATGAAAATAGTCTTATTTCTATTCTTGGGCAAAAGTATAGCTTGGAGTTGAAATGTTTGTTATTTAGGACTAATTGTCCTTATTTATATTTTTCTTGTAATTTAGTTGATGGGATTGTTAATAATTGCAATAAACTTATTGTATTATTGTGCATGTTTCCTTGAGGATGAATAGAAGGCATTTGTTACGGATCTCATTTATGTGTTAATCAATTTACTTTTATAAAGAGTTGGTTAATGTTTGTATACTATATTATGATTTGAACATTCTTGATAGTTAAAGTTGTACTATTAAAGTTTTCATCAATAGTGAAGCTATTTTGGGTTAGTTATATTGTTAATCAATCGCATGCTTGAACCACGGTGGTTTGCATTTTTTATTTGATTGGTTACTGGAAATTGTTAAATTGTGATTGTAGATATTTTGTGTAATTGAAACTCCTATGATATCAAGAATTTTTCTATGGGCATATGATGGTAATGTTGTCATGAGAAATGTGACCTTATCATGTTATGATATTGTTATGGTACCATTTAATATATCTCAAGATATGAATGCTTTCTTGGAAAAAACATTAGTCTTTAGTGAGAAAGATGTTTTGTTTCTTTTATGAAAATGGTATTTCGTGAGAAACATGTTTATAATCTCTTTAGGGAGATTGGTTGTGTTTTCTTGAGAAAGCACAATATGGATCCATACACAATAGCATGAAAAGGATCACATACTAAGCTATGATATGTATCTATACTTGTACATTTGAGTTGTGATCATGCCAATAAGGTTATTGATTATGTGGTAAACTAGACTCTAAATAGTTTATCTTTGTTTATGACTCTTAATTGATGATTTTGTTGGGGCTCCTTGGTTATGTTTATGGTGATTGTAATAAGGTCATGTTTAGTGGTTTTCAAATTATTATTTTTTTTTGAAAAGTTGATAAAACTCAATCAATGTTGCTTAAGTGGGAGAATGCTAGAATTTTTGTATTTGTTTTGTCCTTGATTGTGTATTTTACTATTTGTTAAAACTAGTTGAATAGTAACTTGATAATCCCTGAAGCTCATATTCTATAATATGATCTTATGGGTTAGGAAATTATCAGTTTATTAGGTTTTGGGCCCAATGTGTAAATATACTGGTTTATGTATACAACTTAGTAACATAGGGCCCATGATAAGTAGAAACTAGAGTTACTGATTTTTTTAGCCAAAGTCCCCTCTTCACTCCTAAGATCATTTTATGATTTACTGCCCCATCAAGAGAACACAGCTACAAGACAGGGAGAAGGAGGAGAAGATCTTGATTTGGAGTACATACTTGTGTACAATATTTGTTTGTCTAAGATTCCTGGAGATCTGTCAATTTTTTTAGGTATGTAACTCTTTGCTATTTAATTTGATATTTTAAATTTTGTTATAGATACATATCGTCTATGTATGTAGCTAAATTCAACAATTAGAACTGCATAGTCTCTTCTCTTTTAATATTGAATATCAGTTGTTACTTAAAATTTCCATAGAATAAAAGTTGATTGGTTTCCAAATTCTTGACTAAAGTAATGAGATGGAAACATTTTGGCTCTAAGTTGCATGGGGACAATATTTTGGTATGCTTTTGCAGTTTTTGCTTCAAGGTGAAGGTTTCCATCTTTTTAGATTTTCTATTTAGTGAAGTAGTATATATTCTTGAAGTGTACCAAAAAAAAAAGTACATATTCTTGAGGAGGCTTTACTTGCCTGCTTGTAAATGAGCCTTATGAGATATAATCGATTGTGCTTTTAATTTACTTTCAAATTGGAAATATTGTTCCTATATTCTTATCGCCATTGAAAAATTTAGGCTACATCCAAGGTTTTAAATTGCGGTTGCGGTTGCAGTTGCATTATAGTCATAGTCGTGTTACGACTCTCACAGGCTGATGTGGACTGATTCGAGTTGCAATAACAGTGCATCGTGATTGTGGCGACCACCATGACCAAGATGTTGCAGTCAGCAATTTAAATCCTTAGCAATATCTATTGTCAATATTAATCATTGACTAGTGGTATCTAAATCTCATCATATTGATTGACCATTAACAATGGAAGTAAGTTGTAGTAATCATGAGCCCCATGAGATCCATCATCAATTATGGTTATCAAATCCACCACAAACTAATTCATCTGGTAAATCATAGCCTCCATGTTACATCTACGCAGTCTTTTTTAGCATTCTATTAATGAATAACTAAAATTTGTGTGCTTGAATGTTATTATTGTAATGGTCAATCTTCATTACTATTTAAGTTTCTACAAATGGATTCTTTTGTTAAAATTGTACATGTTTTAGGCCTTTTTTTTTTTTTTTTGCTTTAGTACTGGTGAATTGTTGTTCAAACTGTTTTAGTAATTCCATATTATTATTTTAGGATTTAAAATCATGGAATAGTCAAATCAAAGCTTAAAACACATTTGGACAAAAGAGGAAGATGAGGTGCTAATTGCTTGTATATTAGATATAAAAAATGAAGGAAAACTTATTGTTGATAATGGGTTTTAGAGTGGTTACTTGAACGCTTTAGAAGATATGATGGAGAAGTAGGGTTATGGAATTAAAGGTGTACCTCATATATAGTCAAGGCCAAAAACTATAAAAAGAGATTGGACTATAATTTATGATACAGGTATATGTAGGTAACACTAGTGGGTTTGGATAGGACAATGTTAAAAGATGTGTTATGGGTGAGAAGGATGTTTGGGATGCTTACATCAAGGCAATATTTTTTTTTAAAAATAGAATATGCTTCAAGTTCTTTTATTTGACTTGTCATTTTTATTTACTTGTGACTTGTGTAGTCCCATAAAAAAGGCAATTAGTTTTAGAAATAAGGAACTTCCTTAATTATTTTGGGGAGCTTTGCTTTATATTTGGAAAATATCATGCAATAGGGAAAATTGCACAAGTTGCCACTAACATACTTGAAGAGATGGAAGAGGAAAACACTACTAATACACTAGAGAATATTGAAGCCTTAATGTCGTCTGTCCAAGGGCAGAAAAATAATACAAATGAAGCTACATGATCGATGAAGAAAAGGAAGAGATGACAAAGTGAGGATAGCTTAGCAGGAGTGCTTAAAGAGGTGGCTGTGTCACTAAAAAATGGCCTTATTAAGGCAACTGAACAAGATGGTCATTATTTTGCTACAGTTGGGACTGAGGTTGCATTTCAAGAGAAGAGGGAATGGATATATTCAAATATTATGAATGTGATGGAACTCAACAAAGAAGAGAAGCTTACGGCTTCCCTCAAGATACCTAGTGATCCAGCATTGTTGACTGTGTTTTATCAAGTACCCGATGAAGATAGGGCAAATTGGGTGAGGCATGTCATAGATTAAGTAGATGCAGGAATGCAATGTAGATTTTTACTCATTTTCTCAACTTGTAATTGTTATGAACTTGAACAAAAAATGATAATTGATGTTATCACTTTGACTTTATATGTTTCTTAGCTTGTAACTTACTATCATGAATTGAATTTGTACGGGTTCTGTTATTGTACTCCTTGAATGTTAACAGTGAAATGGAGCTAGGTGTTTTCTTGCATTTTGTTGCAATCTGGTTGTCAGTGGGTTGGGATTGCATTTTACTTTATGGCGAGGAATCCGTGTTTTGAATGAGGCTAGTACTTGATACAATATAGGTAGTTAAGTAGTGCTGTTAATAACTTGGATTGTAATCCAAAGAAAATGGCATGGTTTTTATGTGAACTTTATTTCTTTTGAATAAATTGAACCCCCTATGCTTAATGATGAGTTAAGTATTGGTATAGTATTGGTACTCAAGTGTGAATGGAGGATCTTTATTTTTGATTTATGATGTAATGTTGTTTGAAAATATCTATTAAATCTTATAGAATAATAATGAGAAACAATTTGATTCTCATTGTATTATTTTATTAATTATTTTTCTATTCATTTTTAGACATTACTCTTATTCTTATATCTATTATGTGTAAACTCTTTTATTTTGTTTTGATTTATTTATCTATTTATAGATATCATGTATTTGAGTGGTCTTTAATAATGTAATTTTTAGCATTTTATATACTTTGATCCAGGAGGTTTTTATGTATAATTTCCATTTCAATAATTTATATGCTTTTCTTTTATCAATTTTATGTTCTATTATTTTTCCTGTTTGAATGTACTTATGAAAACTGAAATTAACTTGAGTAATAGATATATAAGTTATACGAGAAATGAGATTAGATTAGACTAAATTTTGTTCATAAATTAGGGATATTACGTATATAATCCATATTAAAATTAAATAAAAAAGAAAATATGTATAAAAATATAATAGTTTGTATAAATAAATATTTAAAAAATAATACTTTTATTTTATAATATGAGTATAGTCATTTTTTTAATTTCATTATTTGATTATTTCTAATATACCAAATATAGGAATGATATGGAATATCATTCCATTCCCAATCATACCAAACACAATATGGAAATTAACATTTCCTTCCATTTCATTCTTATTCCCACTCCTATTCTTATTCCCATTCCTTTCCTTCCCTTTCCATTATACCAAATGTGTCCGTAGGATATCTTAGCAACTCCCTTTTTTTCACTGATGTTCTAGTTCTAAGTTTCAAATTTCTTATTTCTTTCTGAAGTATCTTCTTCTCTTGGCTCAGTTGAGGACTTGATCCCCCTTTTAAACGATGTCACAAATATTCCAAGTACTGGAATTCAAAAGAGCACCCTAACTTTGTTCATTGATTAATTCAGAAAGTTGGTTTTGGTTCACATATAGGGTTCATTTTCTTGTTAAGTTCTAGATTTGACCAGGACTTGGTGGCTTCATAATTGGAGAGGGAATGTTAGTGATAAGATTTTGATATGCTCGAGACAAAACTACTAGCTTGGCACTATCTAAGAAGCTCATGTATGGTTGAAGGAGTGAAGGGTTCACACTTGACAAGTCTGCATAGTGTTTTCCGTATAACTGGGCTTGGAATTGAAGGGGATGGGCACAACTCAATGAGCCCTGTTGAAATACAGAAACCTTTGAGTTCTACAACTTGCAATTACAATTTACAAGCATTTATAAAAGTGACAAAATTAAAAACATCAATAAAAGGTGTTGTATCGTTCAATTTTTCACTTTCTGCATAATCTATAAAAGGACAATATATCCAAACAAGATTTCTCCATGTAAGGGGAGACAATTATCCATTATTGTTATTTGTACATCAAAAGTTTACACCTACCTTTACACCTTTGATGTGGCAAAATTATAATCATAATTCAATCCCTTTTTCTCTGTCCTCTCTCAATAAGCCACATAAGAGGTGTATAAGAAAAGTGTAAACTTTCAGTGTAGAAGTAACATTTTTAATAATCAATGATGATACTTATACACTAAATATTTACATCACTTTACTATATCTTTGATGTAGCAAATTATTAGCCACAAAAGAAGAGAGAAGAAAAGCTAAGTTGTGACTAAAAATTTGTCACTTAAAAGGTGTAAAAAAATATTGAAAGATTCTGCTATGCAAATATCATTACCAAAAAACATATAAGACAAACTTGGCTTTGGGGAAGCTAAAAGCCCATTCAACAATGCCAAACCCATGTTTGAAGTGATAAAAAGATGTATAGCAAAAATTGCTTTTGATCCTTTGTCATTGTGATTTCCTCTTTAAACCAAGATTTGAGTTGAAATAAGAATTTGTTGCTTGTGTGTTTATAAATGTGGCCGTTGGGAGATTTTATGGAAAATTTTTAATTCTCAACAACATTTCTAGCACTCTAACATTGGCCTTCAAAGCTTTCTAGTGAGCATATCTCACAATTGTCCATTGCTCTTTCATTCGAGGTTGCTCTCTAATGAGGTTGCTACATTGTGATCCCTTCAAGTACTAGATCGTGAAGGTACATAAAATATTATTTATGAATAGATTTAATTTTAATCTATTATCAGTATAAATATTTTTTTTATATTATCATTTAATAACATATTTTTAATTAATTAACTTTTTAAATAATTGTTATTTTTGTCAAACTTTTTCAATGATTTAACAACCTATAATTAGATGATAGTGCCAGACTGTTTTCACTAATAATGAATTAAAATTAAACTAAAAAAGTAATCTCAAAATGACAAAAGGACAAAAGGAGAAGAAAATCTCACTTCAAGTTATATGAGCCATACTATATGTATTTCTATAAAAGAGCAGATTTGTAGCCAAGCACATATCAAAATTTTCTTTGAGAACTTACGATTGTAATGAACAAACAAGTTGTTGCATGAGGTTCAAATTGAAAGGAGGTACAAAAATACAAAGCCTTTTCTTTGCTACAAAAAATGGATGGACATGGTAACATTCTTCATGAGAGGCATTTAAGTCCTGCAAGTGTCAAATAGCCTGTGTGACCTCTAGCTTCACCACAAGGTCTCGCCATAACAGAAGAAATAGGACTGCTGCATGTTGCATTGTCTCCATCTGAACACTGCCTCCTCTTGCAAGGAAGAGAACCATTAGAACCATCCACATTCCCCCGTAAGCTTTCCATTTTCCCTTCACGAACTTCATATGTGCGTAGGACCTCAAATGTCCTTATATCTTTTACACAAGCAAATAATTACATAGGAATTCTATCAGTGCCTATTCAAATTACCACTAGTTGCATAGATGACTTGAGAGAGAGAGAGAGAGAGAGAGAGAGAAGCACCTAAATTAAGCAAAATAGTGAGCCCAAGTCTAAACCAGAAATATATAGATAGAGACACAAAAGAAGAAAACAGGAAAGTACCAGTGAAGCTTGTTCGAAGCGTTTCACATGATCGTTGTACTTGCTCAACACATGGGGAGAATGAGCTTGTTTTAATATTTTTGCAGCTGAAGGAATAGCCTAGCCAAGGTTGGGGTAGATCCAAAAATACAGCATCAGCTAAGCTGGCAAATTCATTAGGAAATCCCTCACCCTCAATGTCCCTCACTCCCACACTGAGCAAGTTGCTTAGACCAGTCCTCTCAAAATCATCCCTACAAGGAAACAAGAAGGAAATATATGACACAGGACTACCCTATATTTCTATGTAACCCTTGTCAAACAAACAACAGTAATGCAATATACCTTGATAGTGACCATCTTAAGTGTACTCTCTCACGCAAACACAGACAAACGCACACATATTGTAATTATCAAAAGGTTTCTAAATTAGGATTTGTGGTGTCCTACATGACGCAACCCTTCAAAATAGCAGAGGTCTAGAAAATCAACTTGAATGGAAGCATTGACATTCTGAATAATGGAGAATCTGTTCACAAAATATATAACTTCGATTTTCATAAACACTAAACTACAATGCAAAGCTAATAAAATAAAGCAGAAGACATTGGCAAAAGCTAAATACATATTTATCAAACATCAGATAACAGCTTATACAGTATCTAAAGTGAGAATGTCAATAATCTCTTCATTGTTACCTAGCCGATTCAGCCCTTTGTTTGTGGAAATCAAATGTATAGACATTTCCTGTAGGAGCTACTGCCCTTGCGAATGAGGTAGTCAAAGATCCACTTTCAGTTCCAGATTCAAGAACCAAGCAACCAGGAACAATCTCCAAGTACAAGACAACAAAGCTAATATCTGCAATATAGAGACTCTTGAGTCCTGTGGCTTAACACTAGAGTCCATAATTCTGGCGTAGGAGCTAACTAGTACACAAAACCACCCTTATTGCTGAATACTTTGGACCCAGATCGCTTTCCTATCCAGTCTAAATGCTTAAAAACACCAAAACGATTTTGCAAGACCAAACCTCAGATACTTTTACAGCCTTCATGTTGTCATGCCTTTCATAAAGAATAACCAATCGCCAGTACTAATAGAGCTATTAAATGGTATCTTTTTTGCAGGATCACTGGCCAACGTCTTGCAATAACTCAGAAATCTTTCACTCCAGTCAAAAAGAACAAGTATCTGTCACCCAAAAACACAGAGAAACCAACAATATATGTAAAGCGTGTTGTGGGACTATAGTATTCAAAATTTACAAAACAAAAAACAAAAATGACTATATACCCTTATGCATTTTTGTTGTTGTTGTGGGGCATTCAATATTCGCTTGAAGCATACAATACCGGCATATATCTTTCCTTAGGAACACAAAAACAGATGGGATAACTAAAACGTTCAATTTAGTCCCAAAACTCTTACAAAAAATTTAAGCATAAAACAAGTAAAAAAAAAAAAAAAAAACCCAAATAAGCCCACACAAAAAAGACATTATTTCAGTCAAATTTAAAGGAAACAGGGGCCGAATGAATCAGGAAAAGACATTTTTTTCCTTCCCAGTTACCTTTGTTGCTAATTCCACCACCCCAATATGGATCAAAGAAAAAACGTTGAGGCAAAACTTACCAAAACAGCAGGTATTTGAGTTGAGCAAGCTCTTCTCTTTTCTCTTGCAATTTGGAAACTTTGGTCTCCAAATTCATGACTATTCAAAGTTGAGGAAAGTGGGAATGGCTTCGATCAAAGTTTCAAAGATCACTCTGTTGCAGTGCATGTTTGAGGAAGATGAACCTAAGGGTAAGAACACCGCCAATGTAAAAAAAAAAATATTATTTATCTTTTAAAATACTTTTTTTTATCGTAACTTTATTTTAAATACAATAAATAGTAAGTTTAATTGTAATTGTAATTTTTTATTTTTATAAAATAAATTATTTAATTTTTCTATTTTAAAAATGAATTTTTGATTCTTTTATTTTTATAAAATAAATAATTTTGATTCATCTATCATATACAGTTAAAAACTTGAGAGTATATTGATGTGATATCAAAAAATTAACTTTTATTTTTAATTAAGTTATTTTAAATACATATAACAAACATATGATTATTTGAATATTTAAATTGACATTAATAAAAATAAAATTAATAAAAAACTAATTTTATTATGAAAATTAATTTAATATTTAAAAAATCATGTTTGTATTTAATTAACTTATTTAAATGTAAAATTATTTTTTTAATGATGCATCATCATCTTTGTTAAATTATTTATAGTACATTGACAAATTTAAAATTGTATATTTTATAAAAGTAAAAGGATAAAATAGTTTATTTTTAATTTATTTTTAATATAAGAGTATCAAATTATTTATTTTGTTAAAATAAAAAGATCAAAACCGCCATTAAACCTAAAAAATAACAAGAAGAAATTCCAAAACTTAGAATTTGACCTTTTAGAAATTATTAAAAACTCATATGAATGTTACATTTGCTGCAAAAAAATGAAATTCTATAAAATAACAGTAAGAATAAAAATGAGAAATGATAAAGTGGATGAGAATCCTATTTCACTAATTGCCATCTTCAACAACTGCAACTAATAAGCTTTAATCTTTATGTTTCCTTTTAAACTATACTCTAGTAGATAGTGAAAACAAAGGTTTATATAGACCATTATACTAAAACAAAACAAAAAGGTTTATATAGACTAAATAGTTGGTCACAAAAATATGACTCAATAATTAATATCTCTCCTTCTGAGTTTGGGGAAAACGTACAAAAATAAATTAAAATTATATCTTATATAATTAGTATAACATTAAAAAAAAGTGAGGCCTAAAGTGAGGGCTTTGATTGCATCCCCTCCAGCTGGCCCTGATTAAATTTATTTGTAACATCATTTGATTACCGATTTAATAATTTCAATCATGAATCACTTTATTATCTAATTTTTCGGTTTGAATAATTTTTTAAAATATTAGTAAGTCACTCCTTTGATAAACAAGATATTGCCTTTAATTACATGCGTTCATTACAAGAACTTAAGATGGGCAGAGATTTAAGGTAAAAAATCTTAGGTTAAAGTAATGGCACCAACTCCTAGTTTCTCAATCAAGAAATAATTCTAATTTTATAATTATTAGTATTATGTGGGTGATCAACTTGTAAAATTTTCGTTAAGATGGAATTTTGGATTATACAGATGGAGTGGACTCTCTGATAAAAAGATCCTTAAAGTAATAAATGATTATCATGTCATAAAATGAAGAAATAAAAATAAGCATGCAAGAAAGCAATAAATCAAATTAACTATTGTAATACCCATTCATGAGAATAACTCTAGACATATACGAAGAAAAATATATAAATAATTTAATCAAAAAATTGACATACCAAATTTTTTTCGTATTATTACTCTAAAAATGACCAAAAAAATGACGCAAAATGACAACTGTCATTCCTACTTGCTTATTAAATATTGAGTAATCAACAATATCTATTGTCTAAAGTACTGCTAATTAAAAGTTACCGAGATTCTTATACAAATAAATAAAACTTAGCAAGATTCATATACCAAAAAGTGCCTAAAGGGCAGTCAAAAGAATCTCCATCTATGGCAACAACTCATTCGAACTGTAATCCTCATAAATTATAGCAGCTGTTTTCAATTAACAAACTCTAAACCCATCAACAAACATCAATATATATAACTAAACACCGGTAACTAAAACACAGATTGTCATATCACGCATAAGAATTAACATCTATAACACATAAAAATAATATGTCCATAAATATTTCAATAAACCACCATAGTGTCAAGTAATTTCCACATCCAACGAGCAAAGTTAGCACCAAATTCAGTAAATTCGAATTAGCTCAACTTCTAAACAATGCATATATACAAAAACTGATAAGCATACTTTACAAATAGATAATTTATAACAATCCTTAACTTTCCTATTTCCAAAATTCTGCAATCTATCACCGATGATAAATAATTGTCTCAAACACATTGTGCTCTTGTCTACTAATTTCATGACAAAAGTATCCCCTTCCCTTAACATATAAAGCTTGCAAAATTGCTTCCAACCAACTCCAATCTTAAGTTCATTAGACCTCCGAGAAGACACAATTAACTTGCACAAATAATCATCAAATCCACCAACCCTCAAAGTTAGATACTTATATCCTTGATTGACACAGTCCCTAGCAAAATCAATAGTGAGATACTACAACAAAAGAATAAAAGGAAAAGTTAAAAATTTCAGGTCTGTTTTACATTTAACCAATTATATTACATAAAAAAATTAAACAACTCACCAATTGGCTTCCTTTAACTATTGAAGCAGTCAAAACAATCCTACAGTGTAAGAGGATCCATCTCAGAATGTGAACTATCTTCACTGTCCTCATCCAATTCAGGATAATAAACATCATTCCTATCTCTGTCTAGTACCCTTAGCCTGAAGAAATTTTCACCGACATAGTTGAGCGACACCAGCCATCTATCTTCAATACGATAGAAAGATAGTAAATCTTTCCATCCATCCGTCAAAAAACCTCCTTCAGTGATCATACAGAACCCAACTATAAATGTGTTCCCTTTTGGGTCACTAATAAAAACCTCACTCCCTAAATTATTTCCGTAAGTTGATGTAAAACTATTGGACAATCGACCACAATTCTAACAAAGAAAACATAGACAAAACAATAAGAATTGAAATAAACAAAATAATAACAAATAATGCAGAATGTAGCATTGCAAATTCAATTAAATTAAAACCTTCTCCAGAAACACTTGAATCTCAAAAATAATCTTCCCCCTCCAATTGTTGTTCACTGGGAGAAAGAGGAATCCATAATGCTGCTTTCAAAGCAGTACAATTAAAAAATCATACAAAACAAATGGAAGTAAAAGAATTTCAAAACTGAAAATAGAAAGTGAAAAACCATACAAATAAAGAACAGCAATGGATGAATGCATTCCAGCATAAAGATTCACAGACATAAGCAGCAAACTAAGCAAGTATAGTCAAACAAAAACCTAATGCATTTCAGCATTGCAAAATTCATTTAAGAAAAAATGAAGAGAAAAGTAGCAAACAAACAAAACTCTAGAAACACAAAAATTTAATCATGTTAATTCCTAGAAGCATAACATCATATCAGAGACAGACCCCAGACAGACCATGAGCAATAGATGCTTCACAATGCAGCACATAAATTTTGAAATGAATGTTAATTCAAATGACATTTCTAGTTAGTATGCAGTCCTTAGAGTTTAGGCCAACAAGAAAATTTTCAAAGCAAATAACATAGGTGAATGTTAGTTTTCCGATTTACGCATCATATGGATGGATCTTATCTCATCGTCATATTTAGATGGAATGAACTTTCATAGGTTAATTATCCTTAAAACTATCTATCACATTTATTTGTCAGGTTTGATTTCTGAAATTAGATTGTACTGTTAAAACTGAGGCATATCTCTGTAATTAGCTAATGAAGCAAGACTCTTAATGGTCACGAAACATGCACTAGCTACAGACCATAACCATAGTAAACCATATGGGAAAATGATAACACAATTATTAGGAAATTAAAAATGGTCACTATGTGAGCATTAGTCCCTTGTACTGTTGGAAACATGTACATGCAACTTAACAATTAATAGCTAATTCAAGTAAATGATTTGGGTTTTCCACAATCAAGCTTCCATCTAAGTTAAAAACTTCTCAATTTTACTCTTGACTATACTTCCGTTGCACTAATAATATAACAATATCATAATATCATAACCTAACCCTAAATTAGTCACAATACACTTTTTGCTATACAGTGCGAATGTGAAAGTGGGTGGCAGTGGACAAAGAAATTGAGAGGGGAGGTTTCTGAAGAGAAATAAAGATATCTACAATAAATTTCGTAATATATCTTAGGCTCCCTATATTAGAAATTTAATATTGATCTCATTCTTTGGGTCACATTGCAAGAAACAATTTAGGTTGCATAAACCCAACCATCAATGGGAAAATTAAAAAAAAAAATTAAGAAAGAAGAAAGCTGGAAACTCACCCAACAAAGAGCAGGCTTCGAAGCACAGAGATAATTCCACCACTTGCCCAGAGAGATAATTCAAACAAAATTCAACCTGCCAAGACAGAAACAGAAGACAAAATTGAAACCAAAAAAAAAAATGGAAGACGAAGTTGCGTTGTCTTAATGTCATCCATTAGAGTAGAACGAAGTTGCACATGTGCTAACAATGATTTGGTGCTCGTGACCTCAAAATAGATTTCATTCTCTACAAGATCTTAAAACTTCTTCATTATTGGCTTTCTAACTTCATCTATATGCGCAAGAGTACCCATAGACTCTCTATTCAAGGCATCATCAACCACATTTGCCTTTCTTGAATGATACAAAATTATGCATAGTCTTTTAGGAATTCCATCCATCTTCTTTGTCTTAACTTCAAATCTCACTGCTCAAAATGTATTTAGGACTCTTGTGATCATATCTAAATCCTGTGGTAAAAATCCAAATAATGATGTCACATACAAATTAAAAATTCTATCTACTAAATCTCCAAAACAACCATTTTCATTGGTAACTCAACTTATATACTAATAGACTATGTCACCTCTATAAATTTAGCAAATCTTTGTTACTACCATATGAAGTCCAGCATGGTAAATTTTCAGTTTAAACTTTATCTGTTTGACCTCCTATCCATTTCTAACACAGTAAGCTACATTCCACCGAGGCAACTCCTAATCCTATTAGAATAGAACCTAATCACATACTAACTTAATGAAATGCAACTACTTATCATATAATTTACAAATTCCATCTTGCCATAGAAGAGATTTAACTCTGGAGAGTAAGTAACAATAAGAAGCCCCTTAATTTATGTTAGAACAAAATATCAATTACTATAACTTGACAAAAGTTGAAATCATTCCAATGCATAACTTAATCCACTAACCTTAACGTCAAATTGTCACCCAAATCTCTTATCATTCTTAGTTAATAATTTTTCCAAACATAATTGAGATTAAATTAATGCCTAAGAGATTCACCTGTTACCCACTAATTGATCACAAGCCTCAATAAATCAACAAAAATTGCCTTTAATCCAAAGATTATTTTACTTTGCTCTAGCCTTTTTTTTTTTTTTTGCCTAAAACTAATCTAGCTAAAATACCTCAATGCTCATAAAATTTTTTAGCCCCTTTTCACAACATATCTAGATTTATACTAGTCAAATTTTAGATTTTAAAATTTAGCAATACTTTCTTCAAATAATGCCCAAGCTAAGCCCATAAGTCTATAGAATATGCACACCATTAGATCCCAATCAAAATGGCTTTTGTCCATTTTAAACAGTTTATCCTTGTAATATAATAGAGCAACTAAACTAAATCTTAATAGTATACCTCCTCAAGAAATGAAGCTTAAGATATTGAATGAAAATCATAGGGGGATACTCTAAACAGAATTTAGCATCTTGCACTTAACCATTTTAACACCAACATCTAAAATATATTCAAACTTCATACTGTCCATTGTACTTTTTGTTTCTATCTCGTTCAATATTGTACACCTCTAACTCGAATCATGACTTCAACTAGTCATATCATAGCTTAGATTAGACTTCTCATATTTCACCATATTATAAAAATAGTTGAAGATTACTATACTTTTTCTTCTTCCTTCTTCTTGTTTAACCCTTCTAACATTGATATCTAGGAATAAGTCTTCCTTGAATGGTACTGTCTTATCATGGTTCTTAAGCACCACCAGGCATATGTACAACCAGTTCGACACTTGATTTATGTCCTTTCAGCTATATAATGTCCACTTAGATTAATAGAATAAATGCTTAAATTATGTAAGCTTCACCAGCATTTGCCATCTATACACTACAAACATATCTCTTGTGTGCTACAATCATGCTTTTCCTTTTCTATAACCTAAATAATAATTTTTGAACTTCTAAGATTTAAATGTTCTAACTCTATTTTTCCATTCTATTTTTTGTCATAAATTCAAACACTGTACAAAGTATAACCATAAAAGTATTTATTCTCTTACTTATATTTTAATTACTATTGTAGATCTCATGAAGACCTTACACCACATCCTTCGTTATAATTAAGATTCTTCTCTAATTCAACTTTCAGAGCTCACTCAATGTCCAATAACCTAAAAGCTTATCAAAAAATAGATTTTTGATTCATATCTTTAACATTGCAACATGTAATGTCACCCCAAAATGTCAGTCACTTGACTTCTTAATGGTAAACCACATTTTCCATCTATTGCTTTCAGTATAACATGACTAAAACTAAAATATCTTTTAACATTAACCATTACTCTTGTATCAACCTCTAGCCACATCTCGCAATCAAAACGTCACAAACACAACCATCCTGATTGGAGAACAATTCAAGCCTTTACATATCCATGCTATCTCATCAACAAAGCTTTGCAGATCCTCCTGAGTGTAGAATCCGTTAAAATTAGGGGAATTAAATCCCGTAAACTCAATCAATGAAACCTTAGTCCTTTTAGGACGTACAAGTTGTTTCTCCTTCTGTCTTGCCTCTTGAAGAGGCTTTGGATTCACTTGAGTTTGCTTCCTATGTTATTGTTGCTGCCTCACAACAACATTCACTAATTCTATGTTGTTTGCTGCACTGCCTGCATCCTAGCTACCAACTAAGCTAGCATTGGGTCACCACATCTAAATCTAGGAATTTCAACATCATGCACTCCACTAATAGCTACATGTTTACCCCTACATCGATCGCAACCACAACCACAACCACACTCATGTCCTCTCGTGGGGGTGTGAGATCAAATAAAAGCCTCATCAGAAATTATCCTCCTAGAAAGTCTAATCCTAGGTAGCGTCCTCACTTAGGACAATAGCATGATTAGACAAGAATATCAAGGAAGAATGTAAAGACAAGGATATAATTGAATACACAACTCAGACAAACAACTTTAGTTTAATAGATGGGTGGTCATAGCTTATTGCATGTAAGTTGTGCTCGGGTACACAAGCTACAAACAAGATTATAAAACTACCTGATTATGCATCTCATAGGACCTAGTAACAAAGCTCTGATACCAACTTTGTCATGACCCAACTCCTAATCGTGACCGGCGCTCTAACTAAGGTAATTAAATACTTACCTAGTCTGACAAGCCTGACACAAATGAAACTAACCAACCAACATAAATGTCATAATGAGGCTATCGAAAATCCAACAGAATCTCCCCTAAATATGGATTAACACAAAATTTAACATAACCTATAAAGTGCTTTAACAAAACAAACATATCACCAGACATATTAATAATTATATTGATATATACCAAATCTCCATTGGTTACCAAAAAAAACAATAAAAGGAATTACATCTCTATAGACAAAATCAAAGAAAAACACAATTCTATCCCTATAGCTATAAAATACTAGAGTCCAACATATTGCAAGCCACCAACAAAAAAAACGGGGCTTACCGAGAGACAAACTCACCTGGGAGGAAGACTACAAATCCCAAGAGCCAACTACTGTACCACTTACTGATTTGATGGTAACAATAAGAGGAGTGAGTCATACAGACTCAGTGAGGACCTAACAAATACAATGGCTCAAAAGGGAAACAAGTACGAGAATAAATAATTCGTTTAACTTCAAAGTAATGAAAGAATATACTGACTTAATAAAGCAAAACTCATAATAGTAATATAATAATTTTTCAGTTACCAAAATGTACATAGGTATAAAGTTTCTAAAAAATCAACAATGTGAGTTTCTAAAAGAACTATAATACAAATTGGAGAGATATCTCAACCCAACAATTAAAATCTCATAATCATCATAAGCCAGCGGTCTTGCCTCACCTGACACAAATCTTATAGCTAAGGTTTGTTTACCCTAAAACCATATCAAGGGGCTAAGAGTCCACTCACCCAATAGCCAAGTAAATATTATCTCAAGCCAGGAGCCTTGCCTCACCTGACACAAATCTCATGGCTAAGGTCTGCTTATCCTATAGCCATGGAAAGGGTTAAAGGTCTACTCACCTAATAACTAAACATATATCATCTTAATCTACAGTGTGTACGTAGGCTGCTATATCTCTTCGCTAACTGCAAACGGTATTCTAACACATAACTCATAATGAATATTTAAAACCATTTCTGATAGAACGGAATCAAATATTTTCGTTTTTCAGCTCTTTTAATAAAATCAAATCACTTTTAGAAGTTTAGAATTCAGCACTTTCCACTCAACTTTTCGTAAATATAACTTTAAATAACTTATAAGCGCAAGGGCATAAACACTGTCATTGTAAGAAAAAAGAAATTTATCATATAAAGCTACAACTTCCAACATGAGATTCCTCTTCAAGTACCTTTATACTTCCACTAATATTTTAAACATAAAAAAAAAAAAAATCTTGCTTCCCAATGATAAAATTTGACACTTTCAAAAATAAATAATCACATAACTAGTATTATCATAAAAGTCATTAAAATTTAAATATCAAATAGTATTCCAAACATTACTAAGGAATTAAACCAAGGCAGTATATATATGAAAATATTTGAAATACACCATAATGTAAATTATCCACTAACAGTCTAGGAGCTTAGCCAAAGTCTACTCAAGGCAATGTCAATGCTCAACTCAAAACGAGAGGAATGGTCTTTGAAGTATCTAGTACCAATAAAATATTATAATAAATTACCATAGACTAAATTGTAGTTTCCATCATGTCATAACCATTTCTAAAAACTTTTCATACCATCCACTTCAAGCCATAACCTTAAAACTTAGGATCACCAACTAGATTATCAAATTTCAATTTATGGAAGCTTTAGAAAAATTATCCTAAGTAAGAATAGCCATGGGGAAATAAATATAGATAAAATCTCCAAATTATAGGGTTTAGGGTTTTCATCAATCCATAAGAACTTGAAGATAAATAAAAGATTTGGCCTACCCACAAAGTCTAGAAAAACTCCAAACTTTTAAACTCTTATATTACTCCTCAAAACTTCAAAATATATCCATTCTATGTTGGCAAGACGATAGTATTGGAGGATATCATGGCTAAATAATACAAAATAAGTAAGAACCCAAGCCTAGAAACTCACCTTAGCCTCAAAATGCAAGTGGATTTAAGCTAAGATGGAAAGGAGAAAAGAAATGGAGAAGCCAAAGGAAAGGAGCATTGCTGGCTTACTGCTGCACGAAGAAGTCTGTTTCCTTCCTTCCTTTTTTTGTTTATGCAAGATGCCCCGAGATGTTGTTTTTATTTTGCTTCATTTCTTTCTTTCTTTCTTTTTAAACTAAGACTGGTGGGATCCACTAAGTTATAATAAAATAAAAGGAAAAGAAATGGGACATGGCATCGAAACGGGCATTACAATATTTTCAATTTGGTCTATTTTACAATGACATAATTATTACAAACGTATGAATTATATTTTACAAAAAGAATTTTAAATGGATTAAAGTGAAAAATAGTTTGTTTAACTTGTGTTTAAGTGGAATTTTCCCAAATAAAAAGAAATTTTTTTAACAATTATCTTAAACATGCTGAGTTGAATCACTTGATGCCTATGAAGATCTCTTACCATACTCTCAGTCCACACCAATATTACAGTGCACATATGTCTATTGGTAAGTATTTAAACCAAAGTTGAATGGTAATACTAGTATTTCATGCAAGCTTATAGGTTGTGTTTGAAATAATTAAAAATAGATTTGATTTGATTTGATTTAAATTGATTTAATTTGATTTAATTTAAAAATCAATTCTTATGTTTGTAACTTTTTATTAAAAAAAAAGATTTGATTTGATTTACAAATCGAAACACTTCAAAGATGATTGGAATTCATTTTGTTTTTGTAATTTTCTTTATTACTCTTACTAAAATTAGATAAGAGAATAAATTAATAAAGGTATACTTGTCAATTGAATTAAAATCAAAACAAATTCATTCAAATCTAACCAAATTTGAGTGAATTTCTAAATATACATAACTTAAATCTAATAGATTTCTAAATCAAATCAATTCCAGTGTCATAACTTTTCAAACATAAAATTTTATTTACAAATGAAATTAATTATAAAAATTTATCATTTCAAATACACGCAAATCGCATGGTAATTTAATGTATTAATTTAGTATTTTATACCACAATACATATCATCACATTGTTAAATTTTCTCTTATTCTTTCGCTATTATTTCAACACTTCAATATCAATATCATTTTGAAAATAGAATATGCATGAATACAGTCTCTCAAGTTTATCAAAACAAAAAAAATTTCCAATGTTGATAAGTATCATAGGCCATATTTGACATGATACCTGAGATGTTGCCTTTAACATGCTTGCAGTCCACACAGTGGTGGAGCTAGGATCTTGAGGTCAGCGGGGCCAACAAATTTATTTAAAATTTAAATATGTAATAAAAATATTAATCATAAAATTTATAATAGTAATTTACTAAGAATATATTAACATATATAAAGACTAAAAACAATTAACTATTGTAATTTTCATTAAAAATTTACCTTTTATAATTGTCTTCTGCATGACTTTATATTTTGAAATTGTTGAATAATAAGCTCACTGTCTATGCTATTAAATACATCTTTTTCAATATAAGTGACCTAACAATCATTCATCCATGTATATCCCATTGAGAAGAAAGTTAGTGTTCATTATGAGAAATTAATTATCTTTAAAGGAATTTATCCATAGCCTATTAAAAAGAGTAAAAAATACAAGTAAAATTAAGAAAAAAATACAATTAGAGAGAAGAATGCGCTAACTTTTGTTTGATGAAATTGTGAGTTTTTTATGATTAAAAATTTTGAATAACTTCATCAGCCTCTACCAAAATTCAAAAAGGAGAAGAAAGAGAGCTTGGTTTTATGGGAAATAGGTGAGATGAGAATTATTAGAGAGCAAAGTATTACAAATTATAGATAACCTCAATTAAAAAGAAAAAAGAAAAAAAAAAGGGAGGGAAAAAAACAGAGTGAAAGAAAAAATAGAATATGTGAGATATAATTTTGATATGATTAGTGTAAATAAAATTTTTATACCTAATCAAGAATATTAGTGGGGTCACATTTTAATAATTAGAGTAGGAACTTTATAAGTAAAAATATTATTTTAATTATTTTTTTTGAAGTCAGGGTGAGCCCTTCATGACAATGTGGCTCCGCAAGTGAGTCCACACCAATGTTTCAATGCAAATATGTCTCTCGTCAAGCATATAAACGTATGTTGAATGGTAACATTCCATGCTATCTTATAATGCAATTTGGTCACTTAGTGGTTATTTACATTACAAATCAAGCAAGCATCTACTATACAGCAAAGGACTAAAGCACATGAAGTAGTCACTAAAAGTAAAAGAAAAATGGAAACAAAATTTTAGGAGCACAGGGCATTCTCATCCTTGCACAGATGATCAAGAACCCAAAAGAAAACACCAATTCTTACCTACCCTCACTAAGAGTCTCATGGAGGATGGCTTTAGAATCATTTATTGGTGAATGGTCTGCTGCACCACCCAATATGCTAGTACTTGCTGAAGAATTGTAATTACTTGTATCTGACCCTTTGGTTGCAATGCCAGTCATCAAGCTAGTCACACCATCAAATTTCTAGTTAGTCAAATATACAGGTCTTGAAGTTACAGTACTTACTTCAATGTCTCTTGAAAGCATTGCCACGACACGGGACATTGACGGCCGTAATGATGGTGATTTCTGAGTGCACAAAAGAGCTATCCCTACCATTCATTTCAGTTCTTCCTCGTTGAATTCTGATAGTATAGGATCTACCAGATCGATTACATAGTTTTTTCATGCAGATGCCAAGCTTGAGAAAAAAAAATCAAATTAAAGATGCTAAGTCCTAAAAATAAATAACTAAAATGTATTAAGTAATTTGAATGTTCAATGTGAAAATTGAAGGTGTCAAACATGAGGGAATCATTGTAACAAAAAAAATGATGGAATCAATCCTAAATTACTTTTTATAACAATTACATGAGTCAACTGTCATCTACATAGCATAAAACATCTCTACTTTCTACTAATCCTTAGAAGAACATTACTTTCATATGCTAGCAAGATTGTCCTTCTGATAATTAAAAAGGAAAAAAAATATAACACTAGCTGTTTATCCCATGACAAATCATCCGATATAATTGAAAACATGTTTTTTAAATAATGTGTATGACATTGATAGGGAGAGACCATTTATTTATAAATCCCAATTTCTAGATACTTACCTAATAAATATGAAAGAGTTGATTAGTCAAGATAACAAGAGATTCCCACTATAGTCATTACATAATGATGATGATATAGATAAAAAGCATGGTGTCTTAAAAACTTTCCTACCGACCAGATGACTTTTAAAGTGAGGTTTAATCCCAACCAATTATTCTAACCCAAGTGCTCTTATAATCTCTTACCTCCTCATCTCTCATTATAAACTAATGTTGTCAAAAAATGTATATTATTGTCATATCATGTTGATCATTACTATATACTAATAGGTTAGATTGCAGCATGGTCATGTGAACATGAGAAAAGAATATCATTCCATCTCTACTGGCTTAAATTGATACTAATAGGGAAGAGACTCATCCATATTACATAGTTTACCACATATTATGTAACAAGAAAATTAAAAAGAAGAGAAAATGTTACATCTAAACACTTGAACAATAAGTAGGGATGTGGAAAGAGACTATTTATTATCATAATAAATGCAGGACCAAATTATTTAGAAGATGCACCATAAATCAAAATGACATTTTCTGCCTTTTTTAAGATATATAATATAGATATAATTAAGATAAATGCTGGGAACATTTTACTTGACCAATAATCATTCAGTTCTATGGAAAATTAACATTCCTATGCAGGAGAGGTAGCAAGATATCCACAACACCAAAGGAAAACACATCCGCTTTCTCAGTAAGGTGTCAACGCATTGCATACTCCGGTGCAAGATATCCACTTCATCACGAGAAATTGAGTATGTCTATAGTTTAGTGTTAATTAAAACAAGATGACTAAGTGAGACTTATACAAGATGATTAAGTGTTAATGACTTACATTGTCTCAGCCACTCTTGTGCTTATATGGGTCTTTATATCATCATATAATTTGTCCAAGCCAAAATCAGATATTTTGGGGATAAGCTCATGATCAAGCAGGATATTACTAGCCTTCACATCACGGTGTACAATACGGAGCTGTGACTTTCCATGCAGATAAGCTAAACCTCTTGCTACACCCAGCAGATATCATAGCGTGTGGACCAACTGAGGTTTAAACAATTTTCCACTCCAAACAAGCCCATTTGTCCTTAATTATAAACAAGAGAAATTGAAAGGGAAAGGAAATAAGCATTCAATTCATACATACACACGCACACACAAACTCACACACAAGAGAAGAAATATCATCGTCATACCAAATAGTGCTTGATCAAGACTCTTGTTTTCTAGATACTCGTAGACAAGAAGTCTTTTACTCCCATCAATACAACATCCACATAATTTAACAAGATTACGCTGTTGCACAGTAGATATCGTAGCAATCTCAGTTATGAACTGGCTCTTTCCTTGATGAGACCCTACAGATAGTTGTTTCACAACAATAATTGTTCCATCATTAAGTTTCCCCTATAAGTACAAAAAGGAAAAATGTTATTATTTAAAAAAAAGGATTTAGTTATGATATTATGCTCAAATGTTGCATATTAGAATAAATCTTTACCACTTTCATCAACAAAATACACCTGAGAGTTGCTCAAACGTTGCATATTAGTATTATTTACATCAGTATTGACAATGATAGCCTTTTATGGCAGTGGCACGTAACCATGATCTGTAATTTTTGCACAGAATATTCACCTTATAAACAGGTCTAAAACCTCCCTCTCTACGCTTCTTGTCAAGATTAAAGTCATCTGTAGCATTCCTTAACTCAGAATAGCTGAAAGTCTATGGATTTGTATCAATACATAAGAGCTTTGCAAATTAAACATGAACAAGCTTATGGTTGGAAGAGCATAAACAAATTGTGTTTAAGATGGAGATGGTGCCTCATTTTCTATTTATTCAAGTTGAAAAAGTTGCACTGTGACGATCTGTAAAAAAAAAAAAAAAAGATTTGGGACAAGTTTTTTTCAAAAAAAGTGGGTTAAAAAAAAAAGAAAGAGAAAGGGTAGTTATTTAAGTCCCACATCGGAGAAAGAAATTTTATATTGTTTTAGTTTTTAGTCCCACATCAGAAAACTAGTAAATTCTTTCCCCTTAGGAATGATTATATATACACCCTAAGGTAAACAAGTTCAATTACCTTTCCCCTCTAGGCTCTTTGTAAAAAGAGTAAGATGTTCTAGTAAATTTTGAGAGCAAGATCTAACGTCGAATTAAATTTTGAGTTATTTTTGCTTAAGCTAGGTAAGTAGATATTTTATTTAGTGGCATTTTTTAATGTTTTTATTTTATTTTTTATTTTTATTTCATGTTATTTTTTTTTATTGGACAATTTTGGATAATGAATTTAGACTTTAGGACATAAAAATATTTTACAATTTATGAATTTAATTGGGAATATCCATTGTCTATTATTGAAATTGATATTTTTTCCATTGTTATAGAACAATATAGAGAACCTCCAGTTCATTGAGGTGAATCGTTGGAGGAGGACCCAATTAGAAATTGATAAGTACTATGAGTGATTATTATTTGCTACATGTCTATTTGTGATTTTTAAATTTAGAATGGATTTTAGAATTTTTATTTTGAATATATTAGAGTCTTAGATACTCTTGGGACAAGCAAAATTTTGGAAGACTCACATTTGACTTCTGAGCATGGTTATAATGAAATAATGAATGAATTGATAATTTTTTTGATAGAAAATATATTTATAATGATTTTAGAACAATTATAATAATTGTTTCACATATCAGTTTTGAACTAATGATGATCATTATTATAGACAATAGTTTTTGAACTATTAATGGCAACTATTTCAAAATATGGATTGACGATGTTAATTATTATTGGCAATAATTGCTTATGAAAGCATATTTGAAAATTATTTTTGAGTGAGTTTTATAATGTTAGAAAATATTCTCTTTGAAATAAGATTAATTTCAATAAATTAGAATTTTTATTTTCACATGGAAAAGTTATTGTTTTACAAAATATAATATTTTTGTAAATTATTTTTCTAGGAGAAAATCATGTCAGAATACTGTATTTAATAGCAGTAGATGTTACCCTAGTGCACCTAAGATTAGACTCCGCAGAGGATATGCTAACTTTGTGTTACGTTAGTAGACGTGAGTTAATTATAGATTTGGAGTATGAGACATGAGTTAGTTATAAATTTGGAATATGACGCTCATTAATCCAAGCCTTGGGATTGAGATACTAACTCTGTGTTAAGTTAATACACATGAGTTAGTTTTATATTTGGAACATGATGCTCATTTATACAAGCCTTGAGCTTCTCAGTTTAGTTAGCTTACCCTTTGAGTTGTGTGCTCGATTTGTTCTAGTTCTGTTTGATGAATTATTCTGTTTGGATTTTATTCTAAGTAATTTTCTCAATATTTGATATTTGTTATTTGAAATTGTTTATTGACTTTAACTCTTTGATATATATATATATATTAATAAAATTTATAATGACTGATTTAGAACTCTTATATTTTAAAAAGAATTGTATTTGCTAGTTATATTTTTCTCAAGTATTTTTATTTAGTATTATTTGGTATATATTATTTTGAAAAATTATTTGGTTATTACTCATGAAAAACTCGTGTCCCCACTTGTCCCGTTTCTAATGTTATAAGTATTAACTACTCACTAAGTTGTAAACTCACCCAAATCAATGTTATATGTTTTTTCAGATAAGGGAAAATAAATTATTTCTAGTTTGGCTCCGCCGGCTTGATCGAGGGAGTTTCAGTTGTTTTTAGTGAGGTCTACACATTGTTCGTGTTGGCAAATATGAACATTTTTGTTCTATTTATATTGGATCTAAAAGCCTTGCTGGCTAATACTCTTAGATATGTTCTATTATTTTTACAAGTAAGATCCTTGTCAGTCTGTTATATGTAGTTATTGATTTGATTACATTATGATATTTTTATTTTGGAATAAATTGTTGGAGATTAAAATTCACCTATCGGATATTACAAGTCTGAATTCATTCTGAAATAGAGTATTTTTTGAGGCCTGGTGGTGGCTATTTGGATTGTCTACTCAGAATTACAGGTTTAGAGGCTTGTATGGCTTGAGTGAGCCTATAGTAAGCCCTTGTCATACGCCGGTCATGGACCCGTAATTCGGGCCGTGACAGTTAGTATCATAGCTTTAGGTTATGCTTGTAGATAATGTAGCAAGTGTTTTGTAATAGTATTGAAATTAATGTATGAACCTAGGCATACTCATGATTGAGATGCTATTAGAGACCTATTAGGATGTCTATTGTTTCTTGCAGAAATTTTGAATTAGTAGATTTCATTGATTGTTTATGTTATAGAAAAAGTCAAAGTCTGATATGGTTGTAAGTGCAAGAACGAAAATCTATGGTGAAATTTTTTTCATTTAAGTTTATACAAGATAACTTTGAAAAGAATGTGTTGATACTGGTTGAAAGTACTTAAGTGATAGAAACAATTTTCTTATTAATCTAGTTTATGAGAAAGGCTTATTTCAAATATGATTATTCAAAAAATAAGAAGTAAATGAGTACATTTGAGGAAAAGTTTGTGTCCTATAGTTTGAATATGATACTGACTTAGAAGAAAAATGTGACCAGAATGATGTAGAGAATACACACTTATGGTCACATATGAGTTAAAATGTTAAATTATGGTTGGTGACTAATTTGAATCATCGAAGAGGTTTATTTAAAATTGATAATTTAGGATACTATGCCCTGCTATGATATAGCTACTTCTATAAACTTCCAAATAAGAGTTGGTGTCTAACTTGGGTAAATATGTCAGCCCATAGTTTATGTTCTATTTGTGACAGATTTGAAATATATTGAGCATATCTTTATTGGAAGGCCATTGTAGGTGCCAATGTAATAGATTTGATATAATGTCATTGTAGGTGCCAATGTAATAGATTTGATATAATGTTTATAGCAAACATGAATACAAATATGCTATAGATTGAAAGATTTGTTTATTCAAATTTTGATAATTTGAAAGATCCTAAACATGCTAAAGTGTTTGGTTTAGTTTAAGTGTTAGATAATTATATAAGGATCTAAATGTTAGTTGAGGTATAATGTAGTATCTCATGATTAGATATATAAATTGTAATAATTTTAGAGATGCTTATCAAAATTAATTTTGAAAGTTTAATTGATGAGTCAAATCAGTACTACTGCTTTGGAAAACATGAGTAGTTTAGCAATGTTATTTATGGTTTGACATGAAAATGATAATGATTGGTGAAACTTTCTTCTCACATAAATGCTACTATTTTGAGATTTAGTTATGAAGTTTTCTATTAGCTAAGGAGTTATAAATATTTCATTTAAGAGTTAGGAATTTTTATTGATACATTATATGGAGTAAAAAGTTCATAAATAAGATAATTGGCTTGTGATATTATAATCGCACAATGTGGTTTTGATTCTAAATCCTGTTTGGATAAACAATGTTGGAAAATTATAAATTTACCATTTTATTCTTGGATACCCAAGAATAAGGATTTAAAACTGTCTCTTTTGGTACAAGAGTAGTTGATTAAATAATATTAGTTTGGCATATAGATGATGTTTAATTTATACTTATATAAAGTCTGTTGAAAATATACTCATATTAAAGATAGAGGCCTATGAATGAGACTCCTTGTTTATATTTCCTAGAGAAGTTAAATGTTATGAGGTAATATATTTTTGACTCTTGGTATTGAGAAGTTGTGGAAGTGACATAAAATAGAAAGATATTGCTCACTTAGGATGCAAAAACTCATTGATTGTTAAAGGTTTTTAGATATATAGCCTTGCTTGGCCATGTGTGGAAAAGTATAAGGATCAACTGAACAAGTTATATTCATTTTAAAAATATTTTAAAATCATTGTAACTTCAGAATGATTTTGTTTAGCTTCCATTAGGTTTTGTTAGAAGTATGCAAACTATTGGTTAGTAAAATTGAAGACTTGATCAATCAAAATTTAAGTTCAATGGTTAGATAATGTTATTATCAATATAAGTAGTTAATCCCTGTGATTCATGGTTTCATTGCAAAACCTAAGGGTGGAGAATGTTTACCTTGGGATTTATACTCTTTTGAGGAGTAAATAGATAATAATATATTAGTACTATGATTTCAAGTGAATGTCTTGAAAATACCTTAAACTGTTTGTTCTTATAGTTTTTGATTTAGTCTTAGATGGATAGTTATAATAAGGTTTACATAGTGATTGTTCCATTTTTAAGCTTAAAGCTCTGACTGACTACTGGTTTGGTATTATAGAAAGTCTTTTAAATTTATTTGATGATAGGACTATAAATTGATATGAATGTGCAAATGGTTTTATGCATATTAATGATCGAATAGTCATGTTTAGAGCATAAATTTAAGTACTTTAAAGTATTTTGAGTGGCGTTGTATGAATATTACATATATGAGTTAAGGTAAATTTGACATGCGATTGATGATAGATTAAATTAGTGAGTGTTCGGAGGCCCAAACCTTTGAATTTAATGTTGATATTTTTTTATGGTGCATGGAAGATGTGAGTAAACATACCTACCAAGTTTCATAGTTATAAAGGGTGTAAAACTAGGTTAACTAGGCTAGACAAATGGCTAGACTCAGTTATGAGAATTTTCTAAAAGAGGTTGATATATGGTCTATTGATTTGGTTACGACGAGAGACCAAATGATTATTCAAGGACCTAATATTTTATAAGAATAAGGTTTGATGCCTTATGATTGACTAGAAATTTTTAAATTTTGGAGATATAGGTTAGATACCCAGTGTGGATAATTGTGATTCATTTTGGTTGCTTAGTATGAAAATTGTATGGGTGAGTTCAAGATTGAAAATTCATCCAAATGGAGTTAACGTATGTATAGATAACGATGAAAGATTTCTTGATTCAGTTCATTGTTAATTAAGTTATTAGTAAATAAAGTATGATGATTAGAAGACGACAATATAGCAAGGTTTAGAATTAAGAATTGACAAAGGTTTATGTTTAAGCATTTGAAACTAAAGATTTCTTAAGAAAGAGAAATGTAAGGCTCTTAGGTGGGATAGTAAAGGAAATAACTATGTTATTTTGATTTATCGAACTGGTTTGAAATCTTTTCCTATATAAGGACTAAATGAAACATGATTATGAAGAAATTTAGTTTACGATGGTTGAGGCCTTAGATGTTAATTATGGATGGTTTTAGACATTTGAAACCTAACAACTTGATTAATTGATTGAATTTACTAGTTAATAGAGAGTGATTGATGTTGTATGATATTAGAATAGTTTAAAGATCCGTAAAGGGATATAATAATAAAATTTCTTTAGGTGAATTTGAATATCTTATAGTTAATGCATTAGATGTTAAGTATAGAGATATTGATGGTTTTAATAAAGATAGAAATAAAATGATTGACTGGATAATATCACCAAACTGATCAACCAAACCAAAGTCTTGAGGAGGTTAAAAAAAAACTGCTGTCAATATTTATCATATTAAATTAGGAATGTCAATTAATTATTTAATTTAGAGATCCTTTCAAAGAGTTCTAAAGATCCTTTAGATTTGATATTAGCCCATTATTCTTAGACTGTGATCAATCAAAGAGAATTATTTAGATGTTAAAGAATATATTTTGCCCTTGTATTCTAAACTTTGGAGGAAGTTAGAACTAGCACTTACCTTTGATGGAAGTTCACATATAGCAACAATTACTAGTATATTCAATAGAACCTATTAAGGACTTACATGAGAAACAATATTAATTACCGATTGGTTAGTTAAGTTTGGTGGGTCTAAGTTTTTGGGTCAGATTTAATTCAAGATAGCCAATAACAAAGTTAGATTGGATCATGATCATTAGGTGAAAGCTCAAAGTAGAATAACATCTTAGCTACATAGAGTAATTCATGGCCATAGTAGATAAATAAGTGAAGCATTTATGCTCTAAGAAATTTGTTTCAGTAAAAGTTGTTTGGCGTGGACCGTCAAGTAAAGGAATGACTTGGGATCCTAAAACAGCTATGCGTGAGATGTACCCACACTTATTCGATGAACAACGTTAGTAAGAATTTCAAATTCGATGACGAATTTATTTTAAAAGTAGGAGGATGTTACGATCCCTAAAAAACAATAAAAAGATTTATGATAAGTTTAAAAAGAAAGGGGGATTAAAAAAAGGAAAAAAAAGTTATTATTTAAGTCCCACATCGAAAACTAGTAAACTCTTTCTCCTTAAGAATGATTATATATACACCCTAAGGTAAACAAGTTAAATTATTTTTTCCTTTTAGGCTCTTTGTCAAAAGAGTAAGAGGTTATAGTAAATTTTAAGAGCAAGATCTGATATCGAATTAGATTTTAGGTTTTTTTGACTTAAGTTAGGTCAGTAAATATTTTATTTAGTAGCATTTTTTAATGTTTTTATTTTTTATTTTTATTTTATGTTAAATTACTTTTTTATTGGACAATTTTGGACAATGAATTTATGCTTTGGGATATAAAAATATTTAGAATTTATGAATTTAATTGGAAATATCAATTGTCTATAATTGATATTGACATTTTTCTGTGGTTATAAAATAGTATAGAGAATCTCCAGTTCACCAAGAAAAATCATTAGAGGAGAATCCAATTAGAAATCACTAAGTATTGTAAGTATTTATTATCTGCTACATGTCTATTTGTAACTTTTTAAATTTCGAACAAATTTTAGAATTTATATTTTGAATATATTAAAGGCTTAGATACTCTTGTAACGAGCAAAATTTTACAAAACTCACATTTGACTTCTAAGCATGGTTATAATGAAATGATGGATAAATTGATAATTTTTTTGATAGAAAATATATTGATAATGGTTTTGGAAGAATTATGACAATTGTTTCATATATTAGTTTTGGACCAATAATTGTCATTGTTATAGACAATGATTGATGGATTATCAATGACAATTGTTTTAAAATATAGATTGACACTGTTAATTATTATGGCACTGGTTGCTTATGAAAAGCATATCTGAAGAATATTTTGAGTGAGTTTTCTAATATCAAGAAATGTTATCGTTCAAATAAGATTGATTTAAATAAATTAGAATTTTTATTTTCACAAGCAAAATTTATTTTCTTATGAAATATGATATTTTTGTAAATTATTTTTTTGGGAGAAAACTATGTCAGAATACTATATCTAACAACAATAAATGTTAACCTAGTGCACCTAAGATTAGACTCAACAGAGAAGATGCTAACTCTGTGCTAAGTTAGTACACATGAGTTGGTTGTGGATTTGAAGCATGATGCTCATTAGTTCAAGCCTTGCGCTTAAGGTGCTAATTCTATGTTAAATTAATATACATGAGTTCGTTATAAATTTAGAGCGTGATGCTTATTTGTATAAGCCGTGGGCTTGTCAGTTTGATTAGCTTATCCCATAAACTATGTGCTCAGTCTTGTTATATTTTTCTCAGGTATTTTTGTTTAGTTTTATTTGTTATATATTATTTTAAAAATTATTTTGTTGTTACTCATGAAAAACTCATGCCCTCACTTGTTTTGGTTCTAATATAATATTTATTAATTACTCACTGAGTTATAAACTCACCTAGATCGTTGTTATATGTTTTTCAAATAAGAAAAAGAAATTATTTATGGTTCAACTCTTCCAGTTTGATTGAGGAAATTTTAGTTATTTTTAGTGAGTCCTACATACTATTCATGTAACATTCTTGTTCTATTTATATTAGATCTGAAAGCCTTATTTGCTAATACTCTTAGATATCTCCATTATTTTTACCAGTAAAATCCTTATTAGTCTGTTATATGTAATTATTGATTTGACTACATTATGATATTTTATTTTAGAATAAATTGGTGATTGATATTCACCTATATTATAAATATAAATTTATCCTGAAATAAAGTATTTTCTAAGGCCTTATAGTGGTTGTTTGGATTGCCTTCTTAGAATTATAAGTTTGGAGGCTTATATGGCTTGAATGAGCCTATAGCAAACCTTTGTCATACGCCGATCATGGACCTCCAGTTCGAATCATGACATGCGTTTTCCAATTTGTCTAGAATAATTTAGTTTAAGATGAGAAATCAGATAGCAAATATGTACATGTATTTTCTATAGCAATGGACTTTTATGCGGATCCATAGAATATCTTGCGCTGAAAATTAAATGTCCTGTTGCCTAAAACATAAATAAGGTATGTCCCACTTGATCATAATATACCACACCATGGAATAGAGTCACTGATTATAATCTAGAATGACATTTATTAATATGTAGGAAAACAATTTAAATGGTCAGATAATCATAGTGTACAATATATTTACATAATTAATTTACCTTCATGATCATTGTGGCGTTTTCTTCTCTGAATGATATAGAAAATCGCAACAAATAGAAAGCTTACAACTCCAACACCAACAACAATTCCCACGATTAGACCGGTTCTACTCTTTTTACTGGTTGGAGGTTTGTTACTGACAGTAGGTATAAAATCTATGCAACACAAGCAGAGACAATATCAATAATACAAATTTTGATTTTTTTTTTTTTGATAAAAGAAGATTATACAATGTAAAAAGTCAGTAATTAAACATCTGAACTGCTTAGCGTTTTTGAAGTTTTACCTGGGGTGGCACTGATGGCTGAAATCAAGGGCCCATAAGTACCTTGAGCTGGTATGCAGCAAGTCCCTTTTCCAGCCCAAAAGAGATGGATCTCAAGATAGTTTTCTGACACTCGAACTTTAAAATCCTTTTGGACTGCTATAAAAGAGCCCCTAGCTTCCCTTTTTATATCAAAATCCTTCAAAACACGAGTCCCCTGGAATGGGCAATTCAAAAGGAAAAAAAAATATGAAGCTAGAATAAGAGGCAAGAAAAGAGAACATTCATTTTTGCCCCAAGAAAAATGACACAATTGGGATTCTAATATTTGACTCCAAAAATCATTTGATTCTGGGAATTCAACTGGGACAACAAATAAAATATGGAAATGGGAGATGTCATGACATAACGAGATAATTAACAAAAAGAAAATAATCCAAAATAATTATTTCTTCCCAATCAATTTCCATCAAATCTTTGCAATAGCTCAAGTGTGTAAATAATGCATTTAAAAAAATGCAGGCGCAGTCCTAATGTCCAAGTTTTAGCCCAATTTTCAGAATATTCTCCTACTCTGGTCAGTAGCACCCAGTCAATAGACAAGGCCTTCTCAAATCATCCTTAACAGCAACCAAGTGATCTCATTTTGTTTATTTTTTTTAATCACAATTTCAAAGTTATCTAATATATACTATGCAACATTGTCTCTTCACCCCAAACTTTGAGAAATGAAAGGCATAAAAGTAGTTTCGAGGACTCCCTATTTCTATTATCACTTTCACGTATTTGATGTTGGATTATAACTCGTCAAAAAATCTTAACCTATTACTCTTGGGAAACTGCTCCTATATGCATAACAAATACACTGATATTATAAAAATTAGCAATCACATGGCATTTAAAATATAATTAGTCAAATAATTAAGACTTATAATCATTTTAACTCTTGTGATTCAAAAGTTTTATGTGTAAATATAATTTACAACATTGGTAATTTTGTGTTGGGATATTAAAATTGATAACAAAAAAAAAAAAGGAGAAGATTCACCTTTATAATGGTACAATACTAAATTTTTTATAGAGCCTCCTAAACCTAACCTCCACCCAGAGGGTAGGATTAAACATTTACCCAAGGACAGCAGATATAGATCGTTTCAATATAATGTTAGATTGGGATATCCAAGTTTAGGATGTTGGTATATGATAAGACACCGAGAATATATGTAAGGAGGAAATTTAGGAGAAACACAGAGTCACAGCCGTGTCTGCCCAGCATGGATAACGTAACTGCCGAACGGCCTAACAGTCGAGCCATGCAGCATGTGAACCAAGCAATGAGGGAAAGTGTGACCTCAACGGATTCAGCGTGAGCTTAGGAGAATGGAGGGAAACGGGAATTGGAGGGAAGCGTGATCTGAGCGGTACTTAAAGGGCACCACAGTAGAGAAAGAGGGAGGAAACTAGTAAGAGGAATCTGGGAGGAGGGAACCAAGCACCCTCGAATTTGCTCAGAATTCCTATAGTTCATTATACGTTTTCTTCTACATTTCTAGCTTGTATCTGTAAATCCTTCCCCTTCTCTATTACCCCACTGGTAATTGAGCGGCTAAGGAGAATTAATCTCTGTTTTTTCGAAGTGTAATACGTAAAATCTGATCCAGTTCTATCAACTGGTATCAGAGCTCCCAATCCGGGAGCTGTGTCATGGTGAATACTAGGATGGAGGCCAGACTAGAGGCCTTGGAACGTGGGATGAGTTCGGTAGATGACTTGAGAGAACAGCTAGCACAGATGAGGAGAGAGGCATGCGAAGAGCGACAAGCCAAGGAACTCCGTGATAGGCAGATTCTTGAGCAAAATGCCCTGCTGCAGCAGGAGATGATGAGGCTGCTGCGAGGCAAAACACCAGAGAATTCGTTAAGGAGACAAGAAATAAATCTGGAGGAAGAAGGAGACACAGAGAGAACCTTTGGCACGCCCAGAGGTTTACATGCAAATGAGAGGCCTAGGCGCATGGAGTTACCAATTTTTTCGGGAGAAGACGCTTACAGATGGCTCAACAGAGTAGAAAGGTATTTTATCATCAATTCTATGTCTGAACGTGAGAAAGTCCCGGCAGTAATTCTGGCTCTGGAAGGGAGAGCCCTCAACTGGTTCCAGTGGTGGGAAGCTCGAGCAACCGAGGTGAATTGGATCAGATTCAAAAGAAGCTGTCCTACGAAGGTTCCAACCTGCTTTGGCGGGAAACCCTTTTGAAATCCTGTTAAGTTTAAAACAGACTGGAACTGTGGGAGAGTACCGAGAGAACTTTGAATTAATATCTGGACCCCTAAGGCATGCTGATGAAGAAATATTGAGAGAGGAGTATTTCTGAATGGGTTAAAGGAGGAAGTACAGGCCGAATTGAGGCTCCACAGACTGGGGTCACTACCTGATCTGATGGACCAAGCTTCATTAATTGAGGAGAAAAACTGGGCGTGGGGGAAATCTAGCCCAACCGGAGGAAAATCAACGAGTTGGAATCAAAAAAACAACTCAACCAACATGAACTACCTTGGTAGATTGGGGAGGGAAGCAGTACGGAGAAGTATCGAAGGATGGTACTGGAGGATTGGCAACCAATACCAAAACTGTATCCACTGGCAATAACTCGAGCGACAAGGCTGCAGGAGATGCAATGGGAAATAGCCGAAGAGGCGGGACCAAAAAACTGTCAGATGCAGAATACCAAGAAAAGATGAGGAAGGGACTGTGTTTTCGGTGTGATGAAAAGTTCAGTCCCACACACATTTGTAAAAAACAAACAGTTGCATGTGCTGTTAATAGAAGGACTGGAGGAAGAGGAAGTTGAAGGGAAAGGGGAGCTGGAGCAAGAAGAGGAACGGGCCTTGCAGTTATCCATACACAGCATCATGGGAATGACATCAAAAAAATCCCTCAAGTTATGGGGGAAAATCAGAGGAAAGGAGGTAGTGGTACTCATAGATTGCGGGGCATCTAACAATTTCATATCAAGGGAGTTAGTCCAAGAGCTACAACTCATTATCTCACACACCCCTGAGTACATGGTGGAAGTTAGGGATGGTCATAAGGTGAGGAGCAGTGGTGTGTGCAGAGGAGTGGCATTACACATGCAAGGGGTAGCAATCTTACAAGATTTCTATCTATTCGAGTTAGGAGGAGCTGAAGTCGTTTTAGGGATGGATTGACTGGAGAGTTTAGGGGAGATAAGAGCCAACTTTAAGGATTTAACGCTGAAAATGGAGGTAGATCAAAGGGAAGTCACCATTAGAGGGGAACCATCCCTCTGCAGATCACAGGGCTCTTTTAAAACAATGATTAAGGCCCTGCAGGATGAAGGTGAGGGGTATCTGTTGGAGTATAGGGGAATCATGACAGATCAGCAGCCAGCAGAACCACCTTGGCCGGAATTACAACGACTACTGTAGGAGTTCGAGGACCTCTTCCAGACTCCTCAGGGGTTGCCACTAGAGAGAGGAAGCATGACCATGCCATTAATCTCAAGGAAGGAGTGCAAATTCCAAATCTTCGGCCCTACAGGTATCCACACTACCAAAAAAACGAATTAGAAAAGATTGTAGAGGAAATGTTGTCTGCGGGTATCATTAGACCCAGCAACAGTCCATACTCCAGCCCTGTCATTTTGGTGCGAAAGAAGGATGGTAGTTGGCGTTTTTGTGTAGACTATAGGGCTCTTAACAAGATCACCATTCCAGACAAATTTCCCATTCCGGTCATAGAGGAGTTACTAGATGAAGTAGGCGGAGCTGAGTTTTTTTCTAAACTGGATCTTAAGTCCGGTTATCATCAGATCCGAATGAAAGAAAGAGATATCCCGAAGACAACATTCGGGACACATGCTGGACATTTTGAGTTCCTAGTCATGCCTTTCGGCCTGTCAAATGCTCCTTCCACATTCCAATCCCTTATGAACGATGTGTTGAAGCCATTTTTGAGGAAGTTTGTGCTGGTCTTCTTTGATGACATTTTGGTTTATAGCAAGGATCAAGCAACTCATCTACAACATCTTGGAATGGTACTACAACGACTGCAGGAGCAGCAACTATTCGTGAACAAAAAGAAGTGTGCCTTCGGACAATCTCAGATTGAATATCTGGGCCATTTAATTTCCAAGGAAGGTGTAGCTGCTGACCCGCAGAAGATTGAGGCTATGCAGTCATGGCCGGTTCCAAAGGATGTCAAGAGCCTTAGAGGCTTCCTTGGCCTCACCGGTTACTATAGGAAATTTGTCAGGCATTATGGCCAAATGGCCCGACCACTAACAAATCTTCTGAAGAAAGACAATTTCTTATGGAGTGCAGACGCTCAACTGGCTTTTGAGCAATTAAAATCAGCTCTTACCAGTGTGCCAGTACTGGCTATTCCTGACTTTTCCATACCCTTCACAGTGGAAACGGATGCATCCAGTACTAGAATTGGGGCAGTACTAATGCAACAGAGCAGACCTCGTAGCTTATATCAGCCAAGGGCTGTCGGAAAGAGCACAAGGCAAGTCGGTATATGAGAGGGAGTTAATGGCTATTGTCTTTGCTATTCAGAAGTGGCGCCATTATTTTAATGGGCCACCATTTCAGCATTCTCACTGATCAGCAAAGCCTTAAATTCTTGCAAGATCAGAAACTCATGGGAGAAGAACAATACAAGTGAGTTTCCAAGCTCATCGGGTTTGACTTTGAAGTTCACTACAGGCCAGGAACCGAAAACAAGGCAGCAGATGCTCTTTCTCGCAGATTACAATACTCGGCCATCTCTATGGCTCAGTTCCAGGGTCTAGATAACATAGTGGAGGAGGTTCAGGCGGATCCCAAACTAGGACCACTTATGCAACAAGTTTTGTTGCAGCCAGGTTCTCACCCCGGTTATAGAGTTAAAGGCAACCAATTGCTATACAAAGATAGATTGGTGATCCCAAAGTCCTCCGCTACCATTCCCTTACTCCTTACTGAATTTCATGACTCTGCACTCGGAGGACATTCAGGGTTCTTCAGGACTTTCAAACGAATTTCTGCATTAGTTTACTGGGAAGGAATGAAGAAGGATATCCAGAAGTATGTGAGCGCCTGTGAAGTTTGCCAGAGAAATAAATATCAAACTCTATCTCCTGCTGGCTTGTTACAGCCACTTCCCATTCCGAGCAATACATGGACAGACATATCCATGGACTTCATTGGAGGGCTGCCAAAAACACAAGGAGTGGACACCATTTTGGTGGTCATTGACAGGCTCACAAAATATGCTCATTTTATTCCTCTATGCCACCCATTCTCAGCCAAGGAAGTGGCGAATATTTTCATTAAGGAGGTTGTTCGATTGCATGGTTTTCCCTCATCTATCGTGACTGACAGGGACAGAGTTTTTCAGAGCCACTTCTGGACTGAATTATTCAAGCAAATGGGTACCAAGCTGAAGTTTACATCAGCCTACCATCCTCAGACAGATGGCCAAACCAAAGCAGCCAATCGCTGCCTCGAAACTTACCTTCGTTGTCTCACAGGTGCTAAACCAAAGCAGTGGCCTAAATGGCTTAGTTGGGCAGAATTTTGGTTCAACACCAATTACAGCAGCTCAACTAAGCTTACCCCCTTTAAGGCTTTGTATGGAACCAATCTGCCAGTCCTACTCAAGGGGCACAACATGCCCTTTTGCGGTCGAAGAGGTTAATCAGCTTATAGTGGACAGGGATCACTTGCTAGCTGAGCTTAAGGATAACCTAGTCCTAGCTCAAAACCGCATGAAAGTGCAAGCAGATAAACACAGGAGAGAGGTGGTCTACCAGCTAGGTGATTGGGTTTTCCTCAAAATCCAACCATATAAATTGCGGACATTAGCCCATAGGTTCAATCAGAAACTGAGTCCTCGGTTCTATGGCCCCTATAAGGTCCTCACTCGGGTGGGGCAGGTGGCTTACACTTTAAAACTCCCAGAAGGATGTCGAATTCATCCTACCTTTAATGTGTCCCTCCTAAAGAAATTTATTTCACCCTCAGCTACCAGCCAGCCTCTCCCAAATTTCTTGACCGAGGATTTGGAATTACAAGTACACCCAGCAGCCGTAACGGCTGTACGAACCAATGCCGCTGGCGATCAAGAAGTTCTGATTCAGTGGAAGGACCTCCCTACTTTTGAAACTTCATGGGAATCTATGGCTCATATTCACGAGCATTTTCCAAGCTTCCACCTTGAGGACAAGATGAAACTTCTGGGGGGAAGTATTGATAAGACACCGAGAGTATATGTAAGGAGAAAATTTAGGAGAAACACAGAGTCACAGCCGTGTCTGCCCAGCATGGATAACGTAACTGCCGAACGGCCTAACAGCCGAGCCATGCAGCACGTGAACCAAGCAGTGAGGGAAAGTGTGACCTTAACGGATTCAGCGTGAGCTCAGGAGAATGGAGGGAAACGGGAATTGGAGGGAAGCGTGATCTGAGCGGTACTTAAAGGGCACCGCAGCAGAGAAAGAGGGAGGAAACTAGTAAGAGGAATCTGGGAGGAGGGAACCGAGCACCCTCAAATTTGCTCGGAATTCCTATAGTTCATTATACGTTTTCTTCTACATTTCTAGCTTGTATCTGTAAATCCTTCCCCTGCTCTATTACCCCACTGGTAATTGAGCGGCTAAGGAGAATTAATCTCTGTTTTTTCGAAGTGTAATACGTAAAATCTGATCCAGTTCTATCAGTATATCTGTCCAACCATGAGTATCAAGCATCACCATTATGATTTCTATCAAAGCATTTTGATAAAGCCATAAGTACCTGGATATAAATATCAAAGACCCGTCTTCCAAGACTTCTCCATGTGGTAGTATCTAGAATAGCAGTTTCTGCAAATTGGAGGTTGATGTTGTAATTACCATTTTCCAGGCCTAGGCCATAATATCTTAATGATGAAGCAGAGAGCCGGGCTGTTTGGAAGAGGTCTGAATTCACAGTACCAATGAACTGATTAAACACAAAACTCTTGTATTGAGGATTACTACTCCCAGTAAATAATCCAACATTACTAACGGCCCATCTATTTGTATCAATAACAAAATATGTAGTTGGACCAAGTGTCTCATTGTCCATTTCATACACAATTTCATTTGAGGATGTAATTTGAGGACCACCACACTTGATTGCAAAGTCATAATCTGCATAGAATCATAGATGAGAGATTGATCAAACTGAGTGAAAAGAAGGTGATTTAATTCACAAATTTAATTTCAGATAAAACCAGAAAGATTTTTCTTTTTTCTTTTTTCTTTTTTTGTTTTTGGTTGCATGTAATGGAAAAGAGAAGTTAGAATTCCTTCAGTCATTGTAATCAATAGTCGGGGATGCTGAATTAGCGCCAGATACAAAGGATTTGTTTTACCACTAAACTGAAATATTATTCTTCACCTCTAGCTTTTAATGCAATTGCAAACGGTTATACCTCAAAGTGAATTCCCAGGAATCCTTCACAAATCATGTTTATCTCACATTGAAAAAGCGTCCGAAAAAGAGTCTTACTATACACTGTGGCTCAATTGGTAGCCACTAATCAAGACAAAGCAAAATTGTTCTAAAATTAGTAGCAGATTGAAATCAAAGAGAAGTTGTAAGAGAATCTGTTTGCAAAGGTCTGGGAAGGTTGTTTAGACAAGTCCAATGAGTCAAGAATGGAGTTCAGAAAGCAAAATCTGGTGGCAACAGAGGCAATGATGAATAAGGGACAACGGATTAGAGCAACTTTATCAATCTTGTAGCAAGAATGGCAGTTAGATTTATTGGCAAGCAATAACTTGAAGGTACATGCGAGAGGAAAACAATGAAGTTATATACACCTACGCACATATACAAAAGCAGTAAGAAAAAACAATATAGGCAATTAAGTTATTTAAGAATATAGTACAGTACTAAGTAAATAGAAAACTCTAATGGGTTTAAGTAATTAGTTACTTGTGGTGTACCCAATGTAAAAGGTAATTGTGTCTTTCTGTAGTCATAGTATTAGTATAAATAGAGGTATAGGGTTAGCATATGCATTGAACCAACCTAAATATTTAGTGAAACATCGTGTTCTCTCAGTCTGATGTTCCTTTGTTTTTCAGTTCTCTTTCTTTCTAAAAGCCTCTTGTTTTTTCAACATGACTAAAATAGAGCATTCTTGTAAGATGTATATGAGAAACTAATGGTTAGACATCAAAAAGATATCTGCAGATGTTTCATGTCAATAAAAGAAAGTGAAAGGACTTTGAAATTTGCCTCATTGGAGTTCAAAAGCAAACAAAGTTTTGGTTTACACTTTACAATTATAACATTAATAATGATAATTCTTAAAAATTATTTGAGATTAATGTTCCTCCTCAATTATAATTCCTCACATGACAAAATAAGCTTGAAGTCATACTTACATCTTCCAGTACCACGATTGCAAGGAAAATTTTTCTGGAGACAATTGAGACCAGAAGGCAAACCACTGCAAATGAAAAGTTGTTACAGACCAAAACAATTCATATGGCCTTCAACAATAATAGAATTTATTTAATAATTAATATCTGCAATCAAGGAATTAATTTTTAACTTCTTTAAATGAAGTTCTTGGTCAAAAATTATTTCCCCTTTATGAAAATTAACCATACAAGTGGCTGACAATGTTTAAAGATTGGTTGATGGGTTAATCTAGTATTGACTTAATAAACCACTTGTTTGGTTATTTGTTATTAACTGGGAAATATTTTTGCTAGGAATTCACAAATTGTAAGTCTCCCAAAAATAAAAAATAACCTAATGGATTATTTCATTCTATCTCCAAAAGTCTCTAACATAGGGAACCAGGAGTGATAAAGCGTGAAAACATGATAAAAATTGTCAACCAAGGACTGCATCCTTGCTTCAACTATGCAAATCGTAAGATGCAGTTTAAAATTGAAAATCTTTAAAACAATAATTCTTCACTTTTATCAGCTAGTTATAGCAATGCTCCTGTCAGGTCTATTATGACAATCAAATGTGCAAAAAATTATTTTCTTGCCTCACATTCACTACTATTCATTGCTACAAAATGTACACCATATCCAGCGAAGCAATTAAAGAGCATATCAAATAAACATGTCATAAGCTATCAGTCAAAGATATGTGACCAGGGAACAAAGGATGAGAATTAATAGGGATACCATCAAAATTGACAGCAATGCTAGAATTTTAAAAGCTATTAGTACATTATGACTTTTAGTGATAGAAAATACGATATAGTAATTTTATGCTTGAAAGAACAATGTTTCAAATGGCTGAGAGGATTGCCAAAATCTTGAAAATAAGGTGTGCAATCAGCCTATCACTCTTGACTGAGAATTGTTAGAGATTGGATCAAAGCATGATTAAAAGTCACATTATAGCCGAAAACAAAAGAGGTGATGTCCATTAAGTTTTAAAGGAACTATAAACAATCACCACTAAAGAAAACAGCATAAAAATCACCTGCTATCTGAACTTTCTATTGTGAATTTGTTGGCAACTAAATTGCTGCACATCATAAACAAAAAATATATCAATGTTAGTTTCACCATAAAGAAAAAAAATTAGAGAGCAAGCAGATAAAGATATATATATATATATATCATACATAGAGCTAAATATCAACAAAGTTATTATCTAATTTTTCAACACATGACATGAAAATATGACCTCAAATTTAGTTGACTATTAAGAGGAGAAAGAGACATCAATGATTTTATAAATTTAGTAAAATGAATTCAAGAGAAGATGAAAGTTACTATAACCATGACATTAATGAATGCAAATGATTAAGAAATGAAATAATACTAACTTGAATGCGTTTCTGCTTGGTTTCCTCTATTTCTAATGTAGATCACTTTTATAAACATTTTTGTTTGGAAAATCAGTTCTACATTTGCTTTGCTAAGTCTCTTGGTGCTCATATTTTTAGTGCTTGAGGTTATGGTGTCACTAGATTTTAGGAATTATCGGAAAAATTGTCAAAAAAAAAAAAAGAAAAAAAAATCAGTGTAAACAAAACTATTGATAATAATAAAATTTATAGAATATTACAGAAAAAGAAGAGAAAAGGTGAAGAATTGTAATAAGAATAATTCAGGATATTTGGTTTAATAGGCTATCCAAGATAAATATATAAAAAAAAATTCATCCTGATCATCATTTTCAAATAAATTTAAAAATAAGTAAAAAATATAATATTTTAGAAAATATAATGTATATAAAGAATTGAGTAAGCAAAGCATCCCATGCATCGCACAAGTGGCTTACCAGTTGAAAAGTAATGCGGGAGACTTTCGAAACTAAAGAAAATCGATATATAAAAGGGGAAAAAAAAAGAACCAAACTACTTACAGTTGTAAATTTTGCTGGTTTACCCAAGACGGAAGGTTCCCTGAAAAGATCATTGTATGACAAGTCTCTGCAAGCATGTTAAGTCAAATGAAAAACAATAAATGAAGAAATGAAGGTTTCAAATTGCAATTAGTGTAGCATGAACAGTCCTAAGTTGAATATTAACATGAGTTGACAAACTCCTATGTTTACAAGCACAACTAACTAGGTACTGAACCTGTAGATATTAATCCAATTAAGCACGATGGACACAGAATTAGCATATTTAGAAGTAGCGGCATGGGAAGACCACCGATTCCTCTAAGTATGATAATATTGTTTTTGTTTAGCTTAATCTTTAAAATTGCAGGAAAGGGTTCCTGATTATAATCTCCTTATATTCAGATATAATTAGGAAATTATAAATAGCAATTTTGCATATAGCCCAGTATTTTGAATTAGTCAAGTAACAAAATGACCACTAGAACTGAAATAATACTAAAAGAGACTATATATATATATATATATTCCAAAACTCCATCATTTAGCACTATTATCCTGCATAATTCAAATGGGTCAAGCATACTCACATATTGAGAAGCTTTGAACTTTTCTGGGTAGGGACGGTACCACTAAGTTTGTTATTTCCAAGAAACCTAAAATTGGATGAAAACAAAACAAGCTTGAACCATTTATGAATGCATATTAGGAAATAAATGGTATAAATATATAGGAATGGCATATTACAAGTAAGAGAGTGAATTCAAATTGAAAAGTGATTCTGGAATCTGTCCCCTGATATTATTGAAGCTTAAATCCCTGCAAGAACCAGCATAAATATATAATTATCTGGCCCTGGGACAGATACACAATTATAAGACAATAGATAATTGTTTTCTTTTTTTTCAAACAAAGTAAAGAAAAAATCAAGTTATCTTATCTGTATGACAAATAAGCTGGAAAGTTGAATCCTTCCACCACTTAAAAAGGAAATAATTGAAAGTAAAAAGATAAACAGAAGGTAAAGTGGCAAGTTTACTCTAAGCCAATTGTGAACATGTTGAGTTCTGATCAGAAATCACTTGGCTTATAAATATTTCATTTTGATAGCTTTAGTATCTTAGATTTAGGGGATCCATTATAGCTAACCAGTAATTTGTTGGAGACATACTATGGAATACGACCAGACCATTCCCTAATTTGTTGCTTTCGCGGAAACAACTTTTTTTCTAATAGGTAGTTGATATGCATGTAAAGTGTAACACAAACAGGTGATACTCACAGCTGGATCAAATTTTGAAATTCTCCAATGATTGATGGAATTGAATCAGAAATATTGTTATTCCTCAATACCCTGCAAGACTTCTAACCAAATTGTTACATTACATTCTGGAAAGAAAAGGACAAATAAAAAATTCTTTCTACTTGGCAAACTGTGAGTCATGAGCAGAGTTGTGGCCTTACAAGATAGTCAAAGACTTCATATTCCTTACAAATGCCAGTGAGGAGCTCCCGTTAGATAAATCACTTATTCTCCTACATTTGTATCATACATGATATGGTTAGCTTTTATGAATCTACAGTACCCATACCAGTAACTAGTGACAGCACTTACAACTCAGTCAACGAAGTCAAATTGGAAAATGATGAGGGTATTGGGCCTTCAAAAGAATTACCCTGAAACCTCCTATCAAGACAGACAGCAATTCACAAATTGTAACTACACACTTCTGGAGCAGAATATGAAAGTAACCATCAAAAAGATACATTCATGTTCACATCCTATAAAATTAATTTTGTCCTCATTTTAATACAATAAGAAAAGATTCAGCTACTTGATTCAAATTAAGAAAAAATTTGTTGACTGGTAATGATGTCTTACAAGGTTCTAAGCTTAGACCAATTCCCTATGAAGTCTGGTATCCCGCCTGTGAGTTCTGTGTCTGAAGCCCATCTGAAATGAAAAGGAAAACTTTTAAGTACAAGTTCTTTCTTTCTTTTATTTATTATGATATGAGGTACAAGAGGACAACAACATCTTACACTGTTGCCAGATTCTTAAGATTCGCAAATGTGGAAGGAATTGAACCACTAATTCCTGAACTATCAAAGTAGCTGCAAGGAAACGTTCTTTGAATTTAATATCCTTTTCAGATTACAAAAATATTTTTAACTCTTTAACATATTGCAACTTTGAATGAAAAGACCTAATACTTGGAATAATCCAGAACTAACTCATGATTCACAAACGTGTATGTTTATCAAAAGAAGCCTAACAAGAAGGTTGTAAATTAGGATTGGCCAGAGTTTGGGCAGTAATAAATAACAGTTTTGTTACATGTATTTGAGTAATCAAACTACGGTACTTCCCATGCATGACCACTGTTGTTTTATGCAGCCATTGAGCATACTTGAAAGTTTACTATCTATGCATTGATATAGAAACTTATTCAGGATACCACTGCAACAAAGAGAAAGGTTTCATTGACATTGAAAATATATGAAGTACTTATTTGAGAAGCAAGCCGTCAATGCAAGTGATTTATGTTAATTAGTGTTGCTACAATCCAAAGTCTCAGATATTAATCCTTTGCTCATGTGCATATATAGATAGTTGCCTGCATTATAGTGGTTAGTATATAACTATCGATGGAATAATTCAAAATAAATGACATATATAATTCTCAGTCCAACAATAAGAGTGCATTGAGTTGAAACAAGTATCTCATTACCAATACAAATTTCCCAAGAAACATCAAAATCAAGTTGAAACCTAAACCGCAGACCAACAGATGCAGCAGCTTAGCCAACCTATCCTTTAGTCACTTTGCTTATGGGGCATAGCAAATGCTCATATAATCAAAAAATGGTCGGGAGAAAACAAAAGGTGGGGGAGGAGTAGAAAGAAAAAATCCTATGAAAAAGTTATCTTATCATCTATATCTATCATGACAAATTTAGCATATATCAGCTTCAGCTGCTAGTTGAAGCAAGTTTTTTATATATATATCCCACTTGCAAATGCTGTCCAACTATGGTCTAGTTTTTCTGTTTGTTCTGCCTCTGATCTGTTTCCATAATATTAATGATTGCCACATTTGTCTTTGTTCTACTTCTAGTTCGTTTCCAAAGTATTAATGATTATCACAAACTTACAGCTTTATTTTCACAAATGGAGGATGTAAAAAATTCAAACTTCACCAAAACATATAAATATATTTAGAAGCTAAGACTGCAGACAAACTTACATCTGTTCTAATTTTAGCAAATTCCCAAGTTCAGATGGGAGAGAACCTGAGAAGTTGTTTGACCCAAAACTCCTGC